>RJVU01072567.1:2150685-2279811 GCA_003731715.1 Anabarilius grahami | reverse complement strand
CTTTCTTTAAAATAAAATAGTACTTTATTAGTTATTTAGCTTTATTTTATCTTTTATTTTTTCACTGAACTTTCCTGTGGCCCCTCTAGCAATGGACTCCAGTTTGAAAACCCCTGTACTCATGACTGGTTAGTTGTCTATACTCAATAGAGAACATTGTGCTATACACTTAACTTTGTGCTCATTATGCTCTGTACTGTGAGTTTAAATAAAAGGTCAAGGGCGTTTTTTTTCTCTGACATTTTTGAGATATGTGAATGGTCATCTGCTTTATGTGAAGCATTTTGAAAGCAAGTGACATGTTTGTTTTCTGCACAATAGATCAATTAAGTGAATGAAAATAAGATCCAGCTGAGTGCACCGCTGAAGAGAGACCCAACAAAGCTTGCCAATGACATCCACTGGGAATGGACAATTAGACGCACAATGCGTGAATGCATTTATGTGCCACAATGTGATGTATTAGAAAAGGCTGCTAAAAGCTAGTATGACTATGACACCAAAGCAAAAAGCATAAAAGAGTAGATTTTTTCATAATTCTTTGCACATTTAGTCTCCCCAAGGATGTCCTTAAAAATTTTGCATAAAATTCGACATTCTTTGAAGACTTTGCATTGTGGCGTATGAGTACAGTACTTTAAAATTTTTAAGACATACAGTTTTAAAAAAAAACACATAAATTCAATAAAACACATACCAAAATCAGGTTTTTAATTATAGTGAAAAGATCAGTGAAGAACTTAATGATTCATTTGCTTCAGCTAAACCTCTAATCAAATAAAAAAGTGCATTGTGGTGATAAACTATCTGTCATTTCTCATTCCTGTGGGTGAATTACACTTCTCATCTCATGCCTGGGTATTGAATGTTACTGATTAAAAGTATGTGTCACCTGTTTCACATTTCCAGAACACGCATACAAGGACATTTGCACAAGTCATAATGAACCCACAGGATTTTCCTCACACAAAATGTTCTTGAAGCAACAAACAAACAGGGTGAAACTTTATATAGTGCCTAGGACTTTATAGAAAACATAAATGTCAAAGAATAATATAAACAGAAAAAAAATGAAGCAGGATAATAAAACTGAATTAAAATAATAAAATGCTTTAAAAAGTAATAAAAGTATATTGTCTAATTATAATTCTTTATTATTTATTAATATGAACTCGTTGACACCACAGTGTAGTAATGAGCCATCTAGGTGTGACTTGTGTTTGCTCAACCTAAATGTCGAGGAATGTGTGAATGGATGTATAGCCTCCTAAAGAATTCCAATGTGGTAAATGATCTCAAGAGGGTCATCAGATCAATGGGACAAACCTTTTTGGCGACAAGATTGCATTCATTGAAAAATACGCTTTTCTAATGGACTTTAGTACTCTCCATTTGCTGCAGACAAAACCCACTGCATCCTCGCTTGCAATTGTATATACAAAAGCAAAGCTGCTTTTCATAGAATGCAGATGGTAAGCATGAGAACACAGTGTGCTGGGATTATTCACTGAGACAAATGTCTATTTTGGATTAAATCTTCAGGAAGACCCCTCATGGACAGACACAATGCTCCAGCTGTGCTCTCGCTCTCAAAGGGTGGGACCACTTTTTTCATCAAAATGTCTTTAATAAAGCTGATGAAAGCTTGGCTGCCCCAAGAATCAACATGTTGAAGGATGCATGCCTTTGGGGGGAAAATGCTATATCCATGGCGAAGACCTGAATATATTCACTTCAACTCATTTGTCTATTGTTGTGTAGACGACGCTCATCGTCCAAAAAAACAACAATTTGATCTAAACCTGTCGTGACAGCACATGTGCTTTAAAAATGTTTTCTCAGGCATTATTCATTACACCCCTTCTCACAGCTCATCGTTTCCTCACAGACACGGCAGGGAGGATAAAAGAAGAAGATAGTTTGACAGGGGAAACCACAAGTGAGACAACACTACACAGCATGGGGGTGTTATTCTTCAGAATCTTTTGTCTTATTTAAGCTCGGCAGATGTTCAGAAAGTGAGTTTATTTCATCCTCATTACAGAGTCTCATGCATATACACATATTTATGCAAAGAATCTGAAAAGAAATGTTTTCACACTGAAATCGTGATTCATCATGAATTTATTCTACATTTACAATAAAATTTAGAACCAAATGAAGTCATATGTATGCAAAAATCACATACTTCATGTGTCCTATATACATATTATGTAAAGAATAACCAACCACCTATAAATTCTTTCTAAATAATGAGGAATTAAATACAAATGGGATGAAAAAATGCAGCCTGCATAGGTGTATTCACACAGCTGGCAATCTGGAGTCTGAAACGTAATCACATGTAGCCATAAAAACTGTTTATTGTGTTTTAAGTGGTTTTGGCAGTGGCGCACGAGAGAGAGAGAAAGCCAGCAGAAGAAAGCAAGGTGATTTCCAACATATGCACATGGTTTAGGCATGGTTTATGCAAATAACAAGCTGAACTAGAACTACTGTAAGAACAAATTTATGTGTGAATTCACCGGTTGTGAATCCGGTGGAAATTTTTGGTGTGAAAATGTTTTTGTGCACAATTAGGCAAGGTGTCCACAGAAATATATGCTCAGAAGGGAATTGTGGGATTGACAGCGTCGAGAGTGGCCGAGAGCGCCCAAATGTTCATACAAATGTAAGGAGAAAATGCTGGAGTTTCTAATAAATTTCCTGCATAAATCATATTGTTTACATACTGTACTGCCATATTTCATGTTATCATATTGTTTACATATTAGCATATTTCAGATTATTCCGATTATTTTATAGGACATAGTGTACAACAGCAACAGATTATCATATTATCTGTAATAAAAAAAAAAATTTTTATATATCAATTGGCTTTTTTCTATTCCATATTTTTATTCATTAAAGGTGCCCTAGAATTAAAAATTTTATTTACCTTGGCATAGTTGAATAACAAGAGTTCAGTACATGGAAATGACATACAGTGAGTCTCAAACACCATTGTTTCCTCCTTCTTATATAAATCTCATTTGTTTAAAAGACCTCTAAAGAACAGGCGAATCTCAACATACCACCGACTGTTACGTAACAGTCGGGATCATTAATATGTATGCCCCCAATATTTGCATATGCCAGCTCATGTTCAAGGCATTAGACAAGCCAGTATTAACGTCTGGAGCTGTGCACAGCCGAATCAACAGACTTTATGCAGGTAAGCAAGCAAGGACAACAGCGAAAAATGGCAGATGGAGCAATAATAACTGACATGATCCATGATATCATCATATTTTTAGTGATATTGGTAAATTGTCTTTCTAAATGTTTCGTTAGCATGTTGCTAATGTACTGTTAAATGTGGTTAAAGTTACCATCGTTTATTACTGTATTCACGGAGACAAGACTGTCGTTATTTTAATTTTTTAAACACTTGCAGTCTGTATAATTCATAAACACAACTTTATTCTTTATAAATCTCTCCAACAGTGTGTAATGTTAGCTTTAGCCACGGAGCACCATCAAACTCAATCAGAATCAAATGTAAACATCCAAATAAATACCATACTTACGTGATTAGACATGCTGCATGACGAACACTTTGTAAAGATCCATTTTGAGGGTTACATTAGCTGTGTGAACTTTGTTTATGCTGTTTAAGGCAAGCGCGAGCTCCGGGGACGGAGAGCACGAGAATTTAAAGGGGCCGCAGCCTAAATCGGCTCATATTTAATGATGCCCCAAAATAGGCAGTTAAAAAAATTTAAACATTCTTGGAAACATCTGGGATAAGTACACTCTAAAAAATGCTTAGTTAAAAAAATGAATAAAAAAAAATCTATGGGGTATTTTGAGCTGAAACTTCACAGACACATTCAGGGGACACCTTAGACTTATATTACATCTTTTGAAAACACGTTCTACGGCACCTTTAAAGTCCCTCTGTAATCAAAAATTGTATCCCTTGAAACTCATCTTTGATCACCAAAATGACATATTTAAACGTTTTTTCCTGTAAAAAAAAAAAAACAATGCCTTAAAATAGCTTGAATGTAACTCTACACCCTTGCCTCATTTAATATAGACAGATAAATGAATAAACTAATTAGCCCCGCCTCCACTCACACACACGAGCTCAGACAAGATCCACTCGGTCAACTTACTGAGGTAAACGCTGCACAATATCGCTTTTTACAACGTCGGACACATAACAGTAAATAATATGATTAGCCTTTTGTTTGACTACGTTATCAAACAGCTGCTAATAATGTGTTGCTAATGTTACAAACCATGTTCCCGTTCTTCATCTCAGAGTCAGACAGCTGCCTTCTAACAATCAGTATCCTTACAAACCCATTGAATGACTCAGAACGTCAGTGGAGAAAGGCATATAGTTCATCATAATATTGTAATATACATTATACAATGCCATATTGCTAATTCTACACGGTTTTTCATATCAACAGAAAAATATATCGGGATAACCTGCTTGCTGCTAATGATATGCTAAAGCCCACCGGCACTTTGACTTGATTGGTTACAAGGTAGTTTGTGATGTCACAAACACCAGCGATTTCAAACCGCCTTTTTTCACTGCAGTTTTAAGGAAAAAAACTCAGCAATGGTGTTGACTGATGAATTTGCATATGGTTTGTCTTAAAGAACATTAAAAACACCACATAGACATATATACAACATTAAAAACTTGATTTTCACCACAGGGGGACTTTAATATAGCAAGTATCAATTAAAAACTATATAACAATTTCACTTCATTTTCATAGCCACCAGCATTCTTATCTAATAACCTTGCCTTGGTCTCCCTGGTGTCTCTGTTATGTCAGGTATCTCGTAGTGTTAGATCTTCAAGTCATAGTAACCCTTAGCAATGACATAAATACTCCCACTGTTTGCTGATAAATAAAACAACTTTCTTCCATTACATATAGTGTGCAACCGGAAAACAATGAAATGTCTAAATATTGACAGAGCAACGATATCAGAAAACAAAGGTCATCTTAATCAAAAGCTGCAGAGTCTAAAAATGCTGTTGATACTGTGGTGGAGAGTAATATATCACAGAAAAATACCTTGAAGCCAAATCTTCCAGCATTCATTTTCAAAGCTACAGACATATGCATTATCAGTGTCTATACCTTAGTTATAGGTTACTGGAAAACGTTTGCCATGCTTTATTGCCTCACAAGATGCCATTAAGTATATTTCTAAAATGAACTTACTAACATTAGGAAAAATGTCTCATTCATCTCACTAAAATACCCCATTTTGTGTTACTGTCTTTCCATTTCTTGATAAATATTGCGCTGTTCCATTTCTTTACTGCCAACTCCTACTGTAAGTGTGATTTTTATAAGTGATGTGACCCTAAAAGGATGCCAAATGCCACATTTGTCACATATTTCAGCAAATATATTTAATCACTGAGAAATAAATGTTAGATATACAAAGAAAATTCCATAAAAAAACAAACACATTTCTTCAAAAATATAATTATCAGAGGGCATGGATTCTGTGCACTTACTCATCAGGTACACAAACATATTTAATGAATTAGTAGCTCTAACTTAGCAACATGTTTTGGAAAAAAAAAANCAACATGTCTTGGAAAAAAAAAAAAAAAAAGAATACAGCACAAGTGTGTACCTGAGTAAAATCTATCAGTGTATGATTACTGAGAACAAGGTTGACACCCCTTTACGCCTAGTCTGTGCAAGACATGAGGGAGATTTCTGGCTAATTGCATGTTTGTTGATTCTCAATGGCTGGGCCTTGGGATGTCAAACACGTCTGGGCTGGTACTTCCAGAAAACAGTTTGCAGGACAGCACAATTCTGAGTAGGTATGAACCCAGGGGCAATTACAGAAGTGACGCTGGAGCATCATCCCAACTGAGACAACTAGCTTCCAAACTTCCAAACTTTTGTAACATCCCATCAGCTGAGTCAAACAGGATAAATAAAAGTGATGTTCTGTCTGCTGCTCTGAGCTTGGAATGACTCAGTGTGTGTAAATGTCTCCTAGGATATTTTCCTATAGTATGCAACAATGCCAGGAATGTGGGCATGGCAGGTGAACTTCCAATATCCCCAAATATGGGTGGTGCAGTCATGTTTATTACAGTTGGTACTTTGGGATTGGAGTGTTTGTGTATGTGTACGTGGAATGTTCATTCGTATATCGAGAGGAAATGGCTTAACATTCCTTGCCGATTCATGTTACAGTGACCATGAAACCAAAATTGGCAATTCTTGATTTTTTTATGCAATATTGCTGTATATATAATTATTAATTATTTATCTGTGCTTTAAACTTTATTTACAATAACTTCCCTCCTTTTTGCAGCGACATCTCTTCTCTAATGATGTGTTTACCGGTGTGAGGGTGGGACAACTTGTCACTCAAATGACATCACAGCAACAGCAAACCAAACCATCCAATGATCCAATGAATTCCCAATGGACAAAATCAAGTCCTGCCCTACAATTTTTTTTTTGTTGTTGTTCAAGAAGCCATGTCACAATAGGGCAGAAAAGACTATCACAACTTTCGTTTTATACCGACTTTAAGAAACCATTATCACAAACATAGATCATTTGTTTTGACAATAGTAAGGTTAACATAATAGACACTAAAATGAACCAATATTTTCTCATAGTACATACAGCTGCATATTTCTTTTGGCTGTGTTCTGATCTACAAATAATAAAGAGAAACGCATGAGAGTTTATGTTATTCATTTTGAAAATTCATAAATAAATTAAAGAAAATTGAGCCGTACTGCAGATATCATTTTGAATTACATAATTTAAAATAATAAAAAAAAAACATACAAATAATCTTTTATTATAAATTCGAATTATTAAAGGCATACTATGTAAATTTTCACCACTAGAGATCGCTTATTCAAAACAAAGGCGTAGCTTGACGATGGTGAGTGGCGTCACGCAGCCGGTGGAAAAGAATTGGGTCGGGACTCGGGCAGAAATCATGCTATGAGAGACGAGCGCAACACGCCTCGAGAGCAGCGGAACTTTTATTACGCCACAGTCGCCGCTTCCGCTTTTTCGTCTGGTCAAGCGTATGTGGGGTAATGCAGTGCTATTTAATCATACTGGATACATTCGTGTGTTGAAATTGATGTTATAATGTTACTCTGCGTTCGCTCGGCGGTTGCTATGCGACACTTGTTGCACACTGCAGTAAGCTAGATCAATATTAGAATATCATATTAATAAATGCTGGATGGCTTATGTTGATAAATGGCATGCAATTAATTTTAAAACATATTGTATGACTGAGAAAATGCTGTATTAAAAGCATCTGATTATGCTAAGCCACTTGAAAAAAAACATGCAGTCGCAGAAAATCAAGAAAACGAGATTCAAACAATAAGATTAAACGTGTTGAGCTATGTAAGAGTGATTCGTTTTCTGTCAATAAATGTAACCAAACAGCTGTTCCCTTGTTCAATAAAACATGTAATATATTAAAGTGTCTTTGGTGTTTCCATAATTTCTACAAAATAAAACTCGGAAACCGAGGGTAACGCGGGTATGATGTCACTGATAGGCGATCCACGGACATGGTCCGTGTTGTCTGGTTAAAATTGCTTATTTCTCTGGATTTAAACATTCTTGGAAACATCTGGGATAAGAACAATGTTATATATTTTGTTGACTTGTGTACACTCTAAAAAATGCTCGGTTAAAAACAACCCAAGTTGGGTTGAAAATGGACAAACCCAGCGATTGGGTTGTTTTAACCCAGCGGCTGGGTTAAATGTTTGCCCAACCTGCTGGGTAGTTTTATTTAACCCAACAATTGTTTACAAATTACTATATGTCTGGCTCAAAATGAACCCAAAATTGGTTGGAAATTAAAAATCAGACTCATAATTACTAGAGGCAACAATAATAATCAAAAAGATGAGCATTTATTAATAAGCAATTTAATAAATGTTTATTGTTTAAATATTATTCAAAAAAAGTATTAATAAATGTTTGTTTATTAAACATATTAATAAATGTTAATTTCCAACATATTTTGGGTTCATTTTAAGCAAGAAATACAGTAATTTTTAAACAATATTTGGGTTAAATAAAACTACCCAGCAGGTTGGGCAAACATTTAACCCAGCCACTGGGTTAAAACAACCCAATCGCTGGGTTTGTCCATTTTCAACCCAACTTGGGTTGTTTTTAACCGAGCATTTTTTAGAGTGTACACAAGTCAACAAAATATATAACATTGTTCTAGTGGTTGTTAGATATTTTAATCCAAAAATCTTACATATTGTGCCTTTAAATGAATTGTAATTAGTACATTTATTTGAATTATTAAATTTTTGGATTAATTCAAATAATTAAAGAAGTTTAAAATGATGTATTAACAAATGTTGCTCAAATCAGATTTTTGATTGTTGACTAAAGGCTATTAGAAACGGTGTATGTTTCTGTTTGGTTTGATGGAGTCAATTCATGGCTGTCTATGTCTGTAAAACATCACTGATGCTGTGTGTCTGGTTTGGTAGCGATAAGATCATTGACAACAGTAGCAGAATGATAAAAGCTCTTAGGAATGATGACGGCATGTGGTCTCCTGCCGCCTGGGTCAACAAGGTCATGCTTCTGTCGAAAATATACAGATGTTTCCACTTCTCTGGGAAAGTTAATGCTGCGATAAGCAACTAACAGATGAGAATTAATCAGTTTGCCAGAGTGCGATGATGTCAAGTCCATTTTTAAGTTACACAAGTAAGGAACGCTCTGAGCAGGACTGAATTTTAACTACATCCTGAGAACAGACCACAACACCACTGAGGTCAATAAACTTCTGGTTATGAAATTACCAAGATGATACAATCTGATTTTGCAAAAAAATGTCAAATTTAAAAGCAGGTGCTCAAACTCTAGAAAAAAGTGCATCATTCACTCTAGAAACATAAACTTGATTTTATTTATTTAAAACAATGACGTTAATTAAAGTTTATGTTTGTCAAGTGAGTGTTGCACTTTTTCTTAGAGTTACCAATTTATGTTTAACAATATTTGTCTCTGTAAATGTCTTCATATTATTGTGCTTAAACATATGCAAATCAGAGATGCCAATCAGGCTACCATGCAATTAACAATTACGACTATTATGTCACAACGTTCCCTACATTAAAGAAGCTGATGTTCAGACTGGCCAAATATGGTGTGAATCTTCAGGAGTGGAATGAAGTGGCTTGCTCTCAGGCAACCACCGCAAAATTATTCAGAACATAGTGTGTTTCTTTTTTACCGCTAACTAGACTCAGGAATGCAAATTACATTGTGCATGGAAACACATTAAAAGGGAGCTGGCACACCGTGACCTTCTGCTAGAGAGATGATGGAACAGACGCGGAAAACATTCTCTGACATTGAAAGATATTTAGCAACTCGCATAATACGAGGACCTGTGGAAACAAATCTCCTTTCATCTGGGAGATCTGCTGGCCATGATCCCGAGTGTCTCTGGTCTAATGGCTCTACTTTGATATTATACAGGTAAAGTGTGGATTACTGGAACAGCTGCACATCCTAATCCTACATCTGAAACGGTCCAGCTGTTTTGTTCTAATTCAAGTCTGGTTTAAGGATGAATTACTACATTCAGGCTTAAACATACAAAATAGTCCATGAAAAAACATGCAAACCAATCTGCCTCTTTAGTTACTTAATGATCCTGTGTGGCCTGTAACCTTGGGTTAGAGATGAATTCATATGAACATGCCATTCAGCTGATTCACTGCTCTTCAACACAGCTTTTCCTGCACATAACTTGCTGAGAGGCATAAACAAGATGCTTAAGTGTCTCTGAATCAACACTCCAATGCTTGGCTGACCTCAGACAGAGGTTATTTTGGTTTAGTATGGAAAGGTATTCCTGTTCAATACTGTGAGTGATTTAAAATTATCTAGCCACAAAAAAAATAAATAAATATATATATTTTTATTTATATATGCGTGCAGAATTATTAAGTACGTTGATTTTCTGATCATATTTTTTTTCCAGGCACATCTTATCAATTCCAAACCACATCAATCTTAATAACTACTATTAATTTTGTATTTAATAATTTATAAGTGATATACAGGTCCTTCTCAAAAAATTAGCATATTGTGATAAAGTTCATTATTTTCCATAATGTAATGATAAAAATTAAACTTTCATATATTTTAGATTCATTGCACACCAACTGAAATATTTCAGGTCTTTTATTGTTTTAATACTGATGATTTTGGCATACAGCTCATGAAAACCCAAAATTCCTATCTCAAAAAATTAGCATATCATGAAAAGGTTCTCTAAACGAGCTATTAACCTAATCATCTGAATCAACTAATTAACTCTAAACACCTGCAAAAGATTCCTGAGGCTTTTAAAAACTCCCAGCCTGGTTCATTACTCAAAACCGCAATCATGGGTAAGACTGCCGACCTGACTGCTGTCCAGAAGGCCATCATTGACACCCTCAAGCGAGAGGGTAAGACACAGAAAGAAATTTCTGAACGAATAGGCTGTTCCCAGAGTGCTGTATCAAGGCACCTCAGTGGGAAGTCTGTGGGAAGGAAAAAGTGTGGCAAAAAACGCTGCACAACGAGAAGAGGTGACCGGACCCTGAGGAAGATTGTGGAGAAGGACCGATTCCAGACCTTGGGGGACCTGCGGAAGCAGTGGACTGAGTCTGGAGTAGAAACATCCAGAGCCACCGTGCACAGGCGTGTGCAGGAAATGGGCTACAGGTGCCGCATTCCCCAGGTCAAGCCACTTTTGAACCAGAAACAGCGGCAGAAGCGCCTGACCTGGGCTACAGAGAAGCAGCACTGGACTGTTGCTCAGTGGTCCAAAGTCATTCGGAAATCAAGGTGCCAGAGTCTGGAGGAAGACTGGGGAGAAGGAAATGCCAAAATGCCTGAAGTCCAGTGTCAAGTTCCCACAGTCAGTGATGGTCTGGGGTGCCATGTCAGCTGCTGGTGTTGGTCCACTGTGTTTTATCAAGGGCAGGGTCAATGCAGCTAGCTATCAGGAGATTTTGGAGCACTTCATGCTTCCATCTGCTGAAAAGCTTTATGGAGATGAAGATTTCGTTTTTCAGCACGACCTGGCACCTGCTCACAGTGCCAAAACCACTGGTAAATGGTTTACTGACCATGGTATTACTGTGCTCAATTGGCCTGCCAACTCTCCTGACCTGAACCCCATAGAGAATCTGTGGGATATTGTGAAGAGAAAGTTGAGAGACGCAAGACCCAACACTCTGGATGAGCTTAAGGCCGCTATCGAAGCATCCTGGGCCTCCATAACACCTCAGCAGTGCCACAGGCTGATTGCCTCCATGCCACGCCGCATTGAAGCAGTCATTTCTGCAAAAGGATTCCCGACCAAGTATTGAGTGCATAACTGAACATAATTATTTGAAGGTTGACTTTTTTTGTATTAAAAACACTTTTCTTTTATTGGTCGGATGAAATATGCTAATTTTTTGAGATAGGAATTTTGGGTTTTCATGAGCTGTATGCCAAAATCATCAGTATTAAAACAATAAAAGACCTGAAATATTTCAGTTGGTGTGCAATGAATCTAAAATATATGAAAGTTTAATTTTTATCATTACATTATGGAAAATAATGAACTTTATCACAATATGCTAATTTTTTGAGAAGGACCTGTATAATTGTTCATAAAGGCTAGAAATGAAAAACACCTTATATTCAGGTGTGCATAATTATTAGGTACGTTTTTTTTTAAAGATAAAATGAGCCAAAAAAGACATTTAACTCAGACTGAAAAGTGAAAAATTATTAAATGCCCACGAGAAGGATGCAATACTAATGCAATACTAGAATTTGCAGTTAAGGCATGACCATTGGACAGTGAAATGCTCATTGGGTCAGCAGGGTCAGACAAAAACAGGTGGAAAAGTAAAGACACATGTTAACTGCAAAAGAATTAAGAATTAAGGTGAAGAATTAAGTGTGAAACCATCAGGAACCCTTTAGTCTGCAGTGCCACCATTTTCCAGAACTGCAACCTACCTGGAGTCTCCAGAAATGCAAGGTGTCAGGATCTCAGAGACTTAGGTTAGGTAAAGAATCCTATTAAGTGACCCCCACTTAATAAGAATCACAAGCTGACGTGTTGTGAAATACATAAAGACTGTTTTTTTATAGGCTTTATAGACAGACAGATTGAGAGTGACTCTTGAAGGACCAGCACCACATCCTCTTGTACCACTGTCTGAAGAATTCATCTTCTAGAATCTGGCAGTAAGTTTTGGGAGTTCATTTTTAGTCCATCTCTGCAAAAGAGACTTAAGGCCAGGGTAAGAGATGGACTAAAAATGAACATATTTACATGTGTGTGTGTGTTTGACAGTATTAAAACAATATTAAATACAGTCTGCACATATACTTTATCATTTTTTTGTACAAATACAAATTAATATTACATATTATCTAAAAATATAAGTACACATTGGAAACTGGAAGTATCTAATTATTATTTGAATGTCTTGAGATGATTTTGTTATTGGTTTCTCTACTTCGGAATTTTTAGGTTAACATATTTAGAGAAGGAACATGCTTTATTTATACACATAGAACTCATAGTTTATTCTGTCTGGAATAAACTTCTCAAAACCTTCTGTAACCCCCTCAAACCACCCACTTCACAAAACTAATCTAAGTTTTTGTGCATGCAAGTGTCCAAACAAGCTTACAAATAACCCCCATGGCATTTTCTGCAAAGAGGCAAAAAAAGGTTGGTGAAATGTTGGTTGTGCAAGGTTGTTTTTAAATCTTGAGGAACTGCAATGAGTAATAACAGGACTGAAATCGCCTGCCCCTCCTGCATTTATTGGGCAGTGGGTAGATATTTGCTCAGTCTGATGGGTCATATCTTACTCACTTTTCTCCTGGACTTGTGCAGGCCATGACAGCTCAGACATCATCTAGACATCTGATGATTACTGCTTACAAGTAAGCTTAAAAAGAATCCAGAAAATATGCATAAACCTGTGAAATTGTGATCGTTTTGGAAGGATTTTCTAGTCATGTCTTTATTTATGATGTTTTACACCAAATGTAAGCAGCTGTCTCATAACTGGAATATTTTCTCCTTCATCTTTGCAGCCGGTCAACTCAAGTTCCACAGAAGCTGTTAACTCAGAGAAGCTTGTGTGCGTCATTGGGAGAAAGTATGGTTTCCATGACAGAGCTTTGGAAGCCATTTAGGTCAGTTATGTCGCAGACGCTCAGACTGACAGCATCTCTTGAGACCTGGTGCCGTATCTGTGAGCACAATAGGCCACGGGGCACAGAGAGTCAACAAAGCAATGATGGACCTTGTGGCTGATCATCAGTTACATCTGTCCAGAGAGGTCTCTGAGGTGAGGTTTATCACTTTGACCCTCCAAACAATACAGCTAGCACCCCTGTCTGACGTCTCCCAGGATCATTCAGATTAAACTTCAACTAACTTCTACAGCTGCTCACAAATGAGACATTCATCACTGTGAAAAGCAAAAATGCACATTCAGTTGAAGAAGTGTCTTAATTCTTGTTATGTTTCACTGAAAAATCAACAACCACCAAGGTGGGCATCAGGTCTAAGTATTAGAATCCAAATAGACTGTTTTGAGTAGGAATAGGAAATGGTTGGCTGCTCCCCTTTTACTCATCTTAACTCAGCCGGTCAAAAATGCGGAACCTTGCTCCATAAAAGCTCCATATCTCTCACCTTAAAAATGTGTATTCAAACATTTTACGCTTCATATGGATAGATTTTCATACACAAATCAGACAAAAACTGTCATGCTAGTCGCTATATGGGGACTATAAGTAGCAGTAGCAGTTTTTTATGCTGGTTTTAAAATTTTCAGACTTTTAAAATGTCTTATGATATAATAATTTGTATGACTTATATCGTTCACTTTTAACATTCTTGTAATATCTTTGGGTTAATAAGTGAAGATGATAAAAGCACAAAATATATTCAGACAAGAGTCGACTACAGATTAAGATTTTAACTGAAATGCTGACCTGACTATTTTTCCTAAATGTCAGGCTGGAGCAAGTTGTCAGAGGTCTTTTAAATATTATACATTTATACAACCTGAATTCTGGAAATGTTGGGACATTTAAAAAAAAAATGTTTTGAATAAAATGAAAACTGAAAGACTTTTAAATCACGTGAGCCAATATTTTATTCACAATAGAACATAGATAACATAAATGTATAAACTGAGAAATTTTACATTTTTATCCACTAAATGAGCTCATTTAAAATTTGATGCCTGCTACAGGTCTCAAAAAAAGTTGGCACGGGGCAACAAATGGCTGAAAAAGCAAGACATTTTTAAAAGATTCAGCTTGGAAGACTTCTAGCAACTAATTAAGTTAATTGATATCAGGTCTGTAACATGATTAGCTATAAAAAGGGATGTCTTAGAGAGGCAGAGTCTCTCAGAAGTAAAGGTGGGCAGAGGCTCTCCAATCTGTGAAAGAGTGCGTAAAAAGATTGTGGAAAACAATGTTCCTCAACGTCAAATTGCAAAGGCTTTGCAAATCTCATCATCTACACTGCATAACATCATCAAAAGATTCAGAGAAACTGGAGAAATCTCTGTGCGTAAGGGACAAGGCCGAAGACCTTTATTGGATGCCTGTGGTCTTCAGATCCTCAGACGACACTGCATCACTCATCGGCATGATTGTGTCAATGACATTACTAAATGGGCCCAGAAATACTTCCAGAAACCACTGTCGGTAAACACAATCTGCCGTGCCATCTGCAGATGCCAACTAAAGCTCTATAATGCCTTTGTGCCTAGGGCGCAAAATGACTGGGGGGCATGGCACGAAAGTTTTTTTCTTGGAAGAGCACCCTCTTGTGACCATCAAGTGCTTTTACACCAAATACTGACAATTAAGAATTTTAGTACTGATCGATCAACAAACTGATTGAAATAATGCAAGAATAAAAAAATGAAAAAAATGAAAAATAAGATTTCACAACATGTCATGTTAGACTAATTTAAACACTTTCTGCGTCATGATGACGTAATTATAATACATTATAACACATTAATTATGCATGGCGCACACAGTTAAAATAGTTTTGCCATTTATGTGCTCTAAAAGTATCATTTCTAAAAAATGAGTGAAAAAAGAAAATTATCAGGGGCACAAGGCAGGAAGCGACGCAAAGAAGAAAAAAAAGCAACACAGAGGTAAGAAATTAAAATTAAAAGTTAATCATTGTGTATTAGCCCGTGATGTTTATGCAATATTTTAAAATAGCCTTTTTAGAACATCTTAATTGGCAGCACTGACACTGTGGAACGTTTTTGCTTTAGTTAACTGTAAGCTAAATAAATAAATGTAAACTTCTGAATGTTGTTTTAATTTCAGTTACATTACTGCTTGATTTAAATTCACCAAAAAGTGCACTAAATGACTTTTGAAAAAGACCATGACTGGGACTATCTAGCGTTCATTAATTAAAATAGTTTAAATTTAAGCTTGCCATTTTCCACTGTATGCACAAAATGGAAATGAAATGGGTATGCTAATTAGACACCTTCCAACGTGTTATAGCTAGCTTGCTGGCTAACATTTACAAATAAATTATATTATGTAGCTTTTATTTTGTTGCCTTCAGGCGTGTTCAGTTTTGAAACTGTTCTGTAATTCTGAAAATATAATAGTTTTTTATACTTTTTTGTTGACTTGCACTTTAATTTCTAATTAATTTTTTGTGTTATTCTTCAGGTGACTGTACGTCAAATTTGTTAATTTATTATCACAATTTATATCCTAATTTATGTTAATACTTATCAGTATGTTATGTTATGTTATATTATGGTGAAGTTTAGAAAAATCAGCATTTTCTGAATTTTTTAATGGTGGGGGGGGGGGAGATNAAATCTAAAATCTCGCCTAGGGCACCAACAGAGCCTGGGCCGGCCCGGCCAGACCTGTAGCAGGCATCAAATTTGAAATGAGCTCATTTTGTGCATACAATTGTGAAATTTAATTTATGCTATCTGTTCTATTGTGAATAACATATTGGCTCATGTGATTTGATAGTCTTTTAGTTTTAATTTTATTCAAATTTAAAAAACGTCCCGACATTTCCGGAATTCAGGTTGTACAAATGTATTTATTAATTACAATATTGGTTTGCAAAAAAACAGTATATTTTTTAAAGTTGGCAATTGTCTTTTCTGCCCAGTTGTGACATTTATCAGAGTGAAACAGCTTCTCAAACAAGAAAAAACGTTGGACAGGGCTTGATTTTGTCTATTGGAAAATGATTGGATCATTGTGGTTTGCTATTGCTGTGATGTGATGTGAGTGACCGGTAAACACGTCATCAGAGAAGAGAAAGCGTTGCAAGAGGGAGGGGAAGTTATTTTGATAAAAGATTATAAGGACAAATTAAATTTAAAACATAATGTGCACAGATAAATCATTTAAAATAAATACTTCAGTATTCCATAAAAAATAAGAATTGTCCATTTTAATTTCAAGGTGACTTCAAGGTTACGTTTTTAACAATTTTGTGAATTGTGTTTTATATAGCGAATTTCTAGTGTTTTTGCTAAAAAGTCTGTAATACTTCATGGCAGGGTGACATATAATGTGACAAAAAATCTCCGTTATTAACTGATTTTATGGAATTAAGCTGCTATAACAAAAACAACAGCAACATTTACAGAAATCAACATTAGAAACCATTTTGGGAGACCCAAGTGCTCAAATAAACACAGAACGGCCTCTAGCGGAGAGACGTGTTCCTGCAGTCTTTTCTTCACCAGCATCCTATCAGATGCTGCGAATGGTACCGAGCATTCAGATAAAGCGTACTGCTTATAAGAAACACTTCCTTTAAAACAAAGTAGCCACTTCAACATGAAAACGTAGCTTTAGTCATTCATTATAGATGCCTTACAATTGAAATACAAAATGTACGCTACACAAGGGCAGAACAGAGCCTTCAGTGCCTTCATGAAATAACAGGAATTATTGAATGACAATGAAAGAAGCTGAACGTGGATAGAAAAATAATCAGGACCGCGACAAATAAAAAGGCACTAAACGGAAGCAGCGGTCATGAAAATCAAAAGTATGTTTATGGAATGTGTTCGTTGGAATGTGGTGCGTTTTCCCCTCGTGTGTAACTCAGACAAACGCTCTGTGAGGTAACGCAAGCTCGTCCCTTTTCCCCTTCAGCATCTGATTGGAGGAGACGCGCGCTCAGGAATGTCATGAAACTATTTAAATAGCACTTTGTTCTCTTTAGTGATAGTTAGATTGACCACTCTAACAACAGCAAAGGAACACCGAATGCTGTAGATCGCTGCAAAAAAGGAAAATCATTTCTTTATTTTGAAACAACATTTCATTGACGCATCTTAGGAATTATATCACTTTTCCCTGGATTTGCTACCGTTTTAAACGTGTGGAAGGTGCGTTTTTCTTATTTTTAATCATTGATTGGTCAGACTTTTTAGGTTACATTTTGCTGAATTTTCAATAACTTATACCTTTATGATTTCCGATAGGTAAAAGAATAAGTGACAAAATGAAGTCAACTGCAATCTTTTTGCTACTGATGCTTTGGAACTGCGAGAGCGCGAGAGTCGCAGGTGAGCGAACTAAACTAGTCAAACTGATGGCGGTTAGCGTTTATGAGTGCTGTTATGGTTTATAGTATAACTAGCCGTTACATATTATAGGAATATTTGACAGTCACTTGTTAATTATCAAAAAATAAACTCCAACTGGGTCAAGGGGTTTTATGAATGGTTTATTTTGGCTTTCTAAATACATTGTCCCACTTTTTATGGCTACTTAAATAAATACATTAGCCTATAATAAAATACTGCTTTAAGTTTCTTCATTTTTATAAAGAAAAACAAACCGTATTGTGATGCTATGGGCAATGTTCTTTATTCAGAAAATTTTGACCGCTGAATTGACCAATCAGAATCAAGTATTAGAACCGTGTAATAAAAAAAAAAATATATATATATACACGTTACAATTGAGCACGTTATAATGATATTTCTTTAACTTCTTAATTCCTGATAGAAAGTCGAGACGACAACAGTGTTTACGATTTGTTTGAGCTCGTCCAAGTGCCGAGGAAAAACCACGGGGTCACCCTGGTGAAAGGCGACGACCCGTACAGCCCCGCCTACAAGATCCTGAACCCCGACCTGATCCCCCCGGTTCCCGAGAGCGCCTTCGGGGACCTAATCGATTCCATTCACGCCGAGAGAGGATTTCTGCTCCTGGTCAATTTCAAGCAGTTCAAGCACACGAGGGGAAGCCTTCTGACCGTGGAGAAGAATGACGGCTCCGGACCCGTTTTCGAAATCATTTCCAACGGGAAAGCCAACACTCTGGACATTGTTTTTTCCACTGAAAACAAGCAACAGGTCGTGTCCATCGAGGAAGCGGATTTGGCGGTGGGACATTGGAAAAACATCACTCTTTTCGTGCAGGAGGACAGGGTTCAGTTCTATGTGGGATGTGAAGAGGTGAACACAGCGGAGCTCGATGCTTCCATCCAGTCAATCCTCACTCAGGAGACCCCAGGGGTGGCGAGCTTGAGGATCGGCAAGGGCGCAGTGAAGGACAGGTTCATGGTGAGTGGACAGTTCAACTTCACTGTATGAATGTTCTTGCATGGTAAATGCAGTGAGAAGCATTAATCACTTGTGGATTTTTAGGGGGTGCTGCAAAACGTGCGCTTTGTGTTCGGAACCACACTGGAAGCGATTCTGAGGAATAAAGGATGCCAAAACTGTAAGTGTAATGGAAAAACATTCATATGAATCAAGAAGATGATAAATGCAGTTTTTGTCCGCATGTCGGTTTATTTTGCACTTTTTTCAACAATAAATAATAGGCCAAACTACATAGGCCTTCAACAATTTGAGAAAGAAAATAACAGAAAATAGATCTGGGCAAAAAAAGAAAAGAAAGAAAAAAAGGAAAAAAAGCATCCCTTCAGTGTGCCAGTGAATGAACAATAGTATTATAAGATAAATACTTTAAGCTCCATTTACTGTCGTCAGTTTTTTCCATTAATTTTTCATTCAACTTTTCCATTAGCTCAATAATTTTTATAATTAACTTTAAGCCACCTGAATGCCCTTTCCTCTTGCAGCAATTATGACTGATATCATCACCCTTGACAATCCCATAAATGGATCCAGACCTGCAATCAGGACTGATTACACCGGCCACAAAACAAAAGGTAATCCTTCCTTTTCAGTAATCTATACAAATAAAATATACACGCAAGTTGAGAATGTGAATGCAATTTTAAACTTTGCAAACTGCGTATTTCTCCTATGTAGATCTGCAGATGATCTGTGGCTTCTCATGTGAGGACCTGGCTGGCATGTTCAAGGAACTGAAAGGTCTTGGTGTGGTGGTGCAAGAACTGTCCAAAGAACTCCGCAAAGTGGTGAGGAGAAAAGTTGTTGCATGTAGATATATTGAACTTGTGTAATGGATGTGCCGAAGATTAACGTGCTCCACATAATCAAACCCCAATTTTTGTTTTGTTTTTAGATGGATGAGAAAAACGTGCTCATGAATCGCATGGGCATTCATACTGGTGTCTGTCTTCACAATGGAATTGTGCACAAAAACACGGACGAATGGACGGTGGACGATTGCACAGAGTGCACTTGCCAGGTAAGAACCTAAGACCCTGCAGACATGTACCTGTCTGCTCTGTCATTAAGCCACTAATTTGTGTGTTAGCGAGATGGGAGCAATGTCAGTCTAGGTGCTATGATACACAGTACTGGTCTTAAGTCTTGTCCATTATGGCAGACTTAAGCTGGGTGTATCCATTTCCCTAAACTGCCTGGCCTCTAATTAAAAGTGGGTAATGGATGTAACTAAAGCAATACAGTCAACTGAACAAAACCTTATAAACTAAATTCATGGTATTTGTGTTAAGGCTCGGGTATGTTTCATTTTCCGTATTCCGCTCCATCTCGCGATTCTTTCAAAGTACACTCCTTTGGCCGTGAGAGCGGAAAGAAGTGTTCGGCGCATGCACACTATCTAGTGGACTGCTGTTTTCAAACGCTCAAGTGACTCGCACATGCGCTGTTGTACGCGGCTGCGTGCTCTCAAAAATGTAGCTGCATGTGGATGGGGTGTGCGGAAGAAAATTACGTAATGCGGACAGTGCACGGACACTGACTGCCGAAGTACACTATCGGCTTTAAAATATATACATGCCTTCAGCCTAGTTTCTCTGAAGTGCCACATCATATCAACACTGAGTAATATTTACATGCCTAATTACACAGACTTAACCACAACCATGTTATCCACTTTATAACTTATCAAAATTGTAATATTGAATGTAGTGTTGCACTACAGCCAGAGGCTATGGTTTTTAATGCCAAATGCACTAGTTGTGGCAGATCCTTTAACAAATGATTAATGAGAGTCATTTTGTTAACCGCAGAACTCTGCAACGGTGTGCCGCAAGATTTCATGTCCCCTAATCCCGTGTGCAAACGCCACAGTGCCTGATGGGGAATGCTGCCCTCGTTGTGGAACCCGTAAGTGCAACTCAACTACTTCATAACAAATTTTATACACTTGTAATTGTGATCATTTTAATAATATAATTTATATATTGACTATATATACACTAATGCTCAAAAGTTTAGGGTCAGGACACAAAAGACTAGTTATTAAAAAGTAATCAAAAGACATTTATGTTACAAAAGATTTCTATTTCAAATTTCTATTTGATACGAAAGATTTCTATTTAAAATAAAATCAAAGAATCAAAATAATTCATCAAAGTTTCCACGAGTCTATCAAGCAGCACAACTGTTTTCAATATAAAAAAAAAAAAAAAAAATGTTTCTTAAGAACCAAATCAGCATGTTAGAATGATTTTCTGCTCATCATGTGACACTGAAGACTGGAGTAATGGCTGCTGAAAATTCAGCTTAGCCATCACATGAATTAATTACGTTTTAAAATATATTAAAATAGAAAACAGTTATTTTATTATTGTAATAATATTTCACAATATTACTCTTTTTACTGTATTTTTGATCAAATAAATGCAGCTTTGGTGAGTTTAAGAGACTTACCCATAGGCTAAAAGTGCACAAACTGTAAATGTACAAGCGGAAAAAAAACAAAAAAACTTTAGTGTAAACTTAAACGTATTGTAAACCAGGCAACATTTTGACTTTTAAAAAGCTTTTGTATTGAAAGAGCTGTTGCTACCCAAACATCCAGTGTCATTGTTGCGTCACACAATACTTCAACTGAAGTTGAACTAATGAATGGAACACTAGAGCTTTGTGCATCACTGAATCGCTAAATGGCCATAATTGTCTTAATTGGTTAAAGAGAGGTGGAAAATTGGTGCTGTTTGGCAGAGACTCAAAAAAGAAACCGCATTCTCCTCACGTCTTGAGGTCTTGCCATGCATAGCAGGATTTACATTAATATAAGCCTTAGTGTTTGAACTTATGGCATAATCAAGGGTGTTTGCAAATACCATTTCCACATTTGGAGAAGGACTCAAAAGGTATCCCTGTGCATTAAGTACACTGACATTTCCCCAGCATTCCAACTGCTTGGTTCATGCCAGGGTTCCCTGGAGTGCTCTGTCTCGAGCTGCCCAGGCTAAATTGAGTCCATTAAGGCCCAGTATTAAAAGCTTTTCTCCATTTTGCTGCTTTAGAAAGAAGGAATAGCTCTGCTATTGTCTTGTTTTGCTCTTTCGACAGCGAGCGACTCCGCTGAGGATGGCTGGTCCCCCTGGTCTGAATGGACCCATTGTTCTGTGTCCTGTGGAAGGGGCATTCAGCAGCGCGGCCGCTCTTGCGACCGCATCAATAACAACTGCGAGGGCACGTCTGTGCAAACGAGAGACTGCTACCTCCAGGAGTGTGACAAGCGCTGTGAGTGGTGTCCAATGACAATAAGTGTCTACAGTTTTTCCTCACAGTTGAGGGGAAAAGTAACACTTTGCATCTTTCATTTTAACAGTTAAGCAAGATGGCAGCTGGAGTCACTGGTCACCCTGGTCCTCCTGCTCGGTCACCTGCGGTGCTGGCGTTATCACTCGCATCCGTCTCTGCAACTCCCCAACACCTCAAATGGAAGGCAAAGATTGCCAGGGTGAAGGTCGGCAAACTGAGAGGTGTGAGAAATCCCCATGCCCGAGTAAGTGAACTCCACGCACAGTGTGTTTTTTTTTAAATTGAAAGGTATGTTTGTCTAATTTTTTTTATTGTATATTTTTTCATAGTCAATGGCGGCTGGGGACCATGGTCACCCTGGGACACTTGCTCCGCAACCTGTGGCGGTGGCGTCCAAAATCGTAAGCGTCTTTGCAATAACCCAATACCTAAGTATGGTGGCAAAGACTGCGTAGGAGACGCAAAGGCCAGCCAGCTTTGCAACAAACAAGCCTGTCCAATTGGTGAGTTAAAGTGTCACTTAACCCTTCAGATGATACTAGTCTGTATTTCCGAGTTAAATCAATCACTTATGTTCTTTTCCACAGATGGATGTCTTTCAAATCCATGCTTTGAAGGAGCCCAGTGTACAAGCTTCCCAGATGGCTCTTGGAAATGTGGAAAATGCCCAACAGGATACACTGGCAATGGAATCAACTGCAAGGATATCAATGAGGTGCAGTCAAAATTCCAATCAGTATATTATTAATATATCATGTATCCCTACTTTTCTAAAAAATTTTATTTATTTTAATTCTTTATGCTTATGCTCTTATGACTACAATGTAGTGAGATGCAAAAGTCAAATTATTCTTTTTCTCTTCATTACAGTGTGAGGAAGTCCCTGATGCCTGCTTTGAATTTAACGGAGTCCATAGGTGTGAGAACACAATGCCAGGCTACAACTGCCTGCCATGCCCCACTCGCTACACCGGCCCACAGCCATTTGGTCGAGGAGTGGAAGATGCTGCTGCCAAGAAACAGGTAAATGAAAGAACACAGAAAGATTACAGATTACCAGGGCACCTGCTCATGAACTGATGCACGCTGACTGATTTATCTTTGCTGCAGGTGTGCACGCCTCGTAATCCCTGCCTTGATGGAAGCCACGACTGCAATAAGAACGCTCGCTGCAACTACCTGGGCCATTACTCAGACCCTATGTTCCGATGTGAGTGCAAACCTGGCTTTGCTGGAAATGGACACATCTGTGGAGAGGACACTGATCTTGATGGCTGGCCTAATGCTGATCTTGTGTGTGTCGAGAATGCAACCTATCACTGCAAAAAGGTTGGCATATATTGGCTTCATTTGTTATTAAAAAAAATACAAATAAGATCATTGTGGCTATTGTTAATTTTCATTTGCTTCTCTTTTTAAAGGACAATTGCCCCAATCTTCCCAACTCTGGGCAAGAGGACTATGACAAGGATGGAATTGGTGATGCTTGTGATGATGATGATGACGATGATGGCATTCCTGATGACAGGGTAAAAATAGTTGCAATACTCTCTATATTCCACAGATGCTCAATCCAGTCAAGTGAATATTTGTACATTTTGCACAGAGTATGAATGAAGCCACCCAAATGAGCTTACAGTTTGAAATTCAGACTGAGGCGTGGAAAAAATGTGTAAAGTAAACTTAGTTTCTCTTGGAGACAAACCTCAAATTCCTCCAAAGAAGTACCTTTCTGAAAGACCTGCAGTGTATCTTGCTAATCCAATATTATCCTTGGTCCAAATCCTATAATAAGGCTCGCTTTTATCGTTGCGCTCCTCTAAATAGACCTACACAGCCGCAGCCAAATTACAAGCCTAACATCTAAAAGTAATAACCTACGTGTGAGAGGGCCCTGTGCAGAACTGCTTTGCCTTATTTCTCCATCTGAACTGTGGTCTCTTTTAAAATAGGACAACTGCCCACTCATCTTCAACCCAAGACAGTACGACTATGATCGCGACGACGTGGGAGACCGCTGCGATAACTGTCCGTACAACAGTAACCCAGACCAGACTGACACGGACAACAATGGTGAAGGTGACGCCTGTGCTGTGGACATTGATGGAGATGGTACGAAATTGCTCTTTGTTTATCCATACATGGGCCATTCCTTGACAAACCTGTCGAGAAAATGTCCATATTTCGCTCCATAATCAAGAAATAAAAGTAATGTTATTTTTTATAAAGAAAATAAAGATTTTTTTCAGGACTATTTAGCATATTTTACCCCAGCAATTCTCAATATCATTATGAACCCTGCTTTTTTTTTTTCTTTTATTATTCCCATTATTATTTTTTATTATTATTATTATTATTATTATTTACATTTAAATTAAGAATATATGATAACAAGAATCTCTTTTTTGGCATTATGTTTATAAGAATATGAGAACAAAAATCCTTTTGAAAATCTATGAAAATAATAAAGAATGCTTCACTTTCTTTAAGCAAAATAGAATTTAATTCTTTCAATTGTGGAATTTGTGAAATATGACCTGGATATTTTTTTGACAGGTTCCATGAGAATCCTCACTTCAGACTCTCTACTTTAGCGATGCACATCATTCAGTCTTCACCATAATATCATTCTTTTTGTCAGGTATTTTGAATGAGAATGACAACTGCCCATATCTGTACAACGTCGACCAGAAAGACACCGATTTCGATGGAGTTGGTGATCAATGTGACAACTGCCCTCTGGAACACAACCCAGACCAGGTATGTATATGTATGTGAGACTTAGAACGAGTGAGTGAATACTGCAGGTGTTTCCAAACCATTATATAATCCTCAGAGATCTATGTGCTGTTCAGTTCAGCTGCAGAGCCACTGCTAAAAAAAAATACCCAGAGGGTAGCCGCAGTCTTTACTAAGCTATGTATAGGAGGAGTAAATCCTCTTCTCCTGGAAGCCAAAGCCACACAATAAAGCACTAGGAGGCTTTTCAGGGACACTCACTAGTGTTCAATTAACCCAAAGGATATGTGGAGGTAAAGAATGGTTATTAGTGAGGAGTGAGAGATTTGCCGGTGGGTTTATGCATGCCCTGTCGGCACTCAATCCCTGCGGATCACACCTGTGCCATGGTTAACTGAAGAGAAGGAATGCACCCCTCCTTTCCTCATTAGACTCTGAAATGTGACTGTGGTAGTGCCAAGCTTCAGGAACATGAGATTGCTTTTTGAGAAATCCTACACAGATGGGCCAACTAGGACAGAACTTTGTGCCTTTTAGAAAAAGACCCATTCTATTGGAAATATTTTAATTAAGAAAGCCATAGAGATTCACTTGAAAAACATTGGCATTATTATACTTACTGATTCTGCACTCTTACTCCAACAGCTCGACTCTGATGCGGACCGTGTTGGAGACAAATGTGACAGCAACCAGGATATCGACGAGGATGGCCACCAAAACAACCTAGACAACTGCCCGTACATCCCTAATGCGAACCAGGCTGATCACGACAAGGATGGTAAAGGAGATGCATGTGACTATGATGATGATAATGATGGCATCCCTGATGACAAAGACAACTGCAGATTGGTTTCTAATCCAGATCAACTGGATTCTGATGGTCAGTTTTGCATCTGAAGATTCATAACTATTGAATTTATTAATGTAAAGATTTATACTTACGAGTTTAACTTATTCATTTGTAGGCGATGGACGTGGTGATGCCTGTAAAGACGACTTTGACCAGGACAATGTCCTAGATATCTATGATGTGTGTCCTGAGAACTTTGACATTAGTGAAACCGACTTCCGCAAATTCCAGATGGTACCTCTGGATCCCAAGGGCACTTCTCAGATTGACCCCAACTGGGTGGTTCGTCACCAAGGAAAAGAACTGGTTCAGACAGTCAACTGCGACCCCGGCATTGCTGTTGGTACGTCTAGTCTTTTAAAAAAAAAAGCATAGAACATTTTTTAAAATTTCACCTAAGCAACAATAAATAGAAATACCTTGCACACACAGAAAAATACTAGGCAGTGTGTAAAATATAAAGTAATATCATAAATAAAGCAGAAAAATCCCACACAGTACCATAGCTTGCGAAAACAGACAATGTTAATGCAACGTTTTGGTCATTATTCATGAACGAACACTAAAATGAAAACCAACTGAAAACATTTTCATCTACTGAAATAAAAATAAAAGTAACTAGGAAAAACTGAGACATTTTCATGCATCCAAAACAAACTAAATTAAAATAAAAAAGCATTCAAAAACAAAACGTGCAGCCAAAAATGTTTAAATATGTATTATTACATATAAAACTAAATTCTGACCTGTTTTTCCAAATTCCTTTAAAGGTTTTGATGAATTCAATTCAGTCGACTTCAGTGGAACATTCTTCATCAACACAGAGAGGGATGATGACTACGCCGGCTTTGTTTTCGGATACCAATCCAGCTCTCGCTTCTACGTGGTCATGTGGAAACAGATCACACAGACCTACTGGTCCAGCACACCTACCAAGGCACAGGGTTACTCGGGGCTGTCAATCAAAGTGGTTAATTCCACCACAGGGCCAGGCGAACATCTGAGGAACGCCCTCTGGCACACCGGAGACACTCCAGGACAGGTACATTTCACCAAGGTCACTGTGATGAAATCAGGTTTAAAAACTGTCCTATGAGTACCAACATTTCTGTACTCGATTCATTTTAGGTGCGCACACTGTGGCATGACCCGAAGAACGTGGGATGGAAGGACTTCACTGCTTACAGATGGCACCTGACGCATAGACCAAGAACTGGACATATAAGGTATATTTTAATATATATCCCCTGAGGATATATTGTTATTGAGACAAATAATTGTCCTCTGAGGATATTTTAATGTGCTAACAAAATTTCTCTACAAATTTCAGAGTGGTCATGTATGAAGGCAAAAAAATCATGGCAGATTCTGGCAGAATTTATGACAAAACATATGCAGGCGGAAGACTGGGTCTCTTTGTCTTCTCACAAGAGATGGTGTACTTCTCAGACCTCAAATACGAATGCAGAGGTGAGCGTCAACACATCGCATAAGCATCCAAATAAATGTTTGCTTTTATTTACATACTCAATATTGACACTTTCTATCTTTCGCTTCATTTTCAGATGTGTAATTGCACAGTCAGGAAGTCTATCAAAGAATGCACCTTTCCATATAAATATGTATTCCGGGCAAAGTCCAGGGACAGATTTGACGCTACTTGTTCTGCTCACACACCGGTGGAGTGAGAAAGCAAGTGGTCAATTTCAATGTAATTGCCACTGGTTGGGATAGAAACCGAGTGGCTGCCGATTCAGAATATCTGGACTCCTCCACCATTAGCAGGTAGAGCAGAAGAAAGTCTTCCTCGCTTGCTTAAAGGATTAGTCCACTTTCAAATAAAAATTTCCTGATAATTTACGCACTCCCATGTCATCCAAGATGTCCATGTCCTTTTTTCTTCAGTCGAAAAGAAATTAAGGTTTTTGATGAAAACATTCCAGGATTATTCTCCTTATAGTGGACTTCAATTGGCCCTAAACGATTGAAGGTCAAAATTACAGTTTCAGTGCAGCTTTAAAGGGCTTTAAACGATACTAGACGAGGAATAATTCAGTCATTTTTTTTAAAAAATTACAAAATTATATACGTTTTAACCATAGACGCTCGTCTTGAACTGGCTCTCTTCTTCTTCTCTATTAGAATTCCAGCAGTGTAGATGCTGCTAAGTGTATTACTGCCCTCCACAGGTCAAAGTTTGAATTAATTGTTATATACTTGCACAAGCATATTGTAAATGACAATTTAGTTTGAAGCTGCACTGAAACTGCAATTTTGACCTTCAACCGTTTGGGGCCAATTGAAGTCCACTATAAGGAGTGGAATGTTTTCATCAAAAACCATAATTTCTTTTCGACTGAAGAAAGAAGGACATGGACATCTTGGATGACATGGAGGTGAGTAAATTATCAAGAAATTTTTATTTGAAAGTGGACTAATCATTTAATTGGGAAGACTGAGATCTCTCTCTGAAAAACCTCATTCGGCTCTGTGTGGGAAGAGCTCCCAACAGACAGATATGCACTTCAAAACCTTTATTCTCTCTCTCTCTCTGATGTGTTTTCATGCTCTCTTCCTGAAAAGATCTCCAAATTATGGTTACTTTAGAGAGAGCGCAAAGATTACTATTATAATATTCAGTATTTTATCAAAACTTTAAACCGATTTCTTGACTAGAAACAAAGCAATGAGAATGCTTAAGATATTGAAGCAATCAACAATCTGTTAAACATCATATAGGTAAAAGAATATTTTGTTTTTGCAGACAGTCTAAGGGGATTTTTAAGATCTCTCATTCTGTCATTTATTGATTTTTATCTACATTTCTGTTTGTCTATCTTAAAGTTTTGCTTCACAGAGGCTCATCTTAAGTATAATGTACATTCATAAAGGTCTGGCGGGAGATAACTCATGGTTTAGTGGGCATAGTTTTCTCAGGGCTAGATGGTTAAACCATTTTTCCAATGCATTAGAAATGGCATAATGAAAGGTTGGATGAAGAGCAATTGGACAGACACAGGATTGAAGATTCTCCATAACAGGAAACGACTCGCCACATACGGACACTAGATTACCAAGTACTCTAGTCTCCTCCTTAAATAAAATGTGAGGTTTTATTTGAGATGCTAATTTCTAAGGGAAAGTTTAGTTCAAGTCTTTCAGACTTCTATATATATTTATGTAGCACTTACAAAATGCTTTTCGATGTTTTTCGCGTTTGGCTAGACTGTGCTGTGATTTTGCTTCAAGAAGCACAAGAGAGGGTCTTTCTAAAGATAAGCCTCATAAAAAAAACTAAAAAAAAAAACTATTTCAACATTTAAAAGAAAAATAAACCTTCAATAACCTTCATAGTCCAATGCTACTCATCCAAGCCTTTCCAGTCAAGAAACATTCATTCATCCATCGCTTCCAAAGGAGACGATCTTCTGACCTGTTTGCCTTTTCTGTAGAGAGAGAGATAAAGGAAAACTTTAATGTACAAATATTACCTCATTGCTGTTTTGTAATTTGATCAAGCAAAAGCTTTTAAAAAACTTTTTCCTTTGCTTAAAGAAAACAAATTGGTTGCCTTATTGCTACTGTAGCACAAGTTGTAAATAGTATATAGAACAAACAGCCAGCCCCACATCCCAATGGAAAATAGAGTAAAATGGGAGACAACAATGTTTTTAGGAATACATTTGCCAGTGCCTCAATGTCCAGTCCTTTTTTCTTTTCTTTTTTAAGTTGATAAATTATTGCTCTATTTGTTGTCTCTGTTTGTAAGACTGTTTCGTGTGTGTAGATAAATGCTATTTAAATAATTTATCATGGAATGCCACCTGAGAAGGATGCATTTCCATCTGTATAAACAGTTTGCACACTGACGTGAGGATGTTCTGTTCTTCATTGTTTGTATCTTTATTGTGTTGTTATTTTTGTACAATTAGTGATGCTTGACTGTAAACATTTTTCTTAGTTACACAATGCTATTTTTACATTATAGCAATTATTTTGGTACATACTTCAGAATAATAAACAGATGATAGACATTGTAAAACACATGTTTATTGGCTGTGGCTGCTTTTTATTACTGCATGTTTGTGTCTCACGAGATTTTAGTTGTGCAAAAGCAAGTCTAAATGACTAAAATTTTCTGTGCACGGCACGAAAGGTCAAAGTGATTATAAAACAAGTTCATAAAGGGCATCCTTGGCCCTAACTTGTGCTTGAAAGCAAACTGCTACATGGCATAAATGCCTTAAAAAGACGCTTAAAATAGATTATGTAGACCTAGGTCAATGTTAGTTCCAAGTTGAAGGTTGAGACATTCAACCTTCTTTTTCAGAAGACAGGCATACATGTCTTCAGAAGAAGTGTGGAATGTTGCAGCAGCGCCTCTCCTCAGGGTTAATCTTCTAATTCCTCACTTGCCTGTGGGGAGAGCGTGAACCTCCCTGACCCACTGTGTGGCATTCTGGGTTTACTCAACACAGATCTGGCTGATTTAGTGCTCCTCTGACAGGTCTGGGACTGTAAACACATTCATATCACACTGGCCAGGGATCAGAGAAGATCTCAGGGTTACTGTGGAGATTCAGAGACAATCTGGGCACAAGACTGAAAAATTGGCCTTTGTATTCGTTGTCCAAAATTCCAACAGGCAAAAACTGTAAGAGAGACCTTAATAAGATGTATATCATGGAGATGATCTGCTTACTGGGAAGTTTAAGTCTACTTCTAAAACTGCTTTTTTGGTCGTGTTCCATTACTTTCCTACATTGTGGTCAGGCCTCCCATTCATATTTACGACTTAAATAAACGTGCAATAAAAATGATGTTGCTATATGAATAGAAGCTGTAAATTTAAAAATGTCTGAGGTACTGTCTGGTTATATATATAAATCTTGAGGTTGTTTTTTGAGGTAATACTGCTCTGTTCAACAGACAGAGGTTTTAGTTCCTATGTTTGAATTATTTTTAAATTTAGTGCATGTGCTGATTTTTTTTAAAAGACAATTGAGATTTGGGCAGTAATTTAGCCTGGTAAAAGTCATGGTTTGTCACCAAAATTATCTGTGTGGTTTTTTAAATGTGTAGCCATATATATTCAAACACAAATATAAAAGATTATCTGAAAGAAATTAAAGTGTGGGTGTTTTATAAATCGCATCACAGAGAACATTGTAGTTTGAAATATATTTTTGGGTTGTAAGATTTCTTATTGTTTTGTTTTTTAAACATCTCTTATGCTCACCAAGTCTGCATTTATTTGATTCAAAATGCAGTAAAAACAATAATATTATAAAATATTATTAACTTGTTTTCTATTTTAATATATTTTAAAATATAATTTATTCCTGTGATGGCAAAGTTGAATTTTCCGCAGCCATTACTCCAGTCTCCGGTGTCCCATGATACTTCAGAAACATTCTAATGCTGCTCAAGAAACATTTCTTAATATCTATGTTGAAAACTATGTTGTGCTGCTTAATATTTTTGTGGAAACCATGACACATTGTGTGACACCTAGTTTAAACAGAAAGCTATAGATATTGTGGCTTTATTGTGGTAATTTTGACCATTTAGTTGCTGTCTAACAATATGAAAAATGTGATGTCATTCTTACATCTGTAATGTCAATCTTCAGTTTGACCAATATGAAACCACTGTGCGTAGTGCACAGCATCCCATATGTTTTATTTAGAATGTACAATAGCATGAAATGTCTATTTCAAGGTGAATGTCTACTGTAAACTGTCTGTGGAAGCCAGAGACTAATAATTTACTATTCATTAAGGCACTGGCACAAGATGAGAGGCCGTGCGGGAAGTTGAAAGGAAGTAGCTCTAGCTTTTAATTTCCTGCAGTGAGCGCGTCTGCTAACTCATGGTTAAAGTGGATCCTGTAATTCATGCAGCTCCCACTGTACTGTATCAGACAGCAACAAACAGATCAAATCATGGGACAAAGCTGCTATAGGCCAACATGTGAAAATAAAACAGCACATATGATGAATTATGACTGTCATGCTTATTTTTCAAAGTGAAAGTTGCAGGAAAAGTATATGAACTCTTGGTTATACATAAGTGAATTTAGGCTTCACAACATTATAATGTACAATATAAGAAAATTAAAGGGATAGTTCACAAAAATGAACATTCTGTCATCATTTACTCACCCTCAAGTTGTTCCAAACCTGTATAAATTTCTTCGTTCTGCTGAACAAAAAGGAAGATATTTGGAAGAATGTTTGTAACCAAACAGATCTCGCCCCCCCATTGACTTCCATAGTATTTATTTTTCCTACTATGGTAGTCAATGGGGGGCGAGATCTGTTTGGTTACAGACATTCTTCCAAATATCTTCCTTTGTGTTCAGCAGAACAAAGAAATTTATACACGTTTGGAACTACTTAAGGGTGAGTACATGATGATAAATTTTTCTTTTTTGGGTGAACTATCCCTTTAATATTCATTTAAAGATTACATTTATTAGAGTTAATAAATATTCATCTTTGTAAGTGTTAGATGGCAGCAAAGTAGCCATCTAAATCTGAAAGTAGGAGAAATGACTTAACTATTAAAATATACAATACTGGCTGATATCAGAAAATGAAAAAAAAAAAAATCACTGATATCTGATCATGCATCTCTAAAAGAGAATACAAAAAATTAATTACTCTCGCAAATTCAATGGTTCTCAGTGTTATTTTAGTATTATTTATATGTTATTAAAGTATGTATTAATCTTTTGAATTATCTTTTATTTTCATATTTTCAGTTTTCATTTTAATTTAAGTTTTAGTACCTTTGTAATAGCTTTTGTCATTTTTATTAGTTTTTGTTATCTCAGTTTTAGTAAGTGTAGTAGTTCAACTTTTTTTTTTTTTAGTTCAAACTTTCTAAATTCAAGTTTTAAGTTTGGGTTTTTATCTAATATTTATATTTTATTTCGACTTTATTTCACTTAGTGAAAAGTATTTTTAATAGTTTTAGTTAACAATAACAACACTGCTTCGTATATGTTTTCTTGCAACTGTATAAGGAAATGTGGTTGCCATTCCACCAAAGGCAAAAATCAGAAAGCACCACTAACAAGTTTTTCGAAGTTTAGTTTAGTTTTGAAGTTTAGCTTCAAAGATCTCATTTAGCCACAGATGCTGGCTGATTGTTTCTCAAAGTCACCTTTTGGAAAATTGAGTATCTTAAAAAGATATAACATGAAATGATGGACTGTTAGAACTGAATAGTTGCTGAGCAGTGAAAGGAAGACTGAAGCTTCAGCAAGAGCATGTCGTTACAGTTTACAACCACACGCTGCCCTCACAGATGTGTGAAATACCAGGCTCCCCTGCCATATGCATACATCCTTAGTACTAACCATGCTCTCCTGCAGCCCACTTGACATCGCGTGAGAGAGGATGTTACACCTACAGCCGTTTGTTTTTCCATTTTGTTTCAAGCACAGGAAAGACTGGACAAGGTTGTGACATCATATGCTCGCTGTGTGACAGACAGCTGAGAAGCATTACTCGCGTGCAGAGATCGCCACTTTCAGTCACCCTGAAGAGAAACGCAAGTCATAAATGGACACATTCATTCTGGCCTGACAGAACAGAAGAGATCTCTGTATACCTACTTTCCATAGCATAACACAGTTTGAGGAGTATGTTATGACACACGTGTCTCTATTAAAGTCAACTGCATCTCTTTAAACTGTATCAGGTTTCACAGCTCCTATAAACACACAGTATACTCACTAAGCATTGCACAACACTGGTCACATTAGATGTTCTGTATTAATGCTAGTAAAAGTTAATACTGAATAACTAACGCTTTAGATAAAATATGGTCAGGTATATTGTTTATTTTAACTCCTGCAATGGAAATAATTACAAACGAAGCTGCAACAGAAGAATCAACCATCGCGTCTCAGACCGACACACAGTAGTAAATTAATCAATATTCTTGATCAAATCGGTTGAGTAAATAATTCAATGACTCACTGGTAAAGTGAATGAATCAGTGTTTTGGACAAATTGGTTGAAGGAACAATTCAATTACTCAATCATTTGTTTTGAATTGGTTGAAAGAATTATCCAACTCACTCATACAGGCACTTGTCGCTACCTACTGGTGTATTGATGTAACATTTTCTTGTCATGATTAAAGTTAAGTGCAGTTTGTGGAGTTGGCTAGCACAGTATTAAAATAAAATGATTAATTTTATGATTAATCATTTTTAATATTATATTTCTGAAATCTGATTAATTAGATTCATTCTAATGATTAATTAGATTAATAATTAGAATAATATTTTATAATTATTATAATCACTTGTTAATAACTAATAACCAGTAGGAGTTCCTAGTTGCTTTTTTAATTAATTGTCCACAAATTCACGATGGGGAACCAATTATTTAAGCAATTTTTTATTTATTATTAGGCTATTATTTAAACAATCAACAATCAATATGGAAAAAATCCACATTGATCAAGTTCAACCATCTCCTCTAGATTATTTTTTATAACAGTTGTGAGTTCATTCATGTTTTGGCTATATATACAGAGTATATATATATAAAATATCTTCACCTCACCGGCCTTTGACTGTTTAATGCCTTGATAAGATCAATAAGTGTGGGTCAAGAGAGCAAATATTCAGATGTTACATGTCTGTGACGGCACCCTAAATATGACCCAGAAATGAACCCTGTACCAATACCAACCACCCCAATCTCCCATGTTTACAAGTTGATTTAAAGACAATTTAACTTTAGCAAATTGTCTTCTGATGATCTGCAGTAACACACTGGGTGAATCACCTCAGAAATGAGATTCCTTTCTGTTAACTCATCTGTTACCTAAGCTCTGAAGCAGATCCTCCAGTGTTTGAACAGTGGACAGAGAACGGCTGTCTGGATAAAATGAATGAACTGAGGAGCCGTGTTGCATAAGGTCTGGCCAACTTACTGTGTGCACTTCTTAGGCACCCTTCTTAAGTGACAACCACAGACAGCTGAGAGATGCCTCCTATTTACCCTGCAAATGTTTGTTTTCCATATTTGCAACTGATAGAGAATCACACTGTATACTTGTTTAAAGCTTTACTTCAAAACAAGCAAATTTGTAAAATTGCTAAATTTGTGCTCTTGATTTACCTGACAGTTTTATTTTTTTTTCATTATTTTTTTACTGTTTATATTACTAGTATTATTATTATTACACAAAATTATTTTATTACAATAATATTATTATTTTTTTTAAATTTGTCTTTTTTAATTGTTTACTTGTTTAAATGTTTAATGAATAATATATATATATATATATATATGCACCAATCAGGCATTATGACCACTGACAGGTGAAGTGAATAACACTGATATCTCTTCATCACGACACCTGTTAGTGGGTGGGATATATTAGGCAGCAAGTAAACATTTAGTCCGATCCTTGGAGGCCCCACCTCGCAGCTTACAGGACTTACAGGATCTGCTGCTAACATCTTGGTGCCAGTTACCACAGCACACCTTCAGGAGTCTAGTGGAGTCCATGCCTCGACGGGTCAGGGCTGTTTTGGCAGCAAAAGCGGGTCCAACAGAATATTAGGAAGGTGGTCATTTTGTTCTGCCTGATCGGTGTGTAATTATATAATTATATATAAAAAAAAATTATAATTTCTCTGTTCATTTTTTCATTAGTGATATAAATATACATGCTAAGACTTGTTCTATTTCCAGGGCACTTTCGCCCATTTGGTATGATACCGAAGAACAGCGAAGCGAGTGAACAAACATAAGGGCTAATATTGGGTTGCGCACATCCCTATTTCCCGAGCACTCTCTGCGGGGCCAGACAAAAGACCCACAGAAATGTGAGCCTGCGGAGTGCAGGTCTTTTTGCCTCAGATGCATGAATGAGCTCCTTTAGAGAGTGAGGCTGGAGCGAACACCTCACAGCAACACAGTGCTGAACGAGATAAAAAAAAACACACACTCTAACACACATAATCCTCATCCGGCTCTCACTCAAACAATGAACATTAGACCTACAACACTGCCAACACTTGCTGCTCAGCAGCTGTGCCCATCTGATTCAGTCACTCAAAAGGAGAACGCTGCATATCCTACTTTAATATGAAACCAGAGCTTTGTCCGAACAGCTACTTTACTGAAACAAATACTTGTTGCTGTTGTAGCCACTGTTCAAATCAACACCATCTATTGATCCAGTTTCTCATATACACTTAGCGGGAACAGGCACTGAAAGAGAATAGCGCAGCTTTTGTCCCCAGTGTGGGAAATTTCTGCTGATTTCACCAAACCCCAGAATACTGCCCACCAGGTGAGAGCTCTATAGAAAATTTGTCAACAAACTCTTTGTACATGAACACCTGGTTTGTGCATGTTTAGACATTCAAATCAGTGTTTATTTCACTATAATGTACTGACTTGAAGAAGACAGTATGATAGTTTTTCCCTCACGGTGGAGCGTGGCTTGTTTTTTTCCAAATTAATTTATACAAAAATACATTAAAAAGGCAGTTCATACATACAATGACTTGAATTCATCTCTTCTATGACAAGCATGTTTTTAAAAATTAATTTTGAATGCATACAGTAAAAAATGTTGGAGATACAACTGTCCTGATATCATAATGAAGAAAAAAAACAATGGTTGCACCACATGACATTTTTAGAGTCAATAAATTTAAAATTTTTTAAACCATATGAAATCAAAATGTTTGATTTCTAGGAACTTGGCACATAGGTTTTCAAAATACTTTTCTTTTTCTTTATCTTGGACACTCTTATTTGTCTCTCACCCAAGTCTCCTTTGCAAAAATCAAAACAATCCATAAAAACTGTGGAAAAAGTCTATTTATAAAGAATATGGCAGTGTGTAAACTGGGGTGTTACAAAATATACTTATATAAAACCAAAAGGCAAGAGGCAAGAGGATAAAATGTCGAGGCACATATCCACTTGTGGGTTGAAATCAAACAATCGTTTTTCTGGTGACACTCCAATAATTCACCTTTTGAAATGAAACCAAAGTTTTTGCAAAGTCTCCATCAAACCTGTCTACAGTCCCACATGAGCAATATCACACCTTGATCTAAGACATCTGCGCACACATTCCTGCAGCTCGCTCCCAAATGGAAATGTTTGAAAGGAACGAATTGATCAAAACAAGAGGCCCATATGCGCTCAAACATTGCATAACATGAGAATGTGAATGCTGGGAATGTTATCACTAGCATTCAAGTCCACTGCAGATCCAGGTTACCTTCACTTGCAAAGCTTTGCTTATCATCACCCCCATCATCCAACCATCTATACAATCTATACAATTGATCTCATCCGCTCGGTGTCATATCACACACCTGCGGTAGATAAAACAGAATGTGGGATGACATACATTTAAAAAAATGAGAAAACCATTTGGATGTTTTCGCTAAAATTGGATCAATTTACTCAAATCAACCTGGCTTAAAAAACATTGACCACTGACAGCAAATTATTTGAGTTCACCCAAAAATGAAAATTCTGTCATTAATTACTCACCCTCATGTCGTTCTACACCCATAAGACCTTCATTCATCTTCGGAACACAAATTAAGATATTTTTGATAAAATCCGATGGCTAAATGAGGCCTCCATTGCCAGCAAGATAATTAACACTTTCAGATGCCCAGAAAGCAGTTAATGTGAATACGGTGGTTCAACCTTAATGTTATGAAGTGACAAGAATACTTTTTGTGCGCAAAAAAATAAAATAAATAAATAAATAACGACTTTATTCAACAATATCTAGTGATGGCCGATTTCAAAACACTACGAATCTTTTGTTTCAAATCAGTGGTTCGGAGCGTGTATCAAACTGCCAAAGTCACGCCCCCCAGTGGTGAACCATTGAAATTTCGAAACACTTATGACGTAACGAAGACACGTTTAATGAAATCACGCGACATGAGGGTGAGTAATTAATGACAGAATTTTCATTTTTGGGTGAACTAACCTTTTAACCTGCTCTCAGTATCCAAATATGAAAGAAAGTTTTTTGTGTTACAGTCCTAATTTGTGGTCATGCTATGATATTCATCACAAAAAGACAACTGCTGATCACATGTTACAAAACCGCCACAAACCACAGATAAAACCCTTTCACACAGAGATCAGCTGTGTATTTTTGCAGATTTTCCAAAGCCTGTGATTACAGAGCTAATTACCAGCATTCCTTGTGGGCTACTGTTTAGAGAGCAGCACAAACATTAGACACCTTATTCTAAGCCTTGAGCAGTAGCTGCACTTTTTAATGCTTTACACAGACATTTTAATGCTTTATCTGGGTTGTAACTAACAAGGACAAAACAGCATAGTACAAAAATTCAGTTTGCTCTTTTATTGTCAATATGCATATTTATTTATCACTTATCTATAATAATAACTATAATTAATAATTATTATTATTGTTACCATTTACTTTTATTTTGTTATTTGACACTTTATTAGAATAATAATAGGTTTTAAAATATTTTATTTGATTGAATATAAAAATCCATACTAAAGCAAAGTATGAGGCTAATCATAGCAGCTCTTTGAAAGCCTCAGCATTGTTTTTATGGGAGCAGTCCCAAAAATGGAAAATGTCACTAGCTAAAAAAAAATCTCAAAGGGGGAAAATTTCACTCGAGGGAAACACTCAAAACATTATGAGACCAAACCAGTGGTAGAAAACATTGAGTCTTATTTAAAGAGCGTGTTGGCTTGAGAAAACTGTAGAGCTGGCCAGCAATGACAGAGTCCAGGATACCCAGACAAATTTATAGCACAGAGCTTTGAAACACCTTGAGGCTATCAGGAAAATACCTGTGCATAATACATTTTGTGAAACAGCTTACTGGAAATACTTGAAAAAAAATCTGTTACTTTTATTCTATAAATGAAACCTAATCTTAGGTTCAAATAACCATCAATTTTAGAAATAAATAATTATGAGCACTGAAATACAATGCTCTGGCATTCATGAGTGGGTTCTCCAGTCACTGAAGAGTGTTTGATGACATGTAATTTGACAGGTCGCTTGCACAGAAGATGCTGAAAATGAATGTAGTTCTGACATATACAAGTGTTTTCCAATGTCTCATATAATAGCAGTTTGCTTTCCATGTAGAAAGTTATTAGTGTCAAATGTGACAAACACTTCAGATTCACCTCATTTTGGGGCCCAAATAATTTGTAGTTATAGCTCTGTGATTAATGATTGCTGAAACTGCAATTGAGAGGTGAATCCAAAAGCTATATACAACCTAAACACCTTGAATGACCATAAAAAGGCTCTAATCCTGGTATGTTGTTGAGCTGATGCAGTCAAGACTGGTGTTGGCTGGTTGTTTAATGGTTACAAGTTTGACTTTTGGACTAAGCTTGACAGTTGTTCAAGGACCACCAAAGGATGTTGATCCAGGTACACATCCTTGGCAAAATTACGCCCCCTGTAATAGGTCAATATAGAATCACTGGCAGCGCAGCTGCATGCTAACAGAAACAACAGCAATTTACTTGAGTCTACTTGATCCGTGAGCCAGACAGCACAAATACACAATTGCATGCTTTCTATTTTTAAGTTTGGTGTTATAAATGACATAAAAGCCCTCTAATTACACTGTTTAGAATATTTCAAGCGTTCCACTTTAGTAGCGCAGCTTTTGTAGAATTATCTGCACATGCATCTTAAAATTAAAGAGGGTTTTTTTAGTCTTGCCAACCACAACACAAAGTGATTTTTTCTCTTCTGTTCCAGTTGGAAGGTTTAAAGCTGTGTGCTGAACACTCTTTAGGCCATACAGCTTTAGTCAAGCAAACAGTCAGACAAAACAGTTTTTGATTTTATCTTTACTTGTCAACAAAAATTCTGATTGTTTAAATATCTGTAAATAATCTGTGTGGACAGCATAATCTCATTACAAAACACACAACCATTCGGTTTATAAGTTAACCTTTAAACGCATTACAAGTAACTTGAGTTATGTAGTCAGATTACTTTTTTCAAGTAACTAGTAAAGTAACGCATTACTATATATCCAAGTATCAAAATATCTAAGTTACTTTTTCAAATAAGTAATGCAAGTTACTTTGTTTTCACATTTATTGACTGACAGCTCTCCTGTCCCCATGTTGAGAGAAATCATGAGAGTTGTATGCGCTGTGTGAACATGATGGTTATTGTAGTTCTAGACTTAATGTGAGCAGGAATTTATTCATCTCACTTGCACAAAAACAGAGTCAGTATTCCTCAAAATGAAAAAAAAACAAAACAGTGAAACGCAATCTCAGAATACTGCACAAACCTGCAGCTGGTGCCACATCAGATACTGACTGCTACTTTTGATATTGACCTTAACTTGTTCAGGGATTCATTATTTCATTTCATCAAATGTCTGTGAATCTCAGTTGTTGAATCTTTTTATGTTCATACAAATATTTACACGTCAAGATATTTGCTGACAAAGAGTTGAAAGTCAGAGGATGTTCTCTTTTTGATTTTTTGCTGAGTTCATATTACTTGCCTCATACAAAACATATGACTTTTATTCCCACTGACATTTCCTATTCACTTTCATTGGAAAGACCACCTTGCGGGTGAGCAGATGATAACAATTTTCATTTTGAATAAACTATATCCCAATTGATCTATTTCATTCTAGACCTCTTTTCCTCATGTTGCTGTTTACATGCTGTCAAGCATGTTCAAAACATGAGTTTACTCAGATTACAGTCATCAGAAAATTCTGCGGCCTCTTCTGAGGTTGAATTTTGGTTCTTTACAGATCCCAAATTAAAACCATGGTTAGGTTTAGAGTGTGGTTAGGGTTAGGAAAATTCACTGCTGGAACATGGTCAGTTGAATGATTTGTCGCAATGGGAGTAAAATGGGAGTCATCAAGGTAGAAAAAGCCCTCTTGTAACTTTATAAATCCCTTTGGTACTAATATCCCAACAATTCCAAATATATTTGTGAATCTAGTCACTTTTAAATTTATAATTAGCATTTCATACATACAGTTTCATAAGAGCTTCAATAAATTATCCTATTTTATTTAAAAAATATATATAAAGCTACAACTGTATGTCAGGAGACAAAATCTTTTTTTATGCACATCAATAAAGACAATGTACATTAAAAAGTTTATTCATATCACCACTGATTAGAAAGTCTGGAACGTTTAACAAACATCTGACACTAACCTCTTTCTTTCATTTTAAATTTGCAGCACAAGATCACATCAGTAAATTTCTCCCTTCAACACCCTGAAGTTAAATATATGTTTTGTCCAAAAAAATTGTCTTTAAATTATAGGATTAAATTATTTGCTAAGAGCTCTGTTAGCAACAAAGCAGCCTGTGACAGCAACAATAGAGAGCACATTAAATCACCACAACAAGTCCAGCACTATAACACATAAGACATGTTCACAAAATTACAACTTGCAACTAATGCACAATCTGAGAGCTCATTTGGAATGGAATTATTATTATTGGTTCCCAAAGGGAGCAGTTGAAATTAACAACAAAACATCAAGGAGGTTCCCAATTAAAGGGGGAAGGAAACGACAAAAACAGGCAGAATGTTGGAAAGCTCCGGTTCAGCTAAAAACAGACTCTGTCAAAACTCTGCCTTCACATTTATTTATATGCAAGCCTTTCGAGGGAAGCCCTCAATGCCCTGGACGACTGGTGTAATGACAGTGTGGTTAGAGACCAGGCCAACACCACCAAACCACTTCACCAATAAAGCCAGTCAAATTTTGCTATTCAAAACACAATAAATAATATAAGAAATGCATTTAAGATTTAAGAATTTAAATAAATTTAAAGACAATTATTGCAAGATATTAAACCCAGGCCGGGCTGCCACTTAAATCTCCTTATTAAGATTTAGAAACAATTCCTGTTGGAACAGAGGGATTATTGCAAAGGTCATGTCACATTGGCAACAGTAAAATCAGATTGTAAAGAATGAACAGACTGTACAGACTGGCCACCTTACATTTTAGCAATTACATAAACCTGGAAATCTACTGGAAACCAAGAACATGTTCTATCTGACTTCCACAATAAATAACACACAAAAAAGGAAAAAGTGCAGTATTGTGCAATATGAGCGTGAGTGACAACGCAACCATATTTTGTCTTCGTTGCATAATTCTAGTCAGTCAGTAAGAATATGATTTTTGCATCATGAACACTATGTAAAGCCAAAGAACTAGATTAACATTTCAAGAAATAGCCAATGCATTACATGACTAGAAGAGCTGCTTCTTTGTTTTGCTCTTGGAAGTCTTGGAACGGCCCACAAAAACACTTAAGCTCTCTATTCCATCCACCTTGGTGTGCAATGGGAAATCACAATTGAAAATCAGCCTCTATATGTTCATTGTTCCAAAAACATTCCTCATTTTGAATCTTGGCAACCAAGCCTTTTGGGAGCCACATCAATTGTGCCCAATTTCAATGTCATAGAGAGCAGCCTGGAGTGAGGCGGGGCTCAGCTCTTTCCAGGGGACTCCAGTCAGCCGAATATTGGGTGAATACAAAAATAACTGATTTAACGGCTGATGAATGAGACTAATGAACCTGTGGATCATCCAATTATGGGCTTTTTAGGCCACAAAGGCAATGAAGTGCTACCAAGAGGAAATGTAGAGGAAATTTGGATGCTATTCAGAACTCAATTGAAAGAAATATAGAAAAACAATATTTTCTATAGTTCTTTCAAATGAATTGATTGAAGCTATAAACAGAAAAAGAAAATGGAAAGCTTTTTAGCCTTTTTTGCTTTTATTAGTTTGGGATAAATAATGGCAGGGAAATATTTATATTTAAAATTTTAAATTATAAAGTTTAGATTTTATATATACACTATATTGCCAAAATAAAACTCCTGCCTTTACATGCACATGAAGTTTAATGACATCCCTTTCTTAATCCGTAGGGTTTAATATGGAGTTGGCCCACCCTTTGCAGCTATAACAGCTTCAACTTTTCTGGGAAGGCTTTCCACAAGGTTTAGGAGTGTGTTAATGGGAATTTTTGACCATTCTTCTAGAAGCGCATTTGTGAGGTCAGGCAGTGATGTTGGACGAGAAGGCCTGGCTCGCAGTCTCTGCTCTAATTCATCCCAAAGGTGTTCTATCGGGTTGAGGTCAGGACTCTGTGCAGGCCAGTCAAGTTCCTCCACCCCAAACTTGCTCATCCATGTCTTTATGGACCTTGCTTTGTGCACTGGTGCGCAGTCATGTTGGAACAGGAAGGGGCCATCCCCAAACTGTGAGCATGAAATTGTCCAAAATGTCTTGGTATGCTGAAGCATTAAAAGTTCCCTTCACTGGAACTAAAAGGCCGAGGCCAAACCCTGAAAAACAACCCCACACCATAATACCCCCCCTCCCCCCNCCTGGATCTTTGAATTATGTCTTAAAGGGACAGCAGTCTAATATTCCTGCTTTGTGTGTTTAATGTTAATCAAAAGTCAAAAGACGAAGAAACCACTCTTGACTGAATAGCTTTTGTAACAATGTTTCATCTTTATTTAATTATTCAAATTAGTTTTTTTGCAGGTATTTTATATTTGATTACTTTGTTCAATTTCTGTATCTGAAAACTATTGTTAGATAGTTGAAAAACCTTTGGTGTACATAAATGTATGAATTATATTAAATCATATAATTTGGTTATTTGGTGTCCTTTTTTGGAAAGGCATCTAAATTTTACCTTGAAAAATACAGTTTTGTGAAAATCACACTTCAGTCTGGTTTACTTTTTTGTATATAGGCAATGATGGCAAAATTGACGTGTTAAACAAGATAAATTGTGTATGCTTAATTTTACGATAAGTGTGCGCTTAAGTGTGCGCGAGTAATCGCAATTAAAAAAAAATTAATCTATTGACAGCCCTAATATATATATATATATATATTTAAAAATGCTTGTTCATCCAAAACATCCCATATGTTTGAGGCATTACAGTTTTTCACAGTTTTTTTTGTTTTTTGGGGGGGGGAAATAATAGCATATTCTAAATTCAAATGGTTGGGTTTCTCAACCAGTGATTACCAGCACCACTGTTGTAACTATAGAAAGGGAATACTTGGAGCAAAATATTTGAGTCAAACACAGGTTGATTACAGCCAAACATTATTTCATCTTGTTCTTCAGCGTGCTATTTTTTTCTCTCTTTGCCATGAAGCAAGGCTAAACCGTTCCATTCCTAAATCTGAGGGTCATATTTAGGTGACCACGATTATAGCCTTTACGATTCCATATAAATAGCTGATTTAAGTGGGAGGATCTCACATCGGCCACAAATTTCCCCTTTATTTTAGTGAAGCTTCCGTCATGCTTCTCGCTGACCCGCCATACAACCTTGGTGTAAGAGGGTGTGTAGTTTGGCATAAGCTAGTTCCAACACACAATACTATAAACGCTAAGTGAACTCCTGCAAAAACCAAAAAACATTTCTTTCTAATACCAGAAAAGAGGATTCTATTGTGTACTTTTTCTTGTAATTGGTGTACTTCAGAAAATGAGATTTTGATAGCATACCATGGAAAAATAGGTGGCACAGCAGACATTTTTGAGGTGGTTTCTTTGGTTTCACCTTCCTGGAGCCTGTTGCTGATTTATACCATCCGGGTTTCTCACTCTGCCAAACGACTAATTGTTTCAGGCTTCTGAAGATCATCTATCAAGGCGAAAACAGAATGGAGAAAGTCTCTATCTAGATAGTATTTAGACAGAATGAAAAGACTAGTAAGGAAAGGTTTAGCTCCTCATGCTAATACATAATTTGCACCCATATTACAGTCTCATGTCAGTCTGACATTTCATTATAAAATGCAGCTCAATGTTTTACTAAAACCAGGGCAACACTCCAAGTTACGTTCTGTGTACAGTCCTCATGTTTATTTGGATACAAGGCAAATAATATAAAGCAGAGAGCAAAGAACATACTGCAATCCATTAACCAACACAGTAATATATTAATGCAAAGTATACTGCTCAGTAGCTCCCCGTGGAGAAATGACCACAGCGTAAATATATGGCAAGGTAAGTATTAGGAACTTAAATGTCACAAATGTCTTCAGGACAGCATATAATATGCTGAAAGCACATTTAATGTAGCCGTGCCTCCCATTTCATTCTTATTGAACACAATTGCTTGGACCAGAAGAGTTTGGACCAGTGCCACTTTGCATCAGTATGGCAAATGGTTGTGCTGCCTGCTGTAAATTAAGGGCCCATTAGATCCATGGCCCAGACTTTTATAAGTTTCCTTGCTGTTCTAACTTTTAATGAAGTGTAAATGTCTCAAATGTAATTAAAATGAAAACCTAGAAAAGCTAATTTGTTGCATGTTGATTCAATAGTAACTTCACATAAAATGCTTATTTGTCTTCAAGCACATTTATTATGATCCTCAAATGCCAAGTATAATATCAAAGTGTCACACTTGGCCATAGGATGGCTCCTACTGAACGTGAAAAGGCTTCTTACAGTCTTTCAGAAGGCACATTAAGAGGATTTTGCCAGAAAGTGGCTCAAATACTATTCTAGGGTCTAAATATTTCTGAATGGTAGCAGAGAGGTCACAGTAGGTTTCTCTGGGTGGGTTTTATTTGATCCCTGGGAGAATGTGGCCAGTCTGCGATGTGCTTTATTCCAGAATGGAGGAAAGCTATAGCTTATCTGGGAACGCATGGCATTTCCTCAGGTCTGGGCTCCATCAGAAACATTTATACAGACAGGGATGACTTTCACAAATAGCTTGCACTGGCAGGCGTAAAAAAAGAGTGAGGAAGCTGTGTGCAATTTTCCTAATAAGAACCTAAGGAACAACAAGTACTGACTTCCTGTTCATAAAGACTGCTTAAAAAACAGTGTGTGAATCCAAAGGTGTTCAAATTAAATAATTAAATTATGTAATACAATGAATGAGGTTTAAATGTAATTGCACAAAGGAATTTGCTTGAGTACTTTCATCAACATAATAAGTTAAAAGAACTCAAAATATTGCCATAGAAATGAAACAAACAACTAAACCCACTGTAGACACTATCAATCGACAAAAACATGCTTTATTACTTTGGGGGGGGACTTCTCAGATAAGCATCAAGGTCATTAGTTATTAATGCAAAGCAGCAGCACAAGTGAAGGATTAAATACATAAATGGTGACTGTTTGTCAACTATCAAGATCATCTTTGGCAGTCTGTTTATGTGTCAGCTCAATCTTTCAGAGAGGAATCCCATGCTGTGGGGGGAGAATCTCAGTCCCTTAGAGGGAAACAGTAAATCTCAGGGCCTATAAAATGTAAAGAGGTATGGTAAACCTTCTCCTCCATGACCTGCAGTTCCACGCACTGAAAGTTTTTCACATTTTGTTTGCACCTGGTCTTTACTCTCTCCTTACAATCTGATGCCTGGGTCTGGTCAGGAGGGACTGCGGAAGGGTGTGTGAACCCTGGATGGCAGACAATGGTGTAAATGCATAAGTAGAAGTAAGGTTTCTATACCCAAAGACTTGCTTGCCTTGCCTAACATGTTTAATAGTCCATGCAAAAAAAGAGACGAGAATCCATCTCCATTTCTTTTTTGCAGACTCTGTCAGACAAATAGATATATTTAATCTGAATTAAGACCACAAGCCACTTAATGTAGGTTACTATAAAACTGAACATGGCTTAACCATGTCTGTAAATTATTGGTATCATATTCCCATCTCGGAGCATTTGATATTTAAAGATCTCTTAAGCAGCCATATAATTCATCGTTTGTGTCCATGGGTGGCTGAGCCACAAAAACAGATACTAGAAAGAAATAGTACACTCAAAAATACAAATCTGTCTTCATTTACTCAACGTCATATCATTCCAAACCCGTATGATTTTCGAGATTCTGAACATACCAGCCACTCTTTTCTATCAGTGAGAACAAGGACTGGGCTGTCATGCAAAATGACAAAAAGCAAAACAAAAGTATCATAAAAGTCTTCCGAAGTAATAAGATTGGAACAGACTAAGATTTAAGCCATTATTCACTGAAAATGGACTGGATCATGAACTGGATCATCCAAGTCACAGAAAAGATCCGTCACAAGACATTGTTCATGAATCAAACATCCTTTATTCTCTAATCAATGCACGAAGGAAAGCTAGGACAGATATGAAGATTTTAATAGAACATAGAATTAAAATTTTAATCAGTTCCTTACAAAAAAATATCATATGGCTTCAGAAGATGTTCAGAACCATTTGGACTACTTTTCTGTGCAATTTTGCCTTTGTGGTTGACAAACTTGTTCACTGTATGGAAAGGAGAAGCCAGGATAATTTTCAAAATGTCACCTCTGTGTTCCACAGAAAAAAATAAATTCAGGCAGGGCAATTCAGCCTGAATTATTCAGGTTTAAAAACATCATGAGGGTGAGTAAATGATGACAGTATTTTCACTTTTGGGGTGAACTATCACTTTAAAGTTTCAAAAAATATTGTTCTAAATGCTGCATAAACCCACCCAAAAAAAGCGATTTGGCCCAGACAGTGCAATTCTCAAGGGTGGTACCTGGTTTGCTATGTGTAGAACTTGTGCACTGAGGTTCACCTCAGGCTGGAGTCTGGCACAGTGGAAATAGATTCGGCATGAGCTGAATATCAACACTATACACCTCAAACTAAAAGAAAGCTGCTCTTTATGGCACTTGCCACGTGGCGGAAGAGTGGCTGCCATGTATTAAGAAACTAGCAAGTTTAAGAATGCAGGAACTCAGAGTGAGCCAAACTGCTCTGCCCATGCCTGACAGCTTGACAAGTATTCGGCCAATCCTGTGGTTTGTGCACCTCTGCGTCAGTTCAGAACCGGTTGACGAGCAAAAGAACTTGGAACAAACACCGCTTAAGACTGTCCAAATAACACGGAGTAAAATTATAGTGCAGGCACTCCTGATTAACTTGATGGATAGGGATTTAGTTCAGGAACTGTTTGAATAAAGCCAATAATAATATAATGAATAATATGCCACCATGTTTGTGGCAGGCCTGTCTTTAAAAAAAAAAAGTACCCAAAGTATCATTTTTCTCAGAGACAATGTTGTTTTAATGACACACTCACAGCACATGAAATCCATAATTTCTTCACTCCAGAAGAATCCACCCAAAGTAATCCCTGGCAACAGATAAAATATCATAATCATTCAAAAAGATATTAATGAGACATCATTGATTTATATAAAAGACTTTTGGTACAACCTAAAACTAATTTAGTGTCATCAGAAACAGAAACGTCACATCCAGCAGAACATAATAAGTAAATCAGTTAGCAGACAAAAACAAGCCATATGTGTGATTTCACGACCTTTATCTCATCTTAGAAAGTAGATAACAGACCTGCCAGAACTGACTAGTGCAATTCAGTTCATAAAAATGACCAAATTATATTCTTATGTGTTTGTCACAATTTTGGATCAGACGCAAATCTCCATAACATGCCATTCTTGATTATTTTCGCAGACACACATTTTTGCAGGTGTACTGCATCTTTTCATTGATGAACCATTCCATTAACAGAGGAAATGAGATCAGAAGACATTGGAGGACCTTTGCATAGCATTTACTCTGGCCACACATCAGGCCATTCATGGTTCTGAGGTGGATGCAAGTAGATGACTTCACTCCCACAGAAGCCATTAAAGCAACGGTAATAAAGACACGGTATTTGCAGAGCCAGGTCTGCCTCATAATGATATTTAAGCCTTTTGGAAGTGATCTGGAGAATGCTTCAAACTAAATGACTGCATGCTTTTATGAGAAAGGGCGAGCGTCCCGATGTAACACAATGCTCCAAGAACTGTGAGAGAGACTGCACTCACTAATACAAGCAAAACAGTTCACGTGGACTCTTGGAGAAACTTGGAGAAACAAGCACTAACCTGTGACTGAAGCCTTTGGATCAAGTGAATGAATATTATTGGTGCTTTCTAATGTCGAGGTGGAAATTAAGGGTTTCAGACAGATTACTGACTCAAATTTGTCATAGACTGGGCTACAAATAAAGGGAAAGAACACTACTGGCATGCCAAGTGAGGACTGGCGCATGAAGCAAGAGCTGCTTTGACTTTAAAATGTCTTTACTGGAATCTTTTGAAATGTCACAGAACTTAATGTAATAGTTTAGTTTAAATCAGTACCCATTCGTGAAGACAGACAAACATTTGTAACATTATTAGATCAGTCAATTGATTGAAATGTTGATATGTGATTTGCTGTTTGAGCACGAAAAGGGTCTGCAAAGATGCAAAGATACAAAGCACAAAGTCTACTCCAAAGGAAGTTATTCTCTATATTGTTTCTGACTTTATAGCATTGTTTCTGAAAACTTTGTAGTCTTAAGTTTTCTTCCTGGAATGTACACGTCCCATTATTACTCATTTAAATAATTCCTGCCCAAGGCATAAAGCCAGGGATACACTGCACGATTTTTGGCTGTCCCAGACTAAAGATTGCCATCGTGAAACAATCGTGGCTCTTAATCGGTGGTCCTATGTCGTACAGTGAGAGAGGTTCAAAGACGGCTGTTTTCCTGGTCTTGCGACCAATGACCAAAGACATTTTCTGACAGTGTCAGAAATTCAGCATAATCAACGCACAGTGTGTTTGCTGCTACGACCTACGTCTACTGACCAGCCAATAAAAATGCGTCATGAAATCAACGCTACATGGCACTAAAACTTAAAACTGCTTACCTCAAGCTCTTTTCCCTTCTTCTTTCACCGCTTCGGTTTTTTTTTCAGCACACAGACACTACAACTGCTAAAGTGTGATTCAACATGGTCTTTTTGTTTATCACTAGTGCATGCTGATGACGTTTTATTCTTCTATAGAAATTTGCATCGTAGCCTACGAGTCAATAGGTGTCATCATCGTACAGTCTACATGCATGTCGTACCCAAGTTTGCACAGTGTGATAAAGTAATGATCTTATAGGCTTGCTAAAATCGTGCAGTGTATCCCGGGCTTAAGTGTCACATCAGAAACAGCCAACACCACAACACCAGATCCCATCACTCCATCACCCACACGATCTCAATCACCAGAATACTAATTATTCACACCTGCGAGCACTTATCAAGGACTCTTTAAAAACCTCCACTTCCCACACTTTCTTTGTCTGGTCTTGTCTGTGCTATGCTGCTCAAGACACCTGACTGTTCTTCCTGGATTGGTTTGTCATTATCATCACCTCATCTACCTCAGTGGCTTGACAAACCAACAGACTATCCATACCAGTTTCAATTCAAGCTAAGTGCCTAACCTGTTGTTTGTTCTGCATATCTGGAAATAAAACCCTGTTGAACTGTGAATATTGAGTCTCTTTTCTGTGGTGTGACAATAGCAATATAAAGCGGACGAGGCAAGGATGAGTTGAATCCCGGAAAACACGGTTATGGTAATTTCTGAAATGCACCCAAAGTGGCTAACCAATCACAAAACAATGATCCAGCATTCCAGAAAATGAGAGAAGATTTGATTCCACTGTCACCTTGATCTGCTTCGTTGAACCAGTTGAAACCAGAGTTTCACATGTAGCAATTTAGCAAACGATGACCATAATTCATATCTCAGAAACCCCTAACAAATGCTAATGGTGGTCATCAGAGCACACTATAGACAAATGATCAAAACCACAGAGAGCTAATCCATATTAATGTCCTTCTCTTGACCGATGAACCACCTCTCCTTCATCGGGATTTTAGCAAGCAGTATTTGTGCATTTCCATCACATATTATGAATAATCCCAAGTTTATTGGTCTGTCTCTATGTTTTGCTTTACCAAGCTTGCCAGTAGTGCTGGGCGTTTTTTTTTTTTTAAAGATTCTGGCGTTTTCACGGTATGTCACTTTTTCTTTTTTTTTGCCAAATTTTACTGTCAGGAGTTCAGGGAATATATTATATAAACGTAAAAATGTTTTTAAAAAATGTAATCAAATCAGTTCATAAAGTTAACAATTTAGTTTAAAACGTAATCAAATTAATTGAATAAAATTAGGGCTTAAAGTAGGCTACATTTTTACTGTGCAATATCTGTAATTTCAATGAAGACCTTTGAGTTTGTGTTTTAATAAACGGTGTTATTAATATTATTATTAGGCTATTATCTCTATTAATCTAAGTACACTCGATTGTGCAATAGTATATTTCTGTTATTTCAAGTTATGCCGAACTTTTATTTTGACAGGATTATGAAGACGTTTGATTTCCCGTGTATATATGACATGACAAATGTCGATAGTTTTATCAAATTAAAAGGTGAAATGTACATAAAATAACTCTAAGAGCAGCTCTGCAGATGAAGTTTATGTATAGTAAGTGAGACAGCAGACACTGAAATCATTGCGAGCGTCACGCTTCAGTTTGTGTAGTAGTAGACGAAAATGCGGCGCTCATTCATACAGACTTCAGATTTCAATAGCAGTCATTTTTAGCTTTAATATTCATTTTTATATTTAATATACATTCTACATAGCGCTTCATGGCCGTTGAATAGATACAGCAGCTGTTTCAACTACGCACTGGTATGGCGGTTTTTGACAAATTCATATCGGTCTCGAAATTGAAACCGGTATACCATATGAACCGGTATACCGCCCAGCACTACTTGCCAGCTGTGGCAAAAAAACGTTCAACTGGGTACACACTTGGGCTTTTCACATTGCATGATTATTTTTTTTTAACCACAAAATTAAATAACACCATTTAACCAAACAAAAGTCATATTCCGGAAATAAAAATCCCATTATTTTCTCAATAGGGGAACTGATTTTTAACAACGACATATAAACCTTTTAAGACCGACATACTGTGAGCTACAAGGTTGTTAATCAATGCTATATGCTTTTGTTAAATGTATAATTTTAAAATAATTGTAAAAGCAGAATTTCTGGTGAAAAAATACATTACCCATGATTCCTCAGAGAAATCTCCACCAATCAGAGAACCAACACAAGCAAATTGTGCCAAAAAAATTCTTTAGCACTAACCCACTCCCATGAATCACTGCAAATGATGTAATAGAGTCAGTTTCCTTGCACTCTCAAATATATAACACTCTCAAACATATAAAACTCATACCCGAGTTTGATTGTCATTTGCAATGTTGCATGGGATTGTTGTTCCTTCCCTCACTTTAACCCTTGTGCATGCAAAAAAAAAGTTACACATAGCTGCAAAATGGACAAAAATGTCCATGCCAAAAAACTGTCATAGAAATATGATTTATTAATATTTTTTTCTACTTTCACTGATGTCAATTTTTTAACCAGCATCTGTTCTTTCCATAGATACCAAACAATTTTAAGAACTTTAACCCTTTAAATGTTGGTTTGTTTACATAATGCCATAGGTGTTTTTTTATGAAAAAATTTAAAATAGTAGTTTATTTTCATAAACTAAATGCTAAGCAGAATTTTTTTTCTTTGCTTATTAGATTCTTGGGTGTGTCAATGAAGAACAACAACATTAATTTTGAGGCATTTATATTTTTTATGTAGTGTCAGATTTTTAAAAAAACTAACACTTAGGTCCATAATGGACAAAAATGTCCATGCCAAAAAACTATCATAGAAATATTATATATTCATATTTTTTTCCACTTTCACTGATGTCAATTTTTTAACCAGCATCTATTCTTTCCATTGATACCAAACATTCATTAATTTTCAGAATTTTAACACTTTACAAATTGGTTTCTTTACATCCACGGCTTCTAATGCACCTGTGTGCTCACTGTCAGTGGGCAACACTAGCTTCAGAGCTTCCTCTGCTGAGTAACGTCTCTTCAAACAATGAAATGATCAACCCCTCAAGCACCACATATTTATAGGTTTGGCTGTGAGGACACCTCACTTCTGAACTTCTACTTCAAATTCAAGCATACCTTTTATCTCCGTACAAAAAACAATAACAAGTGAAAAAGTGTAATCAAGGGTTAAGATGCGTGTTTGGGTGAAAAAGAAAAACCTCAAAGCTCATTAACCTTCTTTGACTTTTTTCACATGGCCCTACACATGACCCTATGACCCTGCCAAGGGTGTGACTCATACATGGAGTGGGATTTTTGATTGCCAGTACAATATAATTTTTTCAAAATAATTACACACATTACATTTTCAGTAAACACATGCAAACGACACTCTGACATCCTTACCAACATACCCACACAATTACAGCTGCATTATTTTTTCAATTGACTCTATAATATACATAAGCAGAAAACACAAATAAAGCGAGTATATCTTTTATATGCCAAATTTGAAAATATGGCACAATCTAGTAAAAAATGGTAAAAATGTCAAATTTGAAGCCTTGCCGATAGAATGAATGCCTATTTGCAAATATTGTATCATTTTATAGTCAAATGGCCCTGGGTTAAAAAATTGCAGTTTTAATGGGTTTCAATGTGGACATTTTTGTCCAAACGCTGCTGAGTGTGAGTATTTTTTGTATGGAGGGTAAAATAGATTTTTTGAAGGAAATGAGGGTAAAATATTAAAATTCCAATAAAAATAAACACCTGAGCCAAAATTCATGTAGTTGGCATTAACAAAGGCACACTTATAACAAAAAACAAAACTGAAATGGACAAAAATGTCCATAAGGATGCACAAGGGTTTTAAAGGGGTGGTTACATGCAATTTCACTTTTTTAACTTTAGTTAGTGTGTAATGTTGCTGGTTGAGCATAAACAGTATCTGCAAAGTTACAGCGCTGAAAGTTCAATGCAAACGGAGATATTGTCTTTTAAAGTTATGGCAGTTTATTGCCTACAAAAACGGCCGGTTTGGACTACAACGAGCTTCTTCCCGGGTTGGTGACATCATAAACCCTTGCTTTTAACATAAACACGCCCCCGGGAACACGCAACAAAGTGGGCGAGGCCATGTGGCACAGCATTGTGGAAGCGGAAGAGTTGTGTACACCGAACGCGAGCTGCGTGACGCGACACGTCAAAAGATATAGAACCCATTATAATCTGTGATATTTTCTACACTGGATGTGGCGCTGAAGACAGCTTCCAGAATCTACACGAGTTTAATGCTGGATTTGCACAAAGGCTTTTACTGAAAGATGGAGCAGTTCCCACTTTAAAAGCAGAAGCTGCTGTTTATTGGCTTCAAACTGTAAGTACATTTATTGTTTGTACATGTCTTTTAAACATAATGTTATAGTTCTGTTGCTATTTTTAATGCATCAAGGACATATACAAAGAGCAACTTGTTTTTGCTAGCCAGTTAGCTAAATTCTAGTGCAACAAACACCAACAAACTTCTATGTTCATAGACAAACAGTTGTTCATGCTATAAATTAAACGCTACCTTTACAAAAATGCGACTACTCAGTCATGTATTCGGCTACAGTAAAGCTTTAATCAGGATAAAACTGTATATTGAAAGCTAACAAACAGCAGTGACAGCATCTAAACACTTTGACACAAATACTAAATGAAATACCATTCATAAACGTCCTTTAAAAGCCGCGATTGGAGAGGTTCTGCCTGACCCTCTTCATCTGGGTCTGATTTGGCTCAATTTGATACAGCAATATAGGTGCTATTATTTACTTTCCACCTAAGCACATAATAACGGATGGTAAGGGGCGTGGCGTTTCCGGACGCTTCAGCGAATCACGATACACTAGGCCAGCTACCAACCTGCTAACCAATCTGAGCACATTGCGTATGTCGGAGGGAGTGGTATCTTAGAAGCAGGAAATCAAACGAGCCGTTCATATGACAGTGGAAACAGAGGTGTAGAATAAAGGTAAAATATATGAAAAATACAGCGTTTTCAAAAAACAAAGCATTAAGACATGTTAAACTGTGCCCCAAAAACACAATCAAGCCTAGAAAAAAACCATGTAACCACCCCTTTAAATACAAACACAGGCTTGTCTTTTGTTTACCTTTGTCTTTTGGTCAGATTTTCAAATACTTTTTTTGCTTCAAATCAAAATTTGTAATGTGATTCACTTTGTAGCTGATTGGTTTGGTTCATGGCTTTTAAATCTTTAACAAAGACTTAGGGAAAAATATTTCCTGAACTAAGGTCACTGAAAAGTGGGAGGGCAACTATAACCAAAATTAATATAATAAATAAAAACTTAAAAGACAGGGTGAATAAATGGTCTACTCTGTGTGCAAGATGACATATTGTCACAAATAATCACATCTATGCTATTATAAGTTCAAAAAATCTGTCTGGATGTGAACCCTAAAGGCTGATTTATACTTCTGCGTCGAGTGTACGCCGTAGCTACGGCGTAGGCTGTTTCTACCACGCATAGCCTACAACGTAGCCTGACGTGCACCTTTTAAAAAATGTAACAACGCATCAATTCTACGCGGGCTGTGATTGGTCTGCTAGAACCCCTCCCACGGGTCAAAAAACGGGCACGGAGCAATAGGAGAAGAGCGAGCATTTTCAACTTCCATAGAAATTAAATAGCCTCTGTTTCAGGGGACACATACAGTCAAACTGCAACAAAAGTCGTTACCTATTTGCCGCTTCTCTGCCGTTTCTATTTGTAAGCTTCTCTGACAACGTACATGACAAGCTGCTTCTTCTTCGGCTTTTGCCTTGATACTCAACATTACCGCGGACACTGCCTACTAGTGGTCTGCATGCACGTCGACGCGGTCAACGACGCAGAAGTATAAATCAAAACAGAGGCATAGCCTACGGCGCAGAGGCTCCGGCGTAGGTCCGACCGACGCAGAAGTATAAATCAGCCTTGAGTCATTTTTAGAGCATCGCAGTCATCAGAAAGTAATGGTTGGGTCCTCGGCGGGTGCTTCAGCTGAGGGCCCCAGGAGACAGACGCCACTGCGGCTTTCCCCCACACTCCTCTCTGCCAGACTGGCCCTTAGCAGCAGCACCCAATCCAAAATAGCACAACAAACCACCCACAAATACTGAGTGAGAGAGAACTGCACCGCACTGACAGATGTTTCTCAACGTAGCTTCTAAAGGCCTGTTCCCAGTTCAGTGTGTGTGGTTAACCAGCCCAGTAGGGCCCCTGCCTGTTTACTAAAGATCTGCAATGGATAATTCAAGATTTAAGCGAATATTTGGTGTTTCGTTACTCTTTGATGCTTTCAATTAAGACAACTTTAAGCTCAGCTTGCCCCATATCTCAAGTCTCTAAAACATCTCAATCTCTTTTAAACATTTTTCTCTCAAAACCACATTAAGAATTCAAATACAGAACGTTTTAACTGGTTCGTCAATCTTCAGTGACACACTGTGGTCCTGAGCCAANGAGCTGATGATCTGAATCAGGTGCGTTAAATAAGGGATACATACAAAATGTGCAGAGCAGTGGGTCCCGAGGACTGGAGTTGAGAAACACTGCTCTAAAACATCTCAATCTCTTTAAACATTTTTCTCTCAAAACCACATTAAGAATTCAAATACAGAACGTTTTAACTGGTTCGTCAATCTTCAGTGACACACTGTGGTCCTGAGCCAATAGGTTTTTCATAAAAGCAGCAGATGTTCTTTTGATTTGAGTGACGAAAATCTAGGGTCAACACAGCAAGTCAGCCAGAAGTCCAGATGACCATGAATTCACTTTATTACAACATGATCAGAGCCTGGAACCTCAAGAAGGTGAGGGTTATTTGCTTCGACAATGAGTTAGTGATGTCAAATACTTGATCTTGGGGGGTACTTCAAAGAGGAGACGTATTACTTTCTGAACTTCTTGTGGTGCTGGAATGAATGGGTTAAGAGCAAGGGATTCTCTAGATTGAATCAAAACCACAGAATGACTTCTAACAGGTTAAGCTGTTTTTGAAGAGTGAGACACCCTGATAGGCTCAAGACAGAATAAAAATAACCCTGAACAGGTGCATACACTCTTAGAAGAAAAGGTTCTATATAGAACCAAAAAAGGTTCTATCAGGCGCTTCATATATGGAACCCCTAAAAGGTTCTATATAGAACCCTTTTAAAGGGTTCAATCAAAAGAACCCTTTAGGGTTCTTTATTGCCAGGAAAAAGGTTCTATATAGAAGCTTTTATGGGTTCAGTTTATTGATTTAGTTTTTAATTTATTTTAATTAAAATTTATGAATTAACCTGCTTATTTAGTTACTTTATCACTAGAAAAACTTAAATACCCATAGGCATGACACATCAAAATAATATGTAATCATTTAATAAATTTTTATTAGCATTTACAATGACACAAGCAATATAAAACACACTGCAATTCATAGAGCAATAGTTAGAAGAGTTAACATAAATAAACGTTTCTTAAAAAAAATGAACTAAAACACTAGCTAGTAGAATTGTTTTTAAAATTTAAATTCATAAGCGTTAAATGATAATTTAACATTCAGATAAGCATTTAAACAATAAAAACAAATGACCCATGACAAAAGTGAGAAAATGAATATCTNGCGCGTGCAGACAGTACAGAACTGATCAGCGCATACACATGCAAGTTATTTGCTGTTTATGTCGAAGATCATTTAATGCATCTGTTTGGAGGGTTGAGTTATAAGAACTGACTTTCAGAATCTAAGTAATTCCTACAGGATTTTCTTTAACCAGCAGATGGCAGAATTCTGCCCCTAGCGCCTAGATCCAGAAACGTAGGCTATATTTAATTTAGATTTTTTTTCATTACAGGATAATGCAGCAATTATTTTTTCTAATAAACCTATTAACTTGAAAATGTATATAAGTTTGTTTTCTTCAGAATGAAAGGTGTGCCTAAGTAAAATTGAAGTAAAAACACAAATATAATGTTCAATAGTGTAATCATTTAAATAAAGCACTAATAATGTAGCACATTTAGCCCAAAGAACCCTTTGTGCCAAAAGGGTTCTTTCTCCTTATATAGAACCTTTTTGGCAGAAAAGGTTCTATAAAGTTGGTTACAGAACCCTAGGGTTCTATATAGAACCCCAAAGAACCTTTTTTTCTAAGAGTGTAACATAACAGTAAATTTGCAGTTGTATTTTTGAAAAACAGCCATGGTTTACTTAGTCACAAAACATTCTTTAAATGAACTGAAATGATGATATTCTCTCATCAACATCAACACAAAAAAATCCGGCATCTTTTCTGTTTACCCCAAGCAGAGCTCCAGACTGTGACAAAAATGACTAGAAAATAAAATGTGCATCAATAATTTAAAGTTTAATCTTTATTGATGACAGTCAGGAAAGCTTTCAGAGGGTCCGAGGTTTCATCTTGTAAGAAAGAACTCTTATGAACTGGCTCTTTTCATTGAGTCAGTCAAAAAGATTTACAAATCAGCCTCAAACTTCCTTGTGAGTTAGACCTTTAAATCAGACTCAACCAGTCACTGCTTCATTCAGTCAGTTGTGAACTCAGTAGCAGCTGTGGGCTGCATTTCTAAAAAACATTGTAAGCCTAAGTAGATTGTTGAGACCATTGGTGCAAATGGTTACTACCATCTACTTAGCCCTACAATGCTTTTGAGAAACACAGCCCACAGCTGCTACTGAGTTCACAACTGACTTCCTCACTGAACTTTGTTATTTACAGAAAAAACCACATGAACCCGACAGGAGACATCACAGACTCCATCCTGGAGAAGGACGATCCGTACAGTACTCAGCGTAAATGAGTACACCCCCTTTGAAAAGTAACATTTTAAACAATATCTCAATGAACACAAAAACAATTTCTAAAATGTTGACAAGACTAAGTTTTATATAACATCTGTTTAACTTATAACATGAAAGTAAGGTTAATAATATAACTTAGATTACACATTTTTCAGTTTTACTCAAATTGGGTGATGCAAAAATGAGTACACCCCACTGAAAGTCTCTAGAGCAAAGCTAAATTTTAGACCACAAATGTCTAATTTAACAAGAATTCAACAACAGGTGAGTCTAATTATTCATTACACAGGTGTTCAGCAGACATTTGACTATAAAAGGGTGTTAAAACCCCTTCCCATTTCATGCTGTCAGCAATGGCACCACATGGAAGAGAAATGTCACAAGACCTGAGAAAGAAAATAATTTCTTTACACCAGAAAGGTGAAGGCTACAAGAAGATCAGCAAAGCTTTACTTATCAGTCAGAATACTGTAGCAAAAGTGGTACAAAAATTGAAAAAAGATGGAACTGAAACCATCTCACAGAGACGTCCAGGTCGTCCATGGAAGTTAACACCTCGACAGGAGCGTCTTCTGATGAGAAGGGTTGAAGAAAATCGGCATGCAAGTTCACAGCAGTTATCTAAAGAAGTAGAAACCCAAACTGGGGTGACTATTTCCCGTGACACAATACGGCGTACACTGCAGAGGAATGGCATGCATGGGTGCTGTCCACGAAAGAAGCCTCTCCTAAAGCCCTGGCACAAAAAAAGCCCACCTAGAGTTTGCCAGGGCCCATGCTGACAAAGATGAAGACTACTGAGACTGTATACTCTGGAGTGATGAGACCAAGATAAATGTTTTTGGAACTGATGGCTTCAAATTGTATGGCATCGCAAAGGTGAGGAATACACAGAAAAATGCATGGTGTCTACAGTGAAACATGGTGGTGGCAGTGTCCTTATGTGGGGCTGCATGAGTGCTGCTGGTGTCGGGGAGCTGCATTTCATTGATGGCATCATGAATTCACAGATTTACTGCTCTATACTGAAAGAGAAGATGCTACCATCACTCCGTGCCCTTGGTCGTCGTGCACTTTTCCAACATGACAATGATCCTAAACACACATCTAAGGCCACTGTTGGATTTCTGAAGGAGAACAGGGTGAAAGTGATTCAGTGGCGCCTGATCTGAACACAATCGAACACCTATGGGGAATTCTGAAGAGACAAGTTGAGCATCAGCAAGCTATAGGCAGGTGAGGTTTTTATCAGGGTTGGAGCTGAACTCTGCAGGACTAATGGTGCGTTCAAGTCATGTCGGAAAGATCGTATTTACGAGCAGAACTGATATGAACGCCACCACAATGTCGTAAATACCAGTGGGAAGCTCGTAATTTTCTTTAAGCTCCGATCTGTACGAGTTGGGGGCGTGTCAGTCAGAAACGTAGTGAAATACCACAATCCTTACAGGTATTTAGCAGTGACATTGTCAGGCTTTTCTATTTACAATGAAGCAAGCTGATTACCAGCAAAAGATACGATATCATCACAATATAAAAATGTAATATGTAACAATAAAGTTTACAATGGCTTCATAAATTAATTAAAAAACATAAAAAAGCAACATACAACTAATGCACATTCTTTGCTCCACATTTTCTAGAAGCAGAAGTGTTGTTATTTTGTGTAATTAATTTAGATAAGGCACACCGCCATCATACTCCGACGAAAGTGACTTGAACGCACCTACCGTCGTACACACGACTTCCCACCTCGTAAATACGAACTTCCCAGGAGGACTTGAACGCACCATAAGGCTCTCCAGGACCAGGGTTAGCCACCCCTGTACTAGATGTAGTAGTTTTTGTTGCGGGGTTTACTCATTTTTTTACATCACCCTAATTTGAGTAAAACTGAAAAATGTGTAATCTAAGTTATAATATTAACCTTTCTTTCATGTTATAAGTTAAACAGATGTTATATTAAACTTTAGTCTTGTCAACATTTTGGAAATTGTTTTTGTGTTCATTGAGATATTGTTTAAAATGTTACTTTTCAAAGGGGGTGTACTCATTTAAGCTGAGCACTGTATGTCCAATTAAATTAACTGGAAATCATTATTGCAATGTATACTTTAGGCTTGTGAGACTTGCATAAGTCTATATGTTTTGTTGTATAAATTATTAATGGTAACTTGTTAACTTAATAATAATAATAATAATCGAAAAACATTCAATTATTTAAAAACTTATATGTTATTGTTTAACATATTAGATCCATTGTAAAGTGGAATTGATGGGAAGCTTTTTTTGGTAGACATGCTGGAACCATAACATTTTACTTTTTTATCCCCCAAAGATTAGGAAATATTCTTACATTGTCATGTCGGTTCTGGGTTTGAGTTTTGTTTGAGTTGTGATCTTGTTTGATTTGCACTGTTCCCAGTTCAGTTTCCTGTGTTAGTTCATGTTTCCTTTGTCCCAGTTCATCTGTTGCCATGGTTTTTGATTTGCCCTCACGTTACACCTGTGTCTAGTTAATTATCTAATTTTTTTTTTTTTTTTTTTTTTATGACCTTCCCTCACTAACTTCCCTCAGTCTCGTTGACTCGGATGTACATCATTGCTTACGTTGCCTGAGTGCCCACTACTGGTGGAACCTTTGCAATGGGCTGAATTGGAACGTGCTAAGCTCTTGATCACTTGGAACCTGCTGTGGAGTTAGCTATGGAGTTAGATTTATTATTTAATTTTTTCCCCTTACAAAATCGTTTAATGCAGCATTCTATATGTGTATATGTGTGTTTTAAATATTAAAAAATATAATTAATATATCATAGAGTTGTTTTTAGTGGGGTAAATTAAACGCGATATGAGGTGACGTCACAATCGTGTTGCATTGTGGGTTATGGAGCTGCCTGAAGTGTACATATGAAGTAGACTCGCTCCCTCGGTCAAAATCGAGAGAGCGAGGGTCTGTCCATATAAACTTCCCTTGTCCACTTCACGAAGTGGAATGCACTTCAAAATGGCAGCAGGGATTCCCCCGAGGGGAAGTGCTTAGAGAAGTTTGCGAGTGCGTGTCTAAAACTGGAGTGGAATGCAGCATCAGGCTTCTTCCGAAATCGCATACTCTCTTGAGTAGTTACTTATTTTGAATAATGGTGCACTCAAGTCACGTCAGAAAGATTGTATTTATGAGCTGAATGCACATGAACACCACCACAATGTCGTAAATACGTGTGGGAAGCTCAAAATTTTCTTTAAGCCCCGATCTGTACGAGTTGGGGGCGTGTCAGTGAGAATCATGGCGGAATACTTAGCAGTGACACTGTCAGGCTTTTCTATTTACAACAATGTGCATGACGTCACCATTTTCACAAATTCGCGTTTTTGTACTTTATACAAAGACGATAATGTATTGTTTTCAAAAACTTACGCTTTAAAACCCGATTTTACAAGTTTGTGTTTTCAGGCCCCTAAAACGCTGTTGTCATGTAAATGAACGGCCAAAACGGATAAAAAGTTTTTCGTTTTTAGTTGAAAACACTGTTGTGTAAGCAGCTACTATGCAATGAACTGAAGCACTTATGTACAACCATCTTTATCAAGTGATTCATTAGTTTCCAAGTCATGTGAATCCTAAATGTTTTATTTTAGGAGTCAATGGCTTTTTTGTCTGGAGCTCTGCCAAAAAATATTTAAACAAGCTGTGATCTGCCGGTCTGTTTGTGAAATCTGCACTTAGTGTGTAAAGGCCCTGATCCATTCTGCATTCTCCTTATCTTTTTTTTTTTTTTCACTGCCTTCTGTCACTGTGACAAAGAAAAACAGCAGTGGTCACTTTTTTTATATAATTACTTTGCATGCTACATTGCATGTGACCAGATACAGTCTATTCCCTAAATATCAGGTCAGGGAAAGCATGAAGAAAACCAGGTGCTTCCACTGGTACATCTTGTCCATTTCAACAAGGAAAGAAATGCCTTGAAAAACAGCCTTGGTCAAAGTACTCTTCCTGCTGTTAAGAGCAGGTCGGAATGTGTCATTACTTCAGCTGAACACAAATTTTTCCTCTTCACTTTTAATACTGGTTATGGTAGCACGTGCATTAGTCTAAGAACTCTGTCACAATCAATCTTCCAGGAACCACTGGAAATAGTGAGTTAATAATTTGAGGGAAAAGAGGCTGCAGTCTAATCATATTGAAACTTATATGCAAAATCTGAGCAGTATGAACCCAACATACCTGATACCTCTGTTTTGTGGAAGCTTGACCTAGAAAGCACAGATGAAACCCCATCAGCCTTGGATCATATTAATCTTTGATTGTGAGTGGATTCCTGGCCCCTGATTTTAAAACAATATTTAAGTTTTCACAAATAAGCTTCTGATCATCAATTTTAAATAAAAAGGTTAAAATCACTCTCAATATGAACAGCTGGCTGAAAATTCGTCCTTTATGACTCTAGAAGAAAATACTTTGCCTTTTACTAGCAGCAATAAAAATGACACAAATGGAGGAGATAATGATGATAAATGCTTACCCAGTCTTTTATATGTTTGAGGTCCCTGTGTATGTATGCTGAAAGAAAGACATGACAGTTGGATGTTGTTCTGTGCATATTGATGGCTTTTTAGATACCTGTTTTATGTCATGTTTAGGTCCTCTCACTCACTTCTGTGACTGGTTATTATCTGAACAACTATTGCCTATTATTGTGTTCTGTTTGACTTTTATATAGCAATACATCCATTACAGCACTGGGTGCATAAAAGTTTTTTAAGCGTCATTCTTGTTAAGTACCTTTTGAACACTTTAACTTTTGAAAAATGAGTATGCCTGGATTGTAATTTAAGGAAATATTTTTATGAAAAGATTTACCAGACATTCAGAAAATCTGGTCAAGCATAGGCACTTTATTAATTATACCTAGATTATTTACATAATTACAAGGAAATGAACAATTAACAAAGAGCTGGATTTCGCCATTTAACTTTAGCCTCAGTGAAGGACTGCCGGTAAAAGGTTTTGAATAATGGTATGATGTAATGTTTTGGATTGAGATAAACAAACTAATGCCACAAAACATAATAGAAATAATAAAACGATGATGCTATTAGGCTACTGATATGTAGGCCTAGCGCTAACATGACGTCACTCGCCGGGAGCGCCAAAATAAAATAGTCAATAATAAAAATAAATAGGATGATGATAAAAACGAAACACTTCACTAAACTGTGGCAGCTTTCCTTACATAGCGGAGGGGGAGGGCTATTAGACACCGACGTTGGATGACAATAACTTTATAAAATTAGTCATAGGGTTTAGTGCGTCATTTGGGACAAAACTTCTGGTTGGTGAAATTTTCTGTACAGCATCATGGGCAATGTAGTTTTTTTAACCACAAAGTCCACTGTTAAATGCGATTTTTTAAAATAAAAACAAGTTTAAGTAATGTCTACTTTAACAAAAGCACAAACCATCGATTAACAACCTGTGAACCGATAGTAGGTCTGTATATAATGTTTATAAGTAGCTACCCTAATTGTTAAAAAATAAATTCCCTTACAGAGAAAATGAATGGAGTTTTTACTTCGGGAACCCAATATGTGATAAAAAGAAAACTTACCTAATATCCAATGTAGAAATTTAAATATAACCCTTAAATCTTATACAATATCAGGGATAAGATATTTCCAAGGTTGTTGATTCATGGCAGGCATTATATTCATAGCTCTATACTCTTGCAAACCAGCATATGCTGGTTAAGGTATAGGTTTTGAAGCTGGTATGCTGGTTTGAGCTGGTTTAAATGCTGGTCAAGTGCTGGTCCTATGCTGGTTCATACTGGTCCTGGACCATCTTAGGACCAGCATGGACCAGCATAGGACCAGCATAAACCAGCTCAAACCAGCTTCAAAATCTACCTTACCAGCATATGCTGTTTTTTCAGCAGGGATGACTTTATAGGCTACCTAAAGTAGCCTACACTTAAAGCTAAGAAACCTATTCCTATTTGTTGGGTTAAAGACTGTCGTTTCCAATCAAGACGGGCAATAAAAATATTGTTTGTCATCAGGTCAACGGCCCGACTGTACCCAACCGCCTCAAGCTGTTTCTCCCTCTCTCACCCTCCATTATTCGAGCTCATTCTTTCCATTAGTCATTCTCACTAATTAAAAGAAAGCTCTTGCCCATCCATGAAGGAATCATCTGTGGATGGAAAGCTGTTTCATTGGGTTGCCCAATGCTCAAAGTAGAGCTGTGTAAACCAAAGTATGAACTTAAGTTCTAAAAGTTGTTTTTCATCATAGAAACATCTATTTGTGTTTCTTTAAATGAATTTAGAATCAGACTTCCAAATGCAACCTATGCCCATGTCCCTGAACTGAAAATGCTCAACAGTTGAGTTCAAAACGAAGCGGTTGTGGTGCAAAATACAGTGTAAGCATTGGCAGCTTTGAACAATAATGTGTGTTTATTAAAATATGGAAGCTGTAGGAACATTTATGGTTCCATGGCAGTGAACCATACCTGAGTTTAAACAGGCTCACCAAACTTGATCCTAAGCCAGACACCCAAAACAGATAGGCTACTACACAAGAAATATGAGAAGAGATGAAAGAACAGTCTAAAAAAGCTTGTCTTCTAGTCAAAATAAAAACATTTAAAAAAAACATATGGTTGCATGGTTTTTAAGTGCTAAATTCTGCCACCAGCATAGAATGTGAACAACACTAATTGAAAATCAACACTAATTCTCAATGTAATTGAACTCACTCATATTTGGATTTGCAATGTATAAAGACTATGAAAGTTCATCTTAATTTTGCTCTGGTCAGAACAAATTTTAATTAGATTTCAAGTTTAAAGTGTTGACCTCAAAAATAAATAATGTCATACAGCTCCCAATAAACTTGCTGAAGTGCAAAGTGAGCTCACAAACCTTTTGTCCAGTGGTCAGCTTTACAAGGGAATGAAATGAATGGTTCTGATGCAGCTAAAGAAAAGTCAGATGCTAGGTAACAGTGCATCTTAAAAATGTGCATAAAAAATACAGTTTAGAGGTCTATATTGCTTTTACAAGCTAGCCATAACTGGGTTATAAATCATTTTCTTTCTTCTTGTTTTGCAAATATCATGCTCAGCACATAGCAATACTGTAAATAAATATAGCAGATGAAGCTTAATGCATTGCAAATGTATAAAAGTCGAATAGGGATATTTTAAGCAACTTCACCAAGTCAAGCGTGTCTGGGGTTGGGGGTTAATGTACGTTGTCAAGGGTCTTTTGTGCATCATTTTATGTGTGAAACAGTAAATTTGCAGTAAATCCAATGTACCAGTGGTGCCTGGCAGCATTATAGAAGGAATTCACATAAGAAAGCTGTTTTGTGATTGGACCGCCAGGTTGGCTGAATGGAAATTGTGACTCACCTTTGTGGACCAAGTAATAATGTGGGAATGTTCTTGAGGAAAGCTCTTGAGGAAAATGAGCTTGGTTTTATGAGAGGTTCAAGTACAGACAGTGAAAGAGCTCTACAGGACAGCTTCTTCAGAGACAACACACCATGCTACCTGTAGAAACGTGACTGTTGTGACCTTAAACGCTCTACATTTGACTCAAAGAGTGAGCCACAGACCAACTATGCAATAAAACCGATGATAAAAAACAAATGTCCCTTATTTTATGGTTCACTTTTTTATATATAATTAATAAAATTGTCTTTTGGAAAAAATACTCTGCCAGCAGTTTTTTTTAAAACAAGACTCCATAAACTTCTTCATCTGAGAAGTCATCCAAATTCATGATCTTGGAAGAGTGAAGAGGCCCTAAAGTATCTCCAATAATAATAAATCGTATAAACACTTCAGAATACACAATTATAAACAATACATTATTAATGACTCACACAGAGATGATGTAAATTCATGACATTGAGGGCCAACTCAGTAGTCTACACTGTGTGAATCCGTCCTTTTATTTTAGATTTAAAATGAATCAATAACAATGAGGTCACACAGTTTTTGTTATGACTCTGATAGATTGGTCCCATCTGTCAGTATCGTGACAGCCTTATATAGGTTGGTGCTTTTGTGTTTCTGATTGGCTGATGATAATGGAGGACTTCTAAAGAAAACTTGGCTAAAGAGACATAGCGTAAATCACTTGGCAGTCTAATACACTGAGAAACTTTCTAGTCTGTTTTGTTGTCTTTCCCTAGAGCTCATTACATCTTATTGATACCAGTGTAACTCTCATTTAACCTACTTTTATTTTTTGCTTTTTGTTTCAAACTATTGAATGAGCGGACAGCATTTTACATTGAAAAATATAGTCATCCTTTGCATGCTCTGCTCAGAACTTGCCAGGTCTTGTGTAGTGTGGATTGCAACACAACTATGGTTTGTATTTGCATAACTGCAGTTCATATTTGGTAAATGACAGCTCTTGCCCTTGGTATGTTAAGATGAAAGGGTTATTATCCCAATAGGCTAACCTTCCAGTGCTTAATGCCCATCTTTAGCCTACATTTAATTTAGTTTAAGCTCTTTAAAAGAATTTTCAAAGCATTCGATGGTTAACGTAATCTTCAGTTCAAGCCAAAGGCTGCTATTGATTTCCAGCTGAATGGCAGCCTGAAAGAAAGTGACTTCAGTTTGATAAACAAAGGCCATCTTTATATATATATATAGTGATTAATTGTGATAATTTATTAAATTAAACGTACATGTTTCACCTTCAGAAGAAGATTTTTGACTTGAATTATCTGTTTCATTCAGCTCTGAAATGGGAAAATTTATAACCATATCTAAATAACTAAATTAGATTGATTAGAAACTGCTATGTTGTTCATTGGTGTGAGTCATGACAAGCTTGAGCTGTTTATTAATTAAATGTTTTATGGATTTTGTGGGTGCCTTAAGCATGTAGATGGTTGTCTTAGAGCATAATTAATTTCACAACAAGATGTCAGTCTAACCAAATACTTTTTTTTCCTATGGCCAAATATTCTTAAGTTATACTGCCCTCTAATGTAAGTAAGTGGAAGTACTGTGTGACAGCTGACAGCAGTGGACATGTTACAGACAAATAACATTATAGACTAATAAAAGTTGTTTTTAATTCAGTGTTCATTAATGAGCCAAATTCTCAGTTGCTTGATAAAATCAAATGTGTTTATCCAAAATTTAATTTAATGAAAACTACAATCAGCCAATAACCTTGATCTGAAAATGCACAAAATTTTCATGTTATGCAAACTAATTATGATATATTTTCAGCATATGTTCTGTCCAACATATAAAACATTAACAATATGTCAGTCAAACAAAGTGATTTATGTCAAGTTATAAAATAGCATTTTGTCCTAAGGTTGTGGTCCCTATACTGTACATGATATAAAAACGTTGCATATATGCCCACATAAAGCAAAAGCATTATGTTGTTTCTGGTGAATGATGTTGTTGAATGCCTGATGTATTTCTCAAGTAGCTGTATGTGGTCTAGGTATCTTAAGCCCTCATTGATTTATGACTCAAAGGGAGGCTGCCTCGGCAAATGTAATCTACAGAGCGGTCCTGGGTCACCCATTCACACTGGATAATAGTGTTTACTTAACAGGCATCATTGGCTGAGGAGCCTTTTTAAGAGGACAGTCATTTTTCAAAATACCATAATCACAAGAAGAACATTGCCTATTTATATTTTTGGCTACGGACACAGTAGGCTTTACTCTTCCATGCTACCATTTTCAAAAGGGAAATCTAGTGCATTTTTACTTCATGAAAATATGTATGCAGTAGATATACTGTCCTCTGGCTCTACATTGAGGAGGAAGGCTTAGGATTTCATTGGTAGTGATCCACGTTTCCATACGCTGAGGTGAATAACGAGGATGAGGCGCATATGGATCGCATTCCCTTGTGTTTTTCCCAGACAGGATGAGAGCAAACCAATAAAACAGTGTTTTAAGTTCCTGTCTAGCCATATGCTTGGTCACACAGTTGCATAATAAAGATTAAGTTTATTATACTTGACCCTGTAGATATTGCTGATGAGATATATCAATCAAATTCCCCAGCATTCTTCAATATGTTGTTCAAGAGATAGGTTACTTCAAGCCCAAATGCATTGTATTTTCATTTTATGTGCTGGTTTTGCTGAGAGCCCTTTTGCCAGCGGTGTCCCTGAATACAGATACTTGAGATGTAATGAGGATGCTTCCCACTATTGCCTTCAAGGCAGAGCAGATCATGCAGCAAGATGCTGGTGGGCAGGCAATTCAGATGGGCTCAGTTCCCTCCAAGAAGACACTTGTCTAGGAGTCTATAGCCGTGAGCCTCCATCAGATGTGTCCAATTCTGCTGCTGAGATCTCTTGAAAAAGGCTGACATCCTCAGGCCAGGGGCCCCAGCTGGTCAATGTGCTATTGATAAGTCTGCAGAAAGCTGCCAGGAGCACTCAAACACAGAGAATTTGTGACAGAGTGTATATATATATATACACACAAACACACACACTAAAGAAAAATGGCTCAAAACAGTACTAAATTAAGGTTCTTCCGCTTATAACAATAGCAGAACCCTTTCTGGTGCTAAATAGAACACTTTTATAAGGTTCCATAAAGAACCATACTTAATAGACCACAATAGACCCTTTTCACATTTCCGGCTTTCTCAGAAGCGGAAGTCGTCATAGTTGGGTAAAATTCTATAGCGGTGAATGAGAGAATACATTAAATATATTTTTTGTGTTTCCATTTGCTCAAATAGCAAAAGAAAAACTGCACAATAGTGTTTTCACAACTTTCAAAAAGAGGAAAAAAATAGAGAGCGATTGAAAACGGCAGTCAGGAGAGAAAGGGTAATTTTTACCGTCACTCCCATTGCCGCTGTATTAGAAACAACCTCACAGCAGCGTTAACTAGTTTTTTGATGCAAAGGTAATATAATTCAGAGTATAGTGTTATAAATGTACATACGTGTACAAAAAATGAAAATATAAAAAACTTTGCAAGATTTACGATATTGATGACTTTTAAAACGTGTCATCACAGTCTGTGAAAAGGGTCTATAGTGTGATCAAGGTACAAGGTTACAATTTGAAAATTAAAATTTGTAGACATTTTAAGAAAGAAATCATTTTCCTGTTGAGAGTGTGTTGACAGTCTGTAATTGAATGGCTCCAGAAAACCAGTAATGATGTGGTTTTGACAGTTACAGATTTGAAAAACAAAAAGGCGGGAAAAAATAACCCTAAACTCTAACACAAAGAACCATTTCAGCATGTAAAGGATTCTTCAGGGTCATGCGGTTCTAAATAGAACTGTTACTACGTGTAAAGAACCTTCAAAGAACCATCTTTTTTTAGTGTGTAGATTCTAAAGGCATCTTCATAAGCACATGAATCATATTTAATTAACTTTGCGTAACTGATTTTCTGTAATCAGCTATTAGAATTCACATAGAAACAAAAGTAATGCAAATACAAAGACTTGTAGACTTAATTTCAAATTATTATTATTAGTATTAGTAGAAGTAGTATTATTATTATTATATCAGTATGTTTGAAATTAAGCCTACAAGTAATAATGTAAACATAACAAAATATTAATAATAATAATGCATTCAAAAATATTTTAAGAATTTCTAAAGCTTGAAAATGCTGTATGCTTACTCAAGTGCAAGCAAAAAATAATATGACCAGCCTCTGAGGACCTTTACAGATTTAATGTCAAGGTTGACATCAGAGACATTATTATTTGAGCTGTTTAATGAAAGCCATTGGAAGAACGCAACAAAAAGCCAGGAAACTCTCATCCAATTAAGTCAATGATTGCATGGCACAAGCTGGGTTATCAGTTGCTAAGCAACTCTAATTAAATAAACCCTTGCCTCCAATTTTGAGGTATTTAGTTTAGCTAAATTTGATAGAAATGTCCTGCTTCCATCAATTTAACTAATGCTTTGGAAATCATGAAAAAGGCATTATTAAAAAAAAAATTTAAAAGTGCCAAGTAAATGAATGACAATCACTGTATTTCCAAACAACACTTTCACTTGACCTTTTTATACATTCAAGCATTGTGGGGGAAAAAAGTATAGTAAAGTATTATTTAATTCCACATACCTGTTGTGTTGTAGTTATAGAAATCCAAGCTAGCGGTTTCTGGATTTAGAAAACACAATAAATCTTTAAAATACATCAAGACATTTTAATTAATGACACCAAAACTGGCATATGGGGGAAAACAAGCTGCCCTTTTTAATACGTTTTTTCTTCTCAGTCACATGCAAGAGCCTAATCTTTAGCTTTGCCTTCACCATAAAAGACGATTAGCTCAGAGAAACAATGTTTCTTTTTTATGAATTGCGTATAATGAGACATACTTTATAATAAATACGGGTCAATTATTGAGGAACTGGTCACTCAGTAGAACAGATTTAAAGAACCACTACCAAGAAATAGGCTTTAGAGATTTTCTGAACATTTAGGTTTTAAAACAATGTTCCTTTTTGCATTGTTTTGCTAGAATTCAAGTATTTCAGTAATAGCTTTTTAACAACCCAATGTTCATTTTAAGTACAGCTGGACATATACTTTTGGAATAGAAAGGATTTCTTCAAAATAACTGATTTGTAAGAAATACAAATACAAGTATAATTAGCCTGAGAATGGCCTGGCTTTTGAAGAAAAGGTATAATTAAATGAAAGCGTTGAAGAATTATAACAACAAAAGCCAAACAAAAGCCTGTGAGTCACAATGCTTACGTAGTGTGATTAAACAATATTGTTCCCAACAACACTTGTCAAGAATTCTCATTTTGTTTCACTCCATAGAAACAGTAAGTTTGAGGTCTTTGTTTTCTAACAGGAGAGCCATATCCCTCCACAGACAAACTGATTAAAAAAAGGAATAGCTGCAAAGATGTAGAATATGAAAACTTCAGTGCATGGGATTAAACCATTTTTCACCCATTTTTTGTCAATAATAAATCATCTTTGCCAACAGCATTATTGAGTGTTTGTACATATAAACCCACATTGGTTTTCCATTACCAGCATATTCCAGGGCAGCATTTTAATAGCATTGTGATGGTAGTGTACATAAAAGTTCATTTATATACTTGAATTGTGAGTAAATTAGATTATAGCTAGCTAGCTGTTCAAGATATTTGAAATAGATTATGTTGCTAAATAAAATGTCGGCAGTGGGGTGACGTTTCAAAAAATTGAGCAGGACATATTAGTCACATTCAACACAGCATGAACATATCTACATAAAAACGATTGTGATTAATTTTATTCACCATTCCAACAAAACAAATGTCAAACAATCCATGCCTACCATATGGTGTTTCTTGCATTTTCTTGTGAAAGATCAATTTCCTGTTCTGTCAATACATGGAGATGAACGATTGTCTATTAAATTGCCCCAAAAGACAGCAAGAAAGCATGTAAACTCTGCCTACTTCCTATTGTAAACGTAAAGACTTCATGAGTTCTCTCCTTCATTGTTTTGCACTCACATAGAAAACGATCCCAAAATAACTTCAGATATAAAACAGACTCTCCTTCTTCTTGGCTTTTTATGATCTGGTCCATGGCACTCTGTATTTTAGGGGTCCACATTAGGGAAGGTACTAACTTTATTGTTTCTACTGATGCGTCTCTCGGACCGAACTCTAGGCTGCTTGGTCTGGATCAGCTCCTCTGGTGTGTTACCTAATGGAGGCAGGAGTCTTTTCTTACTGTTCCTGGTTTCAGGCAGCCATTGAGGAGGCAGCTCAAATGGCCCAAAACCAAACTGTGTTGCATCCTCGGGGTCGGTGGGAGTCGCGGGGGCGACCTGCGAAGAGGAGTAGGCACACGACTGAATAGGGGAATGTTTTGGTAAGACTAAGCCTTCTTCTTTAACCCTGTCCCCTGACTGTGGCTGACGCAGCTCTCCTGCCGTCATTCCATTTCCACCTTGTCCCTCATCTTTGTTTTGAAAGTTGGCAGAAGCCACAGACGAAATTTCATTCTCATCTTCTTCATCCTCATTTGGCCTGAAGATCTGCTGTTGGCCGATATTGAACATCTCCAGGAGTTGACTACCAGAGCGAACCACAGTCTCGCCCCCTAGTGGCCCTACCTCAGCCAGACCTCCAACGTTAACCATGTTCCTTCGGCTATAGCGTCGATGCAGCCGTGCTAGCATATCGAGAAGGCAACGTCGCACAGAGCGGTTTACTGTGAGGAGGAACAATGGGTTGGTGAGGAGAGAGACCTTTGGCAGCCACATAGCAGTAAGTTGTAACCAAGACGAGGCTTTTGCAGCCCCTAGCACTGCACGGTATATCACCAGAGCGGCGTAGGGAGTGCTGCAGAGTGCAAAGACTAGGACGATGGACAACAGAGTGGCATGAAGTTCAGACTCACGCTGAGATACATACGGGATGGAAATGCTGTTCTGAGGGGTGCGCAGCGCTGCGATGATCACTTTCTTCTTCTGGCTGCTGCTTAATGCACGGCGAATTAGTGCCATGGCTAGAAACACCACTGCTAGCGGTAAAATAAGTGTGGTGATGCTGTATGTGACCATGTAAACCAGATGTCCAAGCGATTGGCCGTCAGAACAAGACGAGGTGGCGTAGACATCCATCACATTGCTAATGGCGAAAACAGGGACACTGGCCACCACGGCATGCACCCAGATGTAGATGAGCAGGTCTCTGGATTTGGCATCTGATATCTTTCTCTCCAGTGGATATAACACTGAGTAGTACCTGAAAGCGAAAGAGAGGGACAGTTACATTTTGGTGAAATTTTGCAGACAAAAAAGAACTATTGTCTATCTTTCAAGCAGCTTTTAGTTTTAGTTAAATGTTGTTGTTTTTTTTGTTTTGTTTTTTAATGGAACTGGTTCCACATAAGAATTGTTGGTTGTTGGTTCCCAGCCCTAGTTGAGCATGTACACAACATCTGATCACAATAACTACACATATTAACCTCATTTTACGCCGGACTGCTTCACAAACGAGGGTCAATTCAACGCTGGATTTGCACAAAAGATTAACATGACGGCACATGCTAGTCGATGAGTTGAATCAACTCCACAGCAACTACATAAATGTATCTACTAACCGTTCAGAAACATCCAGTTGCATTCTAAAAACTGTAACTTCTTCCTGAGTCTCAATGTAAGGCTGAACACTGTTACTGACAATCATCATTTTGGCTGCGTGAGATTCTCCAGCTTTGTTGTTGTTGAGCAACTGAAGCGTGAGCTGTTAATACTCTTTTTGAAAGTGGGCTGGTAGCAGCAGCTCATTTGCATTTAAAGGGACACACACAAAAACGGCATGCTTTTGCTCACACCCAAATAGGGGCAAATTTGACAAGCTATAATAATTGATCTGTGGGGTATTTTGAGCTGAAACTTAACAGATACATTCTGGAGACACCAGAGACTTATATTACATCTTGTGGAAAGGAATAATAGGTTCCCTTTAAGTCTCACAAGCATTAGAACATACAGTAGCTATATAATTGATTTGCTAAAAAGAATCAGTTCATTCTGTAAAAGGATCGGTTGGACAACACTGGTCACTCTGAAGAGTTTTGATTTGATCACTAAAAAGAACTGACTCATAAGAGTCATCCATTTGGGAATTGGACTAGACTAGATGTGCTACATTTATTTTTTGGTTCTGGTTCTGAATTAGAATCGCTTGTCAGCTCCCAGCCTTAATTGCCTCAATTACATAGCCTTGATACTGTTTAGAGGACTAAATTATTTATTATAATAGCACAGTTGAAATGCCTTCTGTGTGTGCAAAAACATAGTAGATGTATTTTATTGATTCATAATGGAAATTTCAGATAATAGCAAACAAAATCTGCAAAATATGGATATCAGTATGTTTTATTATGTGATTTGTGTGAAAGAAAATGTGAAAAAATGTTGGTATCAAGAAAGGCTTCTGTGCTAAGCAAAATAAATTATTCAATGAATTGATAAAGGGTCTGGCAGAGTACGTTGCTATGGAAGCACTAGTCTGTGAAACAGCTGGTGCCCATGGGTTGAGTACAACTAAGAGTTTCCAGATTTTTTCATTTTCATATTATTATCTTAACCAATTGTTTTAATAATTGTTTGGTTGGTTGAGACTGAAAATAGTGATGTCAAGGCTGAGACAATTAATTACACTTCATTTACACAAAATGTATATCCACTGACTCACCTGTCCATGGCGATGACAGCGAAGTTTAGCACAGTGGCGGAGCAGAAAAGCCTGTGTAGGAACTTGATGGTTTTGCACAACAGGAGTGTATGAACCCATAGGCAGCATAGGGGACTGGCATTCAGGGCTATGTCAAAGGGCACACACACCAAGCCAGCACAAATGCCAGAACACGCCAGGTTCTTGATGAAGAGATTTGTGACAGACTTGAAGACATTGGTGTAACAAGTGCACCATAGCACTGCAATATTGCCTGGGGAGAAAGAGATGAAAAGGAGAAAAGGTTGAAGGTTCACAAGCCTAGGTCAGTATTCAAGGACACAATTGAACGTGCAGCCTTCATCTAATTGTCTACAGCATCAGTTCCCATGGCAATGAAGGTTGCAAGCTAATTTAAAGGGGAAAAACATTAGAAAGCCTGATTTCTGCAAGAAACAGTATGTTATTCTTATGTTGTTATGAAGGACAAACAAGCCTCACAGCACAGAAGATTTGTTGAATAAGCTAAACCATAGCATGCACAGGCACGTAGAATCCAAGTGATTGCAATATTGAGATGTTCTCTTGAGACACTGGTTGGGTATTTCATCTTTTTAAAGGAATTTTACAGCTTCAATGGATGTTAAGCTCAATTGAGTATATTTGTGGTATAATGTTGATTACCATATATGGAAAATAAATGTTCACTTGTCCCTCCTTTTCTCTAAAAAAACAAACAAAACAAAAGCAAAAATATAACCCATATTTTTGCTTTTTATTTTTTTAGAGAAAAGGAGGGACAAGTGAACATTTATTTTCCATACAGTGATGCACTTACAATGGAAGTGAATGGGGCTAATCTGTAAACATTAATAAATAATTGTTGCAGTAGTATTGCCGTATATGTTAACGTGATTTTAGTGTGAAAGTGTCACTTTTTGGTGTAAAATGTATTGCCATTGTAACAGAACACCTAAAACCTGTTAACGTCTTGTAAAAATTATGATTTAAACAGCTTTTAACAGTTTATATATATAATTGTTTCACATTTATGCTTTTAAATCCTCCAAAAAAATGGGCCTATTCACTTGTGGATTGGATTTCATGTGGAAATGGTCTTCAGGTTGAAAGTCAAATGCTCCAACTTGTACTGAACCCAGAATATTCCTTTAAACACATAATAACAGCTGTAAGAGATAAGCATTTCCAAAGCATTTCCATACTTTCTTCATACCATAGATATGCATTCAAAACAATCAGTGAGAGCATGTAAAATGTTTTACTTGCGGCTAAATGAAAATGAAACATGTCATTTCAAGTAGAAAACCAAGATTTTTTTCTTCTTTGAAGAAATGATGCACAGGCATCAGGAATTCACACGCCTTGAATTGAAATGGAGCCTGAGGTGATTCTCTCCTTGGATGTTGATGTGAACGGAGCACTTAGGTGACAGGTGCTCTAGCTAGCCCCATTATTACGCTTGACACACTTTCGGAAGGTGCATCTTTTTCGTGAAGATCGTGACTTTCATCTTTTCCCATTACCATGCAGGTGTAACGGGCAAAGCACAGAGGAATCCATCTGCAGCTGCCTCTGTGTTATTACCCTGGTGACATTTAGAGTGCACACTGACATGCCGGACAATTGTCCATTTGTTCCCAGAGGTCTCCAGAAAGTTTGTGGTTAACAGTGGCATTTAGACTTCACTCCATAAGTGGTTTCTCAACTCTTTCTAATATGTTTGAGAATTCTGAAGTGTGAAAATGGATGGTAATTGCCCTTTCTGACATTTTCAAACTAACTTAGTTGTAATTATTGTGTTTAATTAATCTTAATCACTGAAAAATCACACAAAAGTAATGAAATTGTCAGAACATATGGTATTATCAAATCTTGCCATGTCTTTAAAATGATAGTTCACCAAAAATTGAACATTCTGTCATAATTTACTCATCTTCTTTTGTGTTCTGTAGTAAAAAGAAACTCATACAGGTTTGGATTATCATGAGGGTGAGTAAATGATGACAGAATTTTCATTTTTGGTGAACTATCCCTATTTAAAGTTTTTGTCTGAGAATGATTGAATATTTATGGATTTTACTCCTATATGTAATATTGAACTTGAATGTATAAACAGCTAACAGATACATAAAAATGTTATTGGAATATCATGCTATCACGAAAACAACTGCAATCCTTCTTATTTGGAGGGTACATGAGCCAAGCTGTTTGCTAAATGAATGCCAAGTATAAAACTTAAGTGCAATAATGACTAAACCATTGCCAATGACTTTCTATAACTAGTATCACAATGAACGTCAGAAACACAAAATTCCCAACTTTTCTGAGACTTGAGCCCTAATCCAGGGCAAAGACAAATCTTCAGAATATGGACATTTATACTAAGACTTCTGCAAGCTTATTAGTCATGTGATGTCTCATTTGTTTGAGTTTTACGAAATTGCCTCGCCTCGGAAAAAAAACAAACAATCGGAACAAAGGGACATTATAATATAATCAATGCTAAAATCTAATTTATTTAAAGAAAGGCTCTGAAATATTTTTCTTTCTGCAAATCTCGTATCACCTCCATTGGCACAGTATGGTGTGAAAACACAATCAGGAAGATAAGATTATCAATCGTGTTCCACAGCACCTAATCTGTGTAAACAGCCTTCTGTGTAATTTGGCTTTTTTCTGTCCCAAGCATTAGTGAGTGGCTGCCGTGTAGTAAAAATTCTCCTTAGAAACCTGCCATGTGACATCATACTGATTGTAGAAACATTACTGTTTGTATCGATTGAAGCATGAATGAACCCAGCAAAAACAACCTCTAGTTTCTTTGCTCCTCATTTGTCACATGGTCAATGGCTTCTATATGATAATCATGTTGCTGCACTGTGTAAGAATTCACAAAGTCATCTTAACACATTTTCCAGGAAACATCTCGGGCATGGCGAATCATTTGATTAGTGCTATTATCTAATACATTTTCTAAGTTTTAAAAGTTTTGCTTTTAGTGAAAACAAGTTGTTTGCACAAAGCATCAGCGACAGCATTAATTGTCATCAAAACAATTTAAATCTCAGCAAAAGTTATCCAGGTTACTAGTGATAATGTAAAAATCTATAGAATAATAGCGATGTCTATATATTGTAAATTAAGTTAAGAATCAGCAACTTGCAATGAACAACTTATTTAGGAAAGATACTAATATTACTGCATATTATAGAAAATATATGCAGATTAGAGAAAGGAAATTATCACTGAGCTGAGGTCAATAATTTAATAAACTCGTTCTCAAAAGAAATGAACGTAAAACTGCACTTCTGATATGCACCTTCATGGCAGAGAACTTTATTCAAAACAGTTATTTTGATCAACACCAGTAATGAAAAAAAAACCTCTTTAAATTCTTAATAAATATTTAATTCGTCCCATAAATTCCCATGCTTTGACCAAGCATATTCAAACAAAGGCTTGTGGGGTGGACATTTCTCCCAGTATAAATTGTGCATTTTAATATTTTGAGTTATTAACACTAACAAATCTTGATTGTTTTTAATATTTAAGTAAAAAAAAATATTTAAGGAACAGATTTCAAAATGTGACCTTTGTTAAATAATGTTTAAATGGACACCTTGATTTTACAGTGTACAGACTGTGAAAAAGAAAATCTTGCTGCAGCATTACATATTACAACATCTGTGCCTCAGTGAATGCTTAATAATGAACAGCCTTTGTTTACAATTACAAAAATGATATGAACATATACTGTAATATCTGGTAAAATGCAATTCATCACGGAAAATATGTAGCCTATGATCATGTTTGTTCAATTTTCACATTCCAAATATAATGTGCACCAACTGTAACCTTGAGAGTGGATATTCATTCAGATGTACAGTGCAATTGGCTAATAGCCTTATATTGGATAATGCAGTTTATCACATCCATTAACCAGTTACATGTGATTGTTTGTTTTATTAAAATATATTTAGAGATTAGTGCAGCCCCCACACATTTGCTGACGAACAGCCAAACATTTTCATTCTCGTGTTTGTAGACTACTTACCGAAAAGGGAGCCGATGAGGATGAAAACTTGAATGGTGGTGGTGAAATCTTTGTAGGCTCTTTCCTGCGCGTGCAGGATCTCCTCCAGCCGCGTCACCTCTTTATCCTGAGCATCACCCCACAGACCCATCGGAGACGACGCGTTTAGGAAACCCAAGTTCGAGGCGTTTAAACTTGTGGTTCCGTTTTCTGTCAGAGGAAACCAGCTCTCCGCGTTTTCCGCCTCCATCATCATTCATATCTGAGGCGCCACTAGAATTCTTCGGCTAGGGTCTCGCGACTCTCGCCGCGCGCACGTTATGGTGAATAGAGCTGGAGCGTTATGATGTCGTGTCCATCATGATTAACACTCGAGTTTTCTCCAGTTTCTCAAAATTATCGAAAACGTGAAACATTTTGGAAATACGCTTCCCGAGCATAATATGTCCCAGACAGGTCAGCATATTGCAGATTTGGTTAAATTTGTATTACTACGTAGTGATATTATCGCTAAACAACTGTCTTTACAGAATCACGATATTGAAAGGCATATTTCAGATATAAAAAGGCATGATTTTGTTTTCACAGCACAGATCACAATAAGATTACAATGAATGATGGAGCGATACGGTAGTGACGGCGACATTTACGCGCTTGTCTCGTGCCACATCACTCAACTTCATTTCACTAGCCGTGTAAATAGACGAACATGGTATACAGTAATACGGGTTATATGCAATATTTCGAGAGCATTGGGTTACTGAAATATGTAACTGTATGCAAATAATGATGTCTAAACAGTGTAGCCTATATGATAAGCCATAGACAATACGATAGAGAAATTACCAACATACCCGTATGAGATCGTTATGAACGATCATAGCCAAATCCAAGTAGCCTATCAAAAAAAACCCCGAGTAAACGCATTTCACGCTAAATAAGGTGTCAGTGTGTGATCTGACTACTCGGTTTTTAGCGAACATGCTTCATTCAGAGTGACAATAGCGCTTTATTTCTTCAAATGAAAGGTGGGCGCTTACAATAAAACGTCACCGCATCCGTCCGTTACGGCGTCTTCTAGAGGCGCGTGAGAATTTGAAAGAGAGGTATTGAGCCTGTATTTGGCTAGATTGCTGCAGACACGCACTGACTGCACGCGAACAAAGGTATTAACAGAATCCTCAGAACAGATACGGTATTTTAAGAGTTTTGCTTATTGTGAATACTAGTAAATAATTTATCCAGTGAGCAAAACACCAACATATAGCCTACTAAATCCACAAATTAGCCTATTCTTTGCAGTGTCTACTGAGTTTGCAAACCTCGAAAACAGCTGAGGTATCCTATACTCACACTGAATTTGTCTACGTGTTGCTTTAGTTTGTTTGTTTCTATAATAGGAAGGTCAGTGTTCCTTGTGGTCAGGGGAAATTTTAGACAGCCCATGAGGAATCTCTAAAGCCTGCACGAAATGAGACATTAGCTAGTTGTCACAGAAGGATGTTGTCACAAGGGTCATAGCCTATCTCAGTAACTATAAGGTTTTGAGTAAAAAATTCCAGTCTTGTCTTTTTTTCTAGCAGTGGTTTTGAATATTTCAAACACCTCTTAAATATTTGTGAATTCTACATCTAATACAACAGTGATGAACATGCAGCTCCAGCATTGTGATTTTGCAGCAAAAGGCATACGCTATTTTAAATAATTCCAAATCAAATCAAAGTTTTCCTTATACTATATAGGATATCATCTGTGATAGAATGTAACAAATATTTTTGTAGGCTAGTTTAGTAGGCCTTTTCTTCACAATTGTAAATTTGAATTGTCATTTGTAATTTATTTCCCTTAAGTGATTGTTATTTATGGATACTGCAATCTGCTATGTTATTCTCAGCACTCAACTGCTGTTTAGACATAAAGGACTTTACTTATGCTAATAAATCCTAACATTGTCCAGTGACTATTTTTAAGACAAGTAAATCATTAAATAAAATGTTCATTAATAGAGCGAAAGACCTCTGTAGCTCACATGCTACAGGCCCTATAGAAAACAAGAACATGTTAGCTAGCAACCGACCCTCATCTATTATATTCATTACCATAATATAGATTTTCTTTGTTGTAGAGCTCATACTGCCGTCCACATCAGTAACTCTTGGTGTTTTATCTGGGGAAGAGGCTGGAAAATATTCTTCAAATGTATTCAACATAATTTTCAGTAACCAAATGTTTCTGCAAAACTGCAAAGGATTTTCCCTGTTATTACCATTATTTTATTCAACTTTGGACAATATTAATATTCAAATAAATATTTGAATGATGCGATTCCCCACACAAGAACACAATCATCAATTCATGGGAATGTCATGTTATAGTAACAGCTCCTCTATAAATATAAAATGAACCTTTTCCAGTTAATCAGCATGCGAGAACTTAAGAGCTTCCTCTGAAGTAGTCCGGGTTAAACGACAAGGCCCACTAGAGTGTTTCCTTATCATAGTGCTCTCTAAATGATTTGCAATAAGTACCACTGGAGATTTGCACAGAGATCTCATCAAATTTCAGTTTGTTTTTTTGAAATATTAATGTTGCTAAATCTGAAAGTAACCGATCCTCAGCATTCATCCAGTGATTCTGGCTTTCATGTATTGGCGCATGTGGAATCATGGCAATTATAAACTTGACAGTTCACCTAAAAAGTACAATTAACTCACCGTCATGTTGTTTTTAACCTGCATGACTCTATTTCTTCTCTCCAACATAAAAAGATGTTTTGTAAACTGAAATGACAAAAAACAGTCGAGACGTTCTTCAAATTCATCTTGAGGGTTGAGAGTAAATGACAGTTTTCATTTAGAAGTGAACTATCCCTTTAAATCATATAGAATAAATATACTGTAATGTTTAGTGTTGTTGTGGCACAGAAATTATTTTGAATTATTGGATTCCTAATAACCATTTGCGGATGCTGATCAGTATTCCATCGACCAACACTTTAGATCTAAATCAAAATAATGCAAATCAGACACAGATAGGAGGTCACCTCTTAGAATCAGCATTAGACATCAACCAAAAGTTATAAAATAATTACTAAGAATAATTAAACAATTAAAAAAACAGACATCATCTCAAGATATCTAATTGTACTTTATTGGAAGCTCCAGTATGTGTAAGGTGAATACAGTAACTTGCTTGTAACCAATGCCAATGTTACATATCTCCATCACAGAGTCTGCACCCTGAACGTTTATCTAGACATAAACATTCACCAGGGAAGAAAATACGAGGAAAACAACATGTTTTTTTTCTTTTCACTAAGGCAGAAAATGCAATCATTTTTTATTTTTCAAATTTAATTTAAAATAAGTGTTAAGTTTTAATGTGAAAATGAGGCACAGCAGTGAGAGTACATAACCGTCCAGAATTTTTTTTTAAATAAATAAAGCTAAGATACTTTTAAATTTACAGTGACAGTAAAGAATTTTACATTGTCACAAAAGATTTAAAAAAAAAAAAAATGCTGCTATTTCCATAAAGCAGTGATACAGAAACACACATACTAAATAGTTTGATTTTACAAACAATTTCTCCATACTTTGTATGAATGATATAAACATCAGTAGATTTAGACGCAAACAAACCAAGTTTGATCTTTTTTTTTATACTTGATAACTACATTAGAAATGCAAGTCAACATTATAACTGGATGTCATAACTATTATGTACTGCACATGCCCTTTTTCTTACAGCATAGATCTGCAGTTGTGCTCAGCAGCCGCTAAGTGTTTTTTTAAAAAAATTCACCATCCTCGCCCATGCGTCCAACTGTGCTTCTGAATGAGCCTTAGGTTCCCCACCAAACAAAACCACGTGGTTAGCTACACCATGATAATTAGCGAGACAAAAGGGCATATAAGGCACCTCAATAAAGTGACCTGCTTTTTCATACCTCACCAGCTCATAGTTATGTTTCCCGTGTGCTTTGAGTCTGTCGCATGCAAGTTTTGCATAATAGGCACTTGGCCAATTCCTGTCGGCTTCTGACATTATAAACATGAAGTTACCAGAGGCACGCTCAATGGGAATAACGCTAGGAAGGCCTTCTTTGGACATTGGGTCATGCAGGACATCCCTAATATCCATAAGGCCTGACGGTGTCATTTTTGATCTCTTAACGTCGAACACGAGGGGTGGAACACAGATGTCTTTGTAGTACATCGGGACCAAAGTATTGGCATTGCATCCATTGATCCAAATAGTGGCCGATATACCAGACAGGAATGTTGCCATTGACAAAGCGAGATCTCCACTCTTTGATATGGACACTAGACCAATTTTTTGATCTTTGACCTTTGAATTAAAAAAAAAAAGAGATGTTGGAATTGAATCTGTTGTTCTTATAAATCTCCCATTGTAATTAGCTTCACTTTATTTAGAGATTATAAGAACAATAATGAATGCAAATGAATGGCTATACACACTAACCTCTGGCTGTTGTCGCAGGAAATCTATACCTTCTTCAAAGTACTCGAGATGAAATCTGTCAGCTCTTTTGGGTAAATCTTGGTAACCTTGGTAAGCCAAGGCAAAAACGGCAAAGCCTCTTTTTGCCAGCAGAGCCGCCCTCAACTCAAAAGGACATCCTCTAAACACATATGTATCCAAAATCCCAGGAAATGGTCCTTTACCTGAACAATTAAAACAGCAGCATTAAAAACTCTACATTTGACAGGCTTGATTGAAATAGTGTTACCCTGCACTTTTCCGCTTTCACCACAAGGCGCTGCTACAAAACAGATTGAATATGGCCAAAAACTTTCACATCTCAGTTGACTAAGTATGAGCAAAGACTTGTATAAGTCAATTTTTAGCATTATAAATTTAGAGTTAGATGAATTTAAATATTTTTTAATTCATCCTGAGAACCACTACTATATGGAACTAGTCTTTAAGACGGTAGTTAATACAGCTAAAATAACTGACCAGGTGGCATAAAAAGAGTTCCCCTGATCCTGCCTTCGGTTACAGGAATTCTCCGTACACCATCGGTCATGCAGTGTCTCTCGTTTGTTACTTTGGCGATGACTTTATCCTCACTGACACATTCAATGTCAACGAGAGCAGGGCGCGTCACGTCCTTTAGGGCAAACTTGCAGCTTACGACGTCTGCTTTTAGTGCCCAGAATAAGCCCATTGGTTCAACTCCAGTAAAGCTTCCACCAAGAGAAGGGTCACGGTTGAGGTCAACTTGACCACTGCCGTCTGCTTGGTAGGTGGCCGAAGCCTTGAATACAAGTCCATTTTCATCGGTGATTTTAGAGCGCAGATCCACGCGCTGTTGTGGATTTAAGCCACTCACGGTCACGTGCACTGGGTCTTCAAAAGAGCACTTATAACTGGGCAAAAGCCTAATGCTGCCCCCCAAACTGTAGTGCATTTTTGCAAGAGCGTTTCTTACGAAAGGGGTAAATACATATTTCAGCCCTGAAAACATGTCGTCTGTGTGATTACTGCAGTAATGTGTTGTTGCTGCCGTCTAGTGTTCAGGGCAGGGTTGCCAGGTCCCAGAAAAATTTCCAGCCCAAAGCTCATTCAAAACCCGCCCAAAAGGAATGAAAACTAGCCCAATTTCCCCCTGCCCCATCTAATCATAGCTGACAGCTGCGTTATTCTCATAATGCGCCTTGGTAAACTATTTTTATTTATTCTGTTTTAAATTTTATTTTGATAATTTTAGCTCGACTTTATATGTAACATATGCACATTATTTTATCTGTATTGTATTACTCTTCATTCACTACTTTTTAATTTTTCTTGTAGGCCTACTGTTTCTTTGATTTTAATTTTCAGCATTCATGATAAAGTTCAAAATTAGGGCTGGGCAATATGACCAGAAATATTATGACAATATTATTTTTCCATATCATATGATATAGATATTTATCACGATATTAATTTACCATTAATGGGGAAGGATATGCTCTCCACGTGTTTGTTAGACCTTGAGAATGAATGTAAACATAGCCTGTTTGTTTACAATTAAACTGCATTAAGCCACCTTTTAATTTAGGGCCCCATTAAATCTAATTTATTTTCCCTGTGTTTTATGATTTAATACTAATTTATCATCAACAATAGTGTTTAATGAAATTAATTAATTAAACTAACAATTATCAATTGATCAATCTTAAATGAAAATATAACATAATTTTCATATAATTTACAACAAAACATTGCATTTTTATTTTTTGTCAAATAAGATCTGCACAACAGTTAATATTAAAACATGGATGAAAAATATCTTGGTTGTATTCCTTACAAACAATGGTAATATTATTACTTTGAGCAGTACATTTTACTATTTTATAGTAATATATTTCTGTTAAAATGAATTTCATTTTTTTTTTCCAAATGAAACGGTGAAAAAATCTCTGTAGTGTCTCAGAGCAGTTCTGGAGATAAAGTTCATGTGTTCATGTCCTCATTTATTGAGAAGGCAGGTGTTGAAAACACTGTAAGCGTCTCACATATGTTTGAGTTTGTGTAGTACAACTTCGCTGTTCATTCACACAGAGACACGCAAAACATGCAGAATATAAGCGGCTTTGACTGGCTGTTGTCGCGTTCATTTCTGCTGTTGGTGAAACTCACGTAATAGTTTGTGGTGACATCAAACGTTCCCCCATACCGTCTCTCCTCCGTCCTTGGAATGCCAGGTATCCATTTCAAGCACACTACACATTAGTAAAATGATACATTTTCATTTCCTTTTTCTACAGATTAACTTTATTGCGGCCGCGGTACATTATAAAAGTAGCCCAAAAAAACGCAACCCGCGGCTCTGTAATTTTTCCCGCAACTGCATTTTCAAAATAGCCCAATTGTGCGGGAAAACCGCGACCCTCTCTTTTTGAGTGAGAAGGAGGTCTCTGCGGAACAAAAAGGGGCGGTTCCCAGCTTTGGGGTGTTGTCACACGGGAATAGGTGTTTTTCAACCTCTTTACCCGATTTGCTCAAATCGAGTGGGAGATTTCCGGAAAAACAATAAGAGATATGTATTGTATATGAATGTAAGTGTATTGTTTACGTTGTTTAACAGTTGTTTAACGTTTCTTTTGTGTGAATATGCTTGCTAGCTCGTTGTAAAAAGCTCCAAGCAATCTTCCACTCACTTCTAGCGGTAACTATTATTAGCTAACATTCGCTATTCTATTTGATGAATCTGTTGGTCACTTGATTTATTTTAGTTTTACTATCAGGTTGTGGCTACAGTGTCTGTGGTCAATAAAATGATTATAAAGTTTAAAGTCTTCAGAGTCATCATTTCAGGTTAACACATTTTCTTTATTTTAATGCTTACACGAGTAAATAGTCTCATTAATGCATATAAAGCTTATACTTATACATTATACGCTGAGACAGTCGTGTTTCTGTGTGGTTGATAGCCTATAAAAACAATTACACTTAAAATTAAAGTTAATTATAAATCGCAAACACTGTCTAGCCTACGTATTCTCTCTGCTCGTCTGTTGATATAGTGCAGTCCTTATGTCATTTTAATATTTTATATATAATATAATACTATATAGCTTTTATGACGAAGGTTTACACCAGGGATGGACAACTCCGGTCCTGGAGGGCCAGTGTCCAGCAGAGTTTAGCTCCAACCCTAATCAAACACACCTGAACCAGCTAATCAAGGTCTTTAGGATTAGTAGAAAGTTATAGGCAAGTGAGTTTTTATCAGGGATGGAGATAAACTCTGCAGGACACTGGCCCTCCAGGACCGGAGTTGTCCATCCCTGGTTTACACTATCACGTGAAATTTGGCATGCGAGAGATTAAAGCTGCAGTCCGCCGTTTTTCCTCTTTGTCGCCATCTCTTGTTTGAAACCTGCAATTGCAGTCATATGCGGAACAGTTATCTGTACGTGCGTTGTGCGTCGGCACAGCTCGTCAGCGCGGATGAATCTGATGCTTGCTGTCAGTCACCGCACCGGTGTGGATACTGAACTTCAGAATCACAGATTCTACGTCTTGAAAGTATGACCAATATAAGAATTTTCACTGGAAAATATCATCTGAACAAGTAAGTAACATGTTTGCCAGTTTTGTTCTGACCAACTGAGGAAAAAAGCATTAGGCCTATAAATCGTGCTGCCAATGATGATTAAATCTAACGGTCGCTTAGCTCGGATCATGCAAAACCGTGCAAATTATTATTACTGTTATATTGTTCTCAAATTGTAATTGTTAACAACATCAGCACTGCGTGACTGTGTATTTAGTGTATATTAGCGTTACCTGTAGATTTCAATGTCTGTAGTCACTCAGTCCAAGTCTTTTGCTTTTGACTACGGGTTCATCTCCAGTTGTCACTGATGATTGTCATTTGGATCTTTCTGGATTACAATCCGCCATCAAAATGATAAGTTTAATTATTTCAGCTGCTGTGAGAAAAGGCTATAAATGTGCCGCTACCGGCAGCATCCTCACCCAACCAACTTGCCTGAACTCCTTCTTTCTATTTACGGACGTGACGTAATGACGCACAGACGAACTGCTGCATGCTCGAATTTCCCGCGGAAATCCGCCATGTCGCTCTTATTATAAAACATTATTACAAGCTTACCGTTGTGAATCGAGCTAAGATAATGTGATGGTTTTGAACACTGGCTGGTTGTGTACTTGCTCAAAAATTGATTTTGGATAATTATTAACCCAAAAAAGTTGCGGACTGCAGCTTTAAATAAAATAGGCTGTTGATAGCGTGCCATTGGTTGTGTTCTTCTGCGTTATTCATATTGAAGAGCATCAATTATTCAACAAGACCTGTAGCACAAGAAGGCAATCTAGCCTTAAGAAACTATTTGAGGTGAAAAAAGGTGAAGAGGTGAAAAAATACCGTAGTAATTTATAGTAAATACTATAGTGTTTTTGAACCATACTTGAATTAATTTGTTTTGGTAATTCTATAGGCTATTGCTGTGGTAATATAACAACTATAGTAATATAAACAAATTACGTTACCCAATACTGTACTAAGTTTTCTTTAAACTATATTATACTACAATACACGTAGTTTACTGTATAAAAAACTAAAGGATACTACAGCCTATGCTGTAGCATTCATTAACAAAGTGTTAAATACTATAACATATATGTTATATATACTATAACATACAGTATACTACAATTTACTGGTTCAAAAACACTATTTACTATCAATAACTATAGTATTTTTTCACCCCATGTCCAACCACAAATGATGCAGATTGGATAAATTCAGACAAATGACTATTTGTCTATGTAAAATATAGACTACCCATATTGTGATAAAAAATTACATCCCGTGTCATTATAATTCGTAGTTTATGCTAAATAATAATAATATTAAAATAAATAAATAACTAAGCAATAAAAAAACGGAGTAGGCTAATAAAACTTGCATAAATCATATATTTCGCCCTCTCGAGCTATAAGCTACAGGTCCTGTAAAATAGTTCATACACATCAAAATAAATGAATGTATTATAGTAAAATGTTTCCATATATCTAGGCAGGCACTCGGGAAAAACGCATAGTTTCCCTGTTACGGAAGTCAAGCATGCAGCAATATTTTATTTATTTATTTTTCATTATCTCGACATAATTGTTCCTCGTGATCTAAACATTAAAAAAGTAGTTGTGATCATAAGAAAACAAGAAAAAAATAAAATAATAATGAATGGCCTTTCAGGCTTCCGTACTTTAAACAAAACGCCTATCCCGGCTTCCGTACTTTATTGGTTGGATCGTTAAAAACACCTTTCTCAGTTAGAAAACACCCCAAAATTGGGAGACGCCCCTCTTTTGTTCCGCAGAGACTTATACTTGTTTTGAGTCCCAAACCCGGAGATCGAAATTAACAACACTGCAGCAAAAAAATAAAATAATATTATCCATGGGTTTCAAAGACGTAACTTACGCTATGCCCGCCGCCATATTTGTGTCCGAGATGGCAACTAACGCAGCAGCGCTTCATTGTATTGATGATCATCTTTAGCTTCAGCGCAAGCGCTCAAACAGCAACACAAAACATTTTCTACGATTGTGGCTGTCATATTAATAACATTTTAATTGTATACACTATTGTATTAAAATATTGTGAATTCTAGTTGCTGTGTTTCGGCGTGTTGTTACAGGAAGAACCCACAATAGGAGCTATTCTGACTACGTTACTCAGTTCAAGTTCATGCATGCATGATTTTGTGCAAATATATGTTGTAATATTATGTTAATCTTGTATAAATATATATGAATTACCCTAGGATGTGTTCCGTTCAGTTAAAGGTGCAGTATGCGATAATTTTGTCCGCTAGAGGTCGCTAGAGGCCTATTCAAAACAAAGGCGTAGCTTGATGACGGCAAGTTTTGAGTGTGGAATCTTGGGACATGTGGTCTCCACCTCAACAGACAGTGCAATAGGACTTGGGAAGAAAACATGTTAATGGATGCGATTATTAACGTTACTGTAGTATGAAGCAGAGCAGGACCGAGTGTTGTGGGAGCTGAACAAGGAGCTGGAGCGATTGATCAACACGCCTCACGAGCAGCGGGACTTTTATTATGACACAATCGCCGGCGCTGCTTCCGCTTTAGTCCACGACACTGTTGTCATGTGGTTTCTACGTCAGTAAAGGCGGTAACAAAGGGAAACTGCCGTCATTGACAGGGGACTGCACTGCCCCGTGTCACTGTTTAGAATGGGAATTTTCTCATGATTTACAAGTAGTTGAAAACATTAGAGATATTGTTAGTAATCAGCTTGACAAAATATATAACACTAGCCTAGTGGTTTTTGGATATTTTACTGCGAAAATATTACATATTGTACCTTTAATTAGCAAAGCGCTTCAGTTTAAGGTCGTTCATTCAGCGCGCATAACGTTAGCTCAGACAGTAATGTTATCAAAATGAGATGATTTGAGAAAAAAAATGTATTGTTCGTGATCCTTATTATTAATCAAACCATGTGTTGATAAATAATATGAGAACAATATAAGTGCTAGTTATTAAAAATAATGCATTCGTTTTTTTGAAAACATGAAAGTTTTAAAATTACAGTAGTAAACATTTTTAATGACTTAATCATTGCTGTTTGAGCTGCGCACGCTGAAGCTGAAGAGAACCAAAACCCATAAGCTGAAGGTTAATTAACTCAATGGTACACATCCTATATAAGATAATTCAGATATTTATACAAAATAAAAATATTACAAGTATTTGCACAAAATCACGCACAGATGAACTTGAAGTAACGTAGTCAATAATGTAACTCCGAAACACAGCAAATAAACCCAAAGAATTCACAACGTTATATTACAAGTATATACGATAATATCATGTATAAGAAGACAGTCCCAATCATATTGCCTTACTTTTTGAGCGCTCGCGCTGCAGCTAGATGATCATCAGCTCTGCGGGTTATTTACCTCAACGAAACACATCCTTCATGAGATTAATCAGATATTTATACTTAATTTAAAAAATNGTTTGCAAAACATTTTTTTATCGCTCAATTCTTTATTTTTGTTTGCAAAACATTTTTTTATCGCTCAATTTTTTTTTTTGTTTTGCAAAACTTTATTTTTGTGCAAAACTTTATGGCGTTAATTTGACTCCATAAAAATGATGCTAATAATTGCATCATTTGATGCTAATGATTGCTGTTTGGCTGCCAGTGTTGTGGTCCTTCTGATTGAAGCCAACAATTCCGCCGATCTAACTCCTTTGAGGTCGAATAAAATTGTAGTTTGGGGTTTCTCTGACGACTGTTAAAACGGCTAACAACACAACATATGCCAGATATATTGTAAACTTGTTGTGAACCTTCTGAGAGTGTTTCGTTGGCCTTCCTCTGGTAGTTGTAGCTGCTGTCACCATAGACTTAAACAAGGCGCGCAGCTGTGACCCGACACAAATATGGCGGCGATAAAATACAGTGACGTCACATGAAACCCATGTATATATATATATATATTAAATCTGATCCTTGCCAGTTGACACACTCACAGATCCAAATAATAAAATTCTCGACCTCTTTTTACATCAATTAAACTGTATAAGAACTGTATAAAAACAAAAAACCTAAACATAAAAACAGTCTGTTAGCCATTCTTTTCATTTTTTCAGTGACATGTAATTCTCAAAACTTGTCATTTTTTCCAATTTACATTGATTTTCATTAAACACTTGTTTAAACATTGCGAATAAAACAAAGACAAAATGATAGAAAAGAAAAAAAGACCATAAGGGACAGTTAAAAACACAAAAGGGCAAAATAAGGTACCTACTTATAAGCAATCCATATACATAATTTGCAGACTTCACATATATTCGCTTTTTGTTCAGTCTACAATACTATAATATATAAATAAAATCATCTTTATTATAAATTGTGAAGCACCCCCTCCCCCCATATGTTGCATACAACATGCAGCTCCAGCATTGTGATTTGACAGCAAAAGGCAATAAACTGTTTAAAATCAGTCAAAATCTAATTAAAGTTCTCAATACTAAATAGGATATCATCTGTGATAGATTGTAACAAATATTTTTGTAGGCAAGTTTAATTGGCCTTTTCTTCACCCTCAATTGTCAATTTGATGCAATTTTGATTTAAGACTTTAAATTTTATTTCCCTTAAGTGATTGTGATTTATGGATACTGCAATCTGCTATATTATTCTCAGCACTAGATAGCATCTACTGCTGTTTAGACATAAAGGACTTTACTCATGCTAATAAATCCTAACATTTTCCAGTGACTATTTTAAGACAAGTAAATCATATATTTAAAAGAAGAAAAAAAAAAAGGTCATGAATAGACCTCTGTAGGTCCTATGTACAGGCCTTATAGAAAACAAGAACATGTTAGCTAGCAACCGACCCTCATCTATTCATTACCATACTATGGAGTAGATTTTCTTTGTTGTAGAGCTCATACTGCTGTCCACATCAGTAATCCTTGGTGTTTTATCTGGTGAAGAGGCTGGAAAATATTCTTCACATGTATTCAACAATTTTCAGTAACCAAATGTTTCTGCAAAAAATGTTCCATATTACCATTATTTTAACATTGTACAATTAATATTCAAATAAATATTTGAATTATGATGTGATTCCCCACACAAAAACACAATCAATTCATGGGAATGTCATGTTATAACCGCTCCTCTATAAATATAAAATGAACCTTTCCCCATTTAATCAACATGCAAGAACTCTTAAGAGCTTCCTCTGAAGTAGTCCGGGTTAAACGACAAGGCCCACTAAGTACCACTGGAGATTTGCACAAGATCTTCTCAAATTTCATGTTTTTTTTTACATGTTGATAAATCTGAAAGAAACCTGTCCTCAGCATTTATCCAGTGAGTTTGGCTTTCATGTTTTGGCATATGTGGAATCATGGCAATTATACTGCAATAAACTTGACAGGGATAGTTTTAAATTAACTCACCGTCTGTTACGACAGATACTCAGGGAACACAGAGGTTGATGTTGAATGACGTTTATTAAACAAACAGCAAGTGTAGACAGTAATGCAGGTAAGTGAGCAGGGTATGTAGACTTTGTTGAACGATAACTTAATCTGAAACAGTCTCTTACAGGTGATGATCTCGTGGATGGATTGATGACGGATGACAGTAGACACTCAATGTCCTTCGGATGAGACGTTAAACCGAGGTCCTGACTCTCTGTGGTCGTTAAAAATCCCATGGCACTTCTCGTAAAGAGTAGGGGTGTAACCCTGGTGTCCTGGCCAAATTCCCTCCATAGGCCCTTACCAATCACGGCATCCTAATAATCCCCATCCATTTAAAATTGGCTCTTTCACTCTCTCTCCTCTCCACCTACAGCTGGTGTGTAGTGAGCGCACTGGCGCCGTTGTACTGTGGCTGCCGTCGCATCATCCAAGTGGATGCTGCACACTGGTGGTGGATGAGGAGAGACCCCTGATATGATTGTGAAGCGCTTTGGGTGTACAGTTGTACATAGGAAAGCGCTATATGAATGCCTCATTCATTCATTCATTCATTCATTCATTCATTCATTCAATGGAGGCAAGTAAATCACACAAACACTGGAGCACAAAGACAAAGAGCTCACACTGGAGTATGACAGGTAAGTAGCAGGAAACACTGGAGACAATCATGGGAGAAGTCCATTATGTGTAAACGAGACCGGACAACTAAGTGAGGTGAGCAGTGTGCTTAAATAGTCTGGTGAGGAGTGTGCTGATTGGATGCAGGTGCGTGTGATCAGTACTCTGGTGAGGGAGTGTGTTGTGATCGGTTGATGGTGGAGCCTTGCGGGTCTGTGACAGTACCCCCACGACCCGCTCCAGAGGGCCGAGGACCCCGATGTTGTGGTGGTCGTCCTCTTCCATGAGCAGGTCGATCTGGATGAGCAGCATGGAAGGTATCAAGCAGTGAGGGGGTCAAGGATGTCATTTCTGGGAACCCAGGATCGTTCTGGACGTAGCCCTCCCAGTCCACAAGGTACTCCAGAAGACCACCACAGCGCCGGTTCAACTGCCGGGCCAAGCTCTGTGGAAACAGAGGGGTGGTGAGGTTTGAGAAGAGACACATGGAAAGTCGGATGAATTCTGTACTGTGGTGGGAGTTGTAGTTGGTAGGTGACCAGGTTGATCTGCTTGGTGATGGTGAAGGGACCAATGAATCTGGGACTGAGCTTCTTGCAGGGCAGACGCATTCTGATGTCCCAGGTTGACAGCCAAACCTTCTGACCAGGTTGATAGACTGGAGCTGTAGAGCGTCTCAGGTCGGCTGTCATTCTGCATCTGCGTAGAGCTCGTTGTAGTTGGTGAGCTGCGTCCCAGACCCTCTCGCTCTCTCGGAACTAGTAGTCGACAGATGGTATGGACGGTTCTCCAGACCATGGGAAGAGAGGGGGTTGGTAACAGTATGCACTGGAAGGGAGTGAGTCCAGTGGTAGATTGGCATAGCGAGTTCTGTGCGTACTCGGCCCAATCCAAAAACTGTTTCCAAGAGTCCTGGTGGCCATGGCAGAAGGTATGCAGGAAGCGACCGATATCCTGGATCTTCCTCTGTCTGCCCGTTCGACTGAGAGTGGTATCCAGATGAGAGAATGACGGTCACACCTAGGAGGGAGAAAAAAAAAAAAAAATGCTTTCCACACTCTTGAGATGAACTGGGGTCCACGATCTGATACAAAGTCTTCAGGGATGCCATAGTATCGGAAGATGTGATTAAACAGGAGTTCAGCGGTTTCCATTGCTGTAGGAAGTCCTTTGAGAGGAATGAGACAGGACTTTGAAAACCAGTTGATTACCACCAGGATGCAGGTATTCCCTTCTGAAGGAGGGAGGTCGGTAATAAATTCCACTCCTAGATGTGACCAGGGTCGGTTGGGAACGGGCAGAGGATGCAGCTTGCCAGATGGATGGTGCATTCGGCGCATCCTTGCACGTACCTTATCACATCCCTGGCCATATTGGGCCACCAGAAGCGCTCTTTCAACGGGTTTTATTGGCCCCTGGGTGACCAGTACCCAGAGATGAGTGGAGTGCGTTGAGTCCGGGTGACATACTGCAAACCAGGTGGACAGCCTGGCGGAGTGTTGCCAGAGGCATTGGAGGAGGGAACTGAATTTGCAGACCATTGAATGGGACTCACAGTAATGTCTTTTGGTAGTATAGGTTTGGGATCTTCACTGGCTTCTTCAGGAGTATACAGGCGAGATAAGGCCTCTCCCTTAACATTCTTCTGACCAGGACGGTAGGAGATAGTGAAGTGGAAGCGTGTGAAGAACAATGCCCATCGAGCTTGTTGTGGATTGAGTCTTTTGGCATCTCGTTGGTACTCGAGATTCTTATGGTCAGTGAGTACTGTAAATGGATGCTTGGCACCCTCCAGCCAATGCCTCCAATCTTCAAGGGCTAGCTTGATAGCTAAGAGTTCTCTATTGCCGATGTAGTTCCTCTCCGCCGGACTGAGTTTACGAGAGAAGGCACATGGATTTAGTTTGGCTGGATTCCCCTGCTGCTGAGATGGCACCGCTCCTACTCCGGTGGTGGAGGCGTCGACTTCAACGATGAAGGGTCTGTCTGGGTCTGGATGAACAAGTAGCGGTTAGCTGGAAATGCTTCTCTTAACGTGTTGAAGGCTTCAGTGGCAGATGGTGACCAGGACAGAGACTTGGGCTTGTTTTTCATGAGGTTGGTGAGAGGATAGGCGATGGAGCTGTAATTCTGGATAAATCTTCTGTAGAAGTTTGCAAAACCGAGGAAGCATTGAAGTTCTTTGATGGTAGATGGAATAGGCCAGTTCTTAATGGCTTCTACCTTCCCCTCATCCATCTGGATGCCACTGTTACTGATGTTGTATCCAAGGAACTGCACTGAGGTTTGGTGGAAGGAGCGCTTCTCGGCTTTGAGAAACGGATGGAACTCTCTCAGGCATTTCAGGACCTCCGCAACATGGTGGCGGTGTTCGGCCATGCTCCTGGAGTAGATGAGAATATCATCGATGTAGACCAGGACGAACTTGTGAAGAAACTCCGGGAGCACCTCATGTATGAAGTCCTGGAATACAGAGGGGTCATTGACCAGGCCATACGGCATAACGCAGTACTCGTAGTGTCCAGTAGGGGTCACAAAAGTGGTCTTCCACTCGTCCCCTCACATATCCGGATGAGGTTATAGGCGCTGCGGAGGTCCAACTTGGTGAAGACAGTGGCACCGTATAGATGTTCTAAGGCCGGTGGGATGAGGGGAAGAGGATACCGGAACTTGACAGTGATCTTGTTGAGAGCCCGGTAATCAATACAAGGCCGAAAGCCTCCGTCCTTTCTGGCCACAAAGAAGCTCGAAGCAGCAGGGGAAGTCGAAGGACGGATGTAGCCTTGTTGTTGTGCCTCTTCAATGTACTCCTCCATGGCCTTCTGCTCTGGGATGGAGAGTGGGTAGATCTTCCTACGGGGCACTGGTTCACCCGGAAGCAGATCAATGGCACAGTACCATGGCCGATGTGGAGGCAGCTTAGAGGCTTTCTTTGGGCAGAAGACATCACTGAAGGAGATGTAACATGGAGAAACAGCAACTGACTGTTTCTCCACGGGACTCTCGATGAAGGTGGAGCAAACAGGAAGTACCTTGGAACGAGGAAGTGGAGATTGAGGAGTGAGAGGGAAACAGTCAGGAAAACAGGTGTCGCCCCACTTCAGGATTTCGAGTCCAGGAGATGGGATTGTGCTGCTAAAAATCAAATCAGCGGTGGAATCCTCCAGAACAAGGAAATGTAGGTGTTCGACATGTAGTTGTCCAACATGTAGGTGTTCGACATGTAGTTGTAGAGGTCCTGCACTGTAACGTACTTGTTTCCGGCTGAGTTGTTACTGATTGGACCTGGTAGATGGTCAACGTGGCGGTGGTCTTGAGCAGGCGGCAGAGGGTGCCAGAGATAAAGTTCCCGGCTGACCCGGAATCAAGGAGGGTATTGACTGAAATAGAGACATCAGCAGCAGTAAGCATTACAATGGTAGTGAGTGGTTTCATATTCATTATAGAGGGTTTGAAAGCACTCACCATTGGTGGAATGGAGAGAATATTGACTGGCCCTGGTGTTCATCCAGACACGACTGATCTGATGGATAACTGGATGAAACGTTCAAGCCCGATGGTATCCTCGTATCCAGCGAGATGTAGCCGCACTCTGGGATCCAATCCCTGCCGATAGGTGGTGAGAAGCGAGCGCTCATTCCATCCACTTGCAGCCGCGAGGGTTCTAAACTTGAGGGCATAAATAACAGACATTGAACCTTGACAGAGATGATAAAGTTGCTCACCCGCAGATGAATCCCCAGCTGGTCTGCTGAAAACCTCCTTGAAATGGATGAAGTTATTCAAAGACTGGGTCACAGGCCCTGCTTGTGACCAAATGGTTTCTGCCCATTGGGACGCTCGCCCGTTCAGCGCGGGTATAATAAACGCTATTTTGGCACGATCGTTGGTGTAGAGACGCGGCTGCATCTCTAGGGCCAGCAAACACTGCAAGAGGAGTCCATTGCAATCCTCCGCTGAGCCAGAGAAGGGCGCTGGTTTGGCCATGGGACTGGCGATCACGGTGGTGAAGGAGCGGCAGTTGTTGTGACGGAAGTGAGAGCGGGTGCGAGTGTAGTGGTGTGTGGACTCGACAAAGACCATCCATGAGATCTTGAAACGGTCCGGTGAATTCATGCTGTTGTCCAACTGTGTTGGTCTGGTCGTCTGTTACGGACAGATACTCAGGGAACACAGAGATTGACATTGAATGACATTTATTAAACAAACAGCAGGTGTAGACAGTAATGCAGAGCAGGGTATGTTTGCAGCAGGGACTTTGTTGAATGATGACTTGATACTGAAACAGTCTTTATCTTACAGGTGATGATCTCGTGGCTGGATTGATGACTTGAGAGTAGACACACTCAATGGAGGTAAGTAATCACACACAGGCGTATGACAGATAAGTAGCAGGAAATGATGGAGACAGTTGTGGGAGAAGTCCATTACATGTAAACAAGACCAAACAACTGAGTGAGGTGAGCAGTGTGCTTAAATAGTCTGGTGATGAGTGTGCTGATTGGATGCAGGTGCGCGTGATCAGTACTCTGGTGAGGGAGTGCGTTGTGATTGGTTGATGGTGGTGCCTGGCAGGTCTGTGACACCGAAACAGTCGAAACATTCTTCAAAATCATCTTGAGGGTTGGGAGTAAATGACAATTGCCATTTAGGAGTGAACTATCCCTTTAAATCATACAGTATTCCTAAATATACTGTAATGTTTAGTGTTGTTGTGGCACAGAAAGATTATTTTGGATTATTGGCTTGCTAATAACCATTTGTGGATGCTGATCAGTATTCCATTGACCAACACTTTAGGGTTAGATCTAAATCAAAATAATGCAAATCAGACAGAGATAGGAGGTCACCTCTTAGAATCAGCATTAGAAAGTTATAAAATAATTACTTAGAATAATTAAACAAATAAAAGACAGACATAATCTCAAAATATCTAATTGTACTTTATTGGAAGCTCCAGTATGTGTAAGGTAAATACAGTAACTTGCTTGTAACCAATGCCCATAGTTGCATATCTCCATCACAGAGTCTGCACCCTGAACGTTTATCTATAAACATTCACCAGGAAAGAAACTACTGAAGAGGAAAACAACCTGTTTTTTACCCTCCACTATGGCTGAAGATGTAATCAAGGTTTCTTTGAAATAAAAGCACCAGAGGCTGTACAATAAAACAGACCTAGTGTAGATGACCACTAGCAGTGTTTTATTATGAGTATGCTGTTTCATACTTTTATTTCATGGGACTTTTATTTTGACATCATGCTATCTGCATGGGGGACTAATTTCTCCACGCTCACTCTTTCAAATAAAAAACACACAGGAAGGCACGAGAAGGTACGTTACAAGACGGTGCATGTTTAAAGTCAGAGATTGGAAAATATTACTGTAATCTTCAACTAAAGTGTTCCTTGAAGTGTTATACCACTTTGTGCTTGATTTGTTTTGGCAGTAATAACTTGAGAATAATTCATGAAGTTGCTAGCTATCTCTCCAACGTCCAAGTTAAGTTAATGGCATCATCCTTCCCTGGATCACCACTCTCTAGCACCCTTTGATATGCGGAGCGAGGTATGTGGTTGATTGTAATATAATATTTCATATGTATTCATTTCATACGTTCATGTAAATGGTAATGAGATTCATTTGTTAAAGGATTATTTTGTATCTGACTGAATTGCCTTTGTTATTTGTCTTTTAAGTTTTCACAGTGTTGGTGCTATGCACACCCGCCTGAATTAAAGTACACCCGTATGGAAACACTCCCAAGCCTGTTTATTCAAAGTTGAAGGGCTGCTACACCTAGTGTAGAGATACTGACAGAGAGAATGCAGATAAACAGCAGCAGTAAAGTGTGTAGTATGATTTAAAATAAGTGTTGTTATAATGCAAAAATGTGGCACAGCAGTGAGTGTACATTAGATTTTTTTTTTTTTGAATTTTTTTTTTTTTCTGTAAAACATCCTTGGCTTTAAATTGATACCTTTAGCAGCACAACTGTTCTCAATCAACATTAATATGTTTCTCTTTCATTCAACATCAGAAATGTTTCTCGAAATCAGCATATTAGAATGAGACTGAAGGAGTCTTCTGTCATGTGACTGAAGTCTGGAGTAATAATTGTGATAATATTTCACAATCTAACCATTTTTACTGTGTTATTGATCAAATAAATGTAGCCTTTGTAAGCACAAGAGAAAAAATTATACTGACCCCAAATTTATGAACAGCGAAATACAAATACAAAACAGTTTGATTTTACAAATAATTTCTCCATACTTTGTATGAATGATATAAACATCAGTAGATTTAGAAGCAAATCACCCATTTTCACTAGTTTGATCATTTTTTAAATACTTGATAACTACATTAGAAATGCAAGTCACCATTATAACTGGATGTCATGACTATTATGTACTGCACATGCCCTTTTTCTTACAGCATAGATCTGCAGTTGTGCTCAGCAGCCGCTAAGTGTTTTTTGAGAAAATTCACCATCCTCGCCCATGCGTCCAACTGTGCTTCTGAATGAGCCTTAGGTTCCCCACCAAACAAAACCACGTGGTTAGCTACACCATGATAATTAGCGAGACAAAAGGGCATATAAGGCACCTCAATAAGGTGACCCGCTTTTTCATACCTCACCAGCTCATAGTTATGTTTCCCGTGTGCTTTGAGTCTGTCACATGCAAGTTTTGCATAATAGGCACTTTGCCAATTCCTGTCGGCTTCTGTTATTATAAACATGAAGTTACCAGAGGCATGCTCAATGGGAATAATGCTAGGAAGGCCTTCTTTGGACATTGGGTCATTCATGACATCCCCAATATCCATAAGGCCTGACGGTGTCATTTTTGATCTCTTAACGTCGAACATGAGGGGTGGAACAAAGATGTCTTTGTAGTAGAGCGGAATTATTGTATTGGCATTGCATCCATTGATCGAAACAGTGGCCGATATACCAGGCAGGAATGTTGCCATTGACAAAGAGAGATCTCCACTCTTTGACATGGACACTAGACCAATTTTTTGATCTTTCACCTTTGAATAAAAAAAAAAAAGAGATGTTGGAATTGAATCTGTGATTCTCATAAACTTCCCATTGTAATTAGCTTCACTTTATTTAGAGATTATAAGAACAATAATGAATGCACATGAATGGCTATACACACTAACCTCTGGCTGTTGTCGCAGGAAATCTATACCTTCTTCAAAGTACTCGAGATGAAATCTGTCAGCTCTTTTGGGTAAATCTTGGTAACCTTGGTAAGCCAAGGCAAAAACGGCAAAGCCTCTTTTTGCCAGCAGAGCCGCCCTCAACTCAAAAGGACATCCTCTAAACACATATGTATCCAAAATCCCAGGAAATGGTCCTTTACCTGAACAATTAAAACAGCAGCATTAAAAACTCTACATTTGACAGGCTTGATTGAAATAGTGTTACCCTGCACTTTTCCGCTTTCACCACAAGGCGCTGCTACAAAACAGATTGAATATGGCCAAAAACTTTCACATCTCAGTTGACTAAGTATGAGCAAAGACTTGTATTAGTCAATTTTTAGCATTATAAATTTAGAGTTAGATGAATTTAAATATTTTTTAATTCATCCTGAGAACCACTGCTATATGGAACTAGTCTTTAAGACGGTAGTTAATACAGCTAAAATAACTGACCAGGTGGCATAAAAAGAGTTCCCCTGATCCTGCCTTCGGTTACAGGAATTCTCCGTACACCATCGGTCATGCAGTGTCTCTCGTTTGTTACTTTGGCGATGACTTTATCCTCACTGACACATTCAATGTCAACGAGAGCAGGGCGCGTCACGTCCGTTAGGGCAAACTTGCAGCTTACGACGTCTGCTTTTAGTGCCCAGAATAAGCCCATTGGTTCAACTCCAGTAAAGCTTCCACCAAGAGAAGGGTCACGGTTGAGGTCAACTTGACCACTGCCGTCTGCTTGGTAGGTGGCCGAAGCCTTGAATACAAGTCCATTTTCATCGGTGATTTTAGAGCGCAGATCCACGAGCTGTTGTGGATTTAAGCCACTCACGGTCACGTGCACTGGGTCTTCAAAAGAGCACTTATAACTGGGCAAAAGCCTAATGCTGACCCCCGAACTGTAGTGCATTTTTGCAAGAGCGTTTCTTACGAAAGGGGTAAATACATATTTCAGCCCTGAAAACATGTCGTCTGTGTGATTACTGCAGTAATGTGTTGTTGCTGCCGTCTAGTGTTCAGGGTCTCTTTTTAGTCCAAAACCCGGAAGAGATCGAAATTAACAACAGAGGGTATGCACGTGACGTCACCGTCGACCGTTACGACTGCGGTCACGCGCACTAAGTGGCACAAAGACTGAGCGGCAGCATTGGTTTTCAGCGTGAATGCCGCGAAAAACACACAAAACACATCCAAAAACGGGAAAGAGCTTTGTGATTGACTGTATAAATAGCCTTGACACAAAACCTGAGGTATATATTTAAAAACTGCAGAAAGCAACAGAAAAAAGAAGCAAATGGATCGCTGTTATTCACAGAAACAGCTGGACTCCAGCAGAGAAACATGGATTTGCGGTTATCACTTTGTGTCAAATTGTTGGATTTTGAGGTAAAATCATACCGTATATATTGTATTGTTATATATTATGTTGACAAATCATCAATTAAATATTTTACCTCTTCTGCATAATTGGGTGTTTTTCAATAAACAACACTGCCAAAAACTATACTATAAAACTATAACGTTACATGTTTTAGGGCTGGACAATATGACGATATAACATTGATATAAGTGATTACGCAGATTTAAACCTAAGTTACCTATATAGTTAATATAAAATATTCACAGGCAGATTTGCTTTATGTAACGTTATTTCCCCGCCGTCAAATCAGGCACATATCAATGTCAGGAAACACGACTCCTGACTGCATGTCAATATCTATGGATTAGGTTTATTTGACAAGTTGTAAGGAACACTTTCGAGTTCAACCTTTATTGTAATTCGTTTGTTTTACTCGCTTTTTCTCAGTTTCCCCTATTAAATCCAGTCATGCAGCAGGTTCTTTTGCCACTCAGTCCAGCTGAGGGAGCGCGTTCTGGCGGGAAAGTGACGTCGATGCATACCCTCTATTCACCATAGCTATTCACTGCAGAAAAAAAATTATTTAAAAAATCGGATCCTGTTGCTTGCCAGGTGCCACATTCATACAGAAATTAAAATTCTAGACCCCTTTTTTATTAAATTGAGCAATTACATTATTTAAACTGTATAAGAACAAAAAAGCTAAACATAAAAACATGTCATTTTCATTTTTTCCCCAGTTTACATTGATTTGAATTCCCATTTTCTTAACACTGCGAATAAAACAAAGAGAAAATGATAGTAGAAAAGAAAAAAGACCATAAGGGACCGTTTAGAAAAATACAAAAGTGCAAAATAAGGTACCTACTACATAAGTAATTCAAATAAATAATTAGCAAACTTCACATATATTCACTTGTGGCTTTTTGTTCAGTCTATAATATTATAATAATATATAAATAAAATTAAATTATCCTTATTATAAAATGTGTAGCCAGAATTACATTTTCTCTCAATCATAAACTGGATATTTATGAAAGGTACTGCAAAAATCGTCAGTTAGAAGAGAGCAAATGTATTTCCGTGTCAATGACCAGGAAAATATTAAGCAGCAATTCGTTTATATTGCAGTATGCTAGTCTAAACCAAACCCATCTGTGTTAGATCGCACCCCCCTCCCCTCTTCCAAGTTACAGCTGATTTCTCAAGAACTAGCGACTAGCAGACCTCGGTAAACTCCGCCCCTCTCGCGTACAGTTCGCCATGGTCGTCATGGAGACGGTGTGAGAGCGAGGCCGCTGGTGGAGCTCGAAGCTCTTTCCTACTGTTGGGAGGAGGTACTGCGATCTGGCCCCGCTGGCTGTTCACAACCTTCTCGTAGACGGATGAGCTGATCGAAAAGGGCCGTCAGACTCTCACAATACATTCCATACCAACATATACCGCGTTTACAGTAACCCTGGGATTTCCATCTATTCGACGCAGCTCCATGGTGACCCGATACTGATTTTAAACAGGAGGGCATTCACTGGTAAGATTTTTTTTGCGTTGTGAAGGTTAGTTAGCTGAGCTACGAGTTAGCTGAACGCGGTTAGCCACTCGGGGTCTTTGAATCACTAGTTAGCGTAAAAGCTAACAGATATCGATAGCCAAATGATTCAGTCTGTGTACTTGAATATAGAAATAGTTGGTCGGTAAGTTATTAATTGATAACGACTTTAATATTCACACAGGGAGCTATTCCAGCCACATAGCTCGCTAGTGAATCCTAATCCAATCAAAAGCACTGTTCTGTTAAGAGCGAAAGGTCTATTTTGGTAATGACCAAGACGAGTATTTGTTGTATATGTGAAGTACATTGTCCTTAAATCATTATCTGGCGAGTTTAAAGTAGAAATGTGGCTGTTAATTAGTGTGTCATAACGCGATTACTAAAGTCGCCAGTCCGGCGATGCGGACAAAGCCTGTTGTTAGCTTCCTATTACCCATAGGCTGCCATTTTACTTTACTAGACTGTTAAATATCTGTTGTATGTGTATTATTTAACGGCTGTTTTTGTTTTAGATACATTGACAAGTAGATTCGTCAATGTGTTACAGTGTAATTTCGGCCAGCAACGGACCTCCTTGTAGTCTTTTGTGCTTGCGTCAACCGGTTTCCTGCGTTGTATGAATATCTTACGTTAGAGAGTTACAGTCAATATGTAATTGTAATGTACATCTTGTTTTTTTTACCCGTTGCAAAAACGACATGTCGAAACATTGGACTCCTACACGCGCAAATACATACGCACGCACGCGCACATGCACAAAGCGTTGTGCAGTAAACAGTTCACATAACAGGAGGACTTTAAAAACTTGTGATCGAAAAGTGAGAAACAACCTCAAAGTTTATCACTTTAGGAAACTTAATTGCGATCATTAGTGATTCATCTTTGTTTTTGTTTGATTGCATGGGTTAATATTGTTCTGTTTACAGTAGTTGGAGAGCAGGAGGCGATCTGTTCTCTTTGTTGTACTTGTTCTGCTCTCGGAACAGTTGCACGTGTCGGCGCGTGTGACTTTAAGCCAGGACATACTGGGGCTTATTTCTGTCTTACATAGAATAACTACGTTACCATGTCCCTCAATGCACTCCAGTTCTCTCCAAATACCCGGCCTGTTTTGTTTTTGTTTTTTTGCGATAATGTCAGTGCCATTTCTCGTAGTGAAAACAAGATTAGTGTCATCTGCCTACGACTAATTGCTTTATAATTTGCTGGTATCTCTAATTTGGAGCCAGCATGCACTGGTTGTTGCTTTGTTTATGTACCACTTGTAACCCAACTACAACTTTATTGTGCTTTTCTCAGCATGTCTTGACTTAAATCTGAAGCTTCATGTTGAAACTTGATCAAGAGGTTGTTTCAGTATGATATCATGTGGACAAATGTAATTGTTGCTTTGAAAAACTTCCCCTTCACAAACTCTTGATGGTTCCCTATGGATGATCATCTCTTCCTCATTGCCGTTTGTATGCAAAGGTGTGAATAAAGGAGCTGTGTGAGCCATAGTATACTCAACAAAAGGCCTTTTCTTTACTGTCATGCAGCCTGGACTATTCCCAGTTATGTATTTCTGTCTTTCTCCCTTTCTCTCTCCCATCTTGTACTAAACTCCCTGGAAGGGCTCTGTAGAGGGATATTTCTTGCTCAAACTCTTTTATGTTTTATCTTGAAGGCAGCTCTGGTATGATGAAGCAGGAACTGTGGTGCCACGTTACTTTTGGCATCTGGCCTGTTTTGTTGTTTTGCTTCAAAGAAAAGTGACCAGTGTGATAGGATTATGGCTTTCTAATGTGGTTAAAAAAATTTAACCACAAAGTGGTAAAGAAATGCTTTCAAAAACAAATAAAATAAAATAAAAATAGATCTCTTAAAGAGATAGTTGACCAAAATAAAAAGTGCAGTAGGTGATTTGGGAAATGCTAATGTTAGCCTGCTAGCATTGAAAGCATACAATCCCACCCTCCCTACAAATCATCATCCAAAACACATGAACGCACACACACACACAGCTGCTCTCGGCAAAGCGTCACAAGAGACGGCGTTAAAGGGTTAGTTCACCCAAAAATGAAAATAATGTAATTTATTACTCACCCTCATGCCGTTCGATTCATCTTCGGAACACAAATTAAGATATTTTTGTTGAAATCCGTTGATAGCCAGCAATAACATTTCCTCTCTCAAGATCCATTAATGTATTAAAAACATATTTAAATCAGTCAATGTGAGTACAGTGGTTCAATATTAATATTATAAAGCGACGAGAATATTTTGGTGTGCCAAAAAAACAAAATAACGACTTATATAGTGATGGCCGATTTCAAAACGCTGCTTCATGAAGCTTCGGAGCGTTATGAATCAGCATGTCGAATCATGATTCGGATCGCGTGTCAAACCTCCAAACTGCTGAAATCACGTGACTTTGGTGCTCCGAACCACTGATTCATAACGCTCCGAAGCTTCATGAAGCAGTGTTTTGAAATCGGCCATTACTATATAAGTCGTTATTTTGTTTATTTGGCACACAAATAATCTTAATGTGCGTTCTGAAGATTAACAAAGGTTTTACAGGTGTGGAACGGCATGAGGGTGAGTAATAAATGACATTATTTTCATTTTTGGGTGAACTAACCCTTTAAACTACCTTGTCTCAAAGCACATAACATTACAATAGTAACCAACGCAAACAATTTAGAGAGCTAACTGACTGCTGTAGATTCATTTCGGTGTTGATATTGTTGACATGGATACGCATAATTTCTTGTCTGACTGAACAGCTCCGGTTAAAACGTCACGGGTTGCCATCTCTTAATTACAGTAGATATGGCTTGAATGCAGCATAAGCTCTTGGTTTTTGATTCAGTAGGAACTGTAAAAGGTTGCTGCTGTTTGTTTGCGGCACACCGTGTTTCTGTATAGACTCTGCGTAGCATGAAACGCGCTGATGATGTATGATGTCTGCTCGAACAGGGTGCACGAGGGTATGTAAAAACATACGTTGACAGGCAGGTAGGACATTGTATTATTTCATTTGGACTGACTATAATGATTAGATGAACATTTTATGGTCCTACGCTTTCCACAAACGATATATATTTATAAAAATACATTTAGCTACACTGTTTAACATAGTGATTGCTATCAGGATATGAGGAGTATTTCAACCAGTATAACAAAAAATGTCTCTGTAGCGAATCACCTATTGCACCTTTAATCAGTTACTCTTCCTCATGTTGTTCCAAACCCATAAGATGCTTGTTCTACTTATTCGCAAACACAAATTAAGATATTTTTAGTCAAACCTGGGAGATTTCAGTCCCTCCAGTGAAAGTCAATTCCATTAAAACATTAATGCTGCCAAAAGTCTTTAAATGGGTCCTAAAAGACTTACATATAAATCAAGCAGTTTAGCCTATATAAAAATATAAATCTAACAAAAATGTAAGCCCAGTTGTGCTTGCTTGACTAGCAAGAACCAATGAGGTTTTTTGCACGCATCAAGCAAGCACATTTGAGCTTCCGTTTATCATATTTGATGTGCTCTAATATGTGCGTTGATCGATGTATATATGTGAATAAAAGCCTAAATTAAATCTGTTCATATCTCCTTTTAGACTTAGATTAAACTTGATTCATATCATGGATCTCTTTATGAACTTTATGAAGCGTCAAAAGTTGTGGTGTAATGGACTTTCAATGGAGGAACAGAAATCTCTCAGGTTTCATTAAAAAAAAAATCTTAATTTGTGTTTTGAATATGAATAAAAGTCTTGTGGGTTTGGAATGACATGATGTAAATGATGACGGATTTTCAGTTTTTGGGCGAAAATTACACTTTAAATCAACTTTTGTATAAGCTTGTGATGCGGTCATTTATCTGTATTTAAAAAAATTTCCAGGCAGTTGTTCTTGGATATTTGTTTTATTACAATATTACGCTTACTCGGGTGGCCATCTGTACAACACCGAAGTCACTTTTAGTGAATCTAGGCTGATTTGCTGCTTCCCCACTCTGGGATCCTGTTGGCACTGAACATTTTGTTGCAGAATGTTCTATTGCACCAGTCTGTTTGGTACACGAGACAGCAGGCGAGTTCTTCTCTGCCAGTGGGATGTGCGTCACACTCCTTGTGCTCCTTGGGCACCCTAGTGCTTCTCCGGAGCTAGGAGGAGAAAGGTGTGGTGGCGGTGGCAGATTGGCATCACGTGGGAGCAGTGGCTACACCCTCAGCATCCTGTTTGTTTCTGGGACTCGTACACCCCATGTTTTTGAACTTAATCTGCCTTGTGCACTCACATATTCTTTTGGAAGAATGCTGACAAATGGCTTGTGCTTACTTAGCAGCACCATTGCACCTGCTCTCATTTGTGTGATGGCCGTGCTCTAGTTTTTTCCCCAAGTGCATATTTGCTAATAGGTTTAATATGTAATATAAACAACACCATACACCAAATGGATACCCTGCAGCATCTGTTCTGTATTTTGTTGATTATTATTATAAACTATAAAATGTATTATGACATGAGCAATTCAGTTCCTCAAGGTTCCTCAGTTCTCACATCATCCATTAGTTGAGAACAATTATGTTTTTAAACAAACTGTTTGTTCCAGTTGTCTTGAATTGAAAACATTGCCTAGTTTGGTTTATTAAACTGCTATATGCTCTGTTTTTTACATGTTAAAAACTATTGTGATTGGAAAAGATTGTGGAATTAAACAATCAAATTCACGTTTTGAAGCTAAAAACATTACAAAATTTGTCAAATGCGAGTGAAAATTAGCTTTGGCCAGTAAATAATGCTCACTAGTGGATTGATAACTAGAAACTTCAGCATTACCTGGATTAAATCATGTTGTAAGAATGATGATCTGACTATAAATATTAATAATGTGAGGTATGTGTGTCACGTTTGTTGAGTGGCTTAGATGCTAGATGGCTAAACCTAATTTTCATTGGGACTGAAAATATTTTTTATTTAAAATACTATTTATATTCTAAATATTTTTATATATGAAATATAGTAGTTTCATGTAGGTTAAAAATATGGTAACACTTCAGTATAGGGAACACAAATTCAATATTAGCTACAACTTTTGCCTCAATTAACTCCTAATTTACTGCTTATTAATAGATAGTAAGGTAGTTTTTGTAGCGTTTAAATTTAGGTATTGGGTAGGATTAAGGGATAGAGAATAAGGTCATGCAGAATAAAGCATTAATATGTGCTTTATAAGTACTAATAAACAACCAATATACTAGTAATATGCAAGCTAATAAGCAACTAGTTAAAAGTGAGAATTGGCCAGTAAAAATGGCCAATTCACCATGTAAAGTAAAATATTTTTTAATTCTTGGTATAATACTTTATGAAGTCTGTGGAAATCTGCTTAATTTGTGGTGAAATTCTGCAAGCACAGATTCCATGTGAGTGTGGTAATGGGCTCATAAAGGGTGTTGTAGCTACAGCTTCTGTTTTGCGTTTAATACATTAACTACTATTGAGCTCCCTGTAGTAATACTTGTGTGTTTGTGTCATCAGGTTCAGCCGGAGAGGACTCTTGCTGCACAAGCAGTGCTGAAAGATGTGCAATGGAATGGTAGCGTGTGAGACGAGAGCCTCGCTCGCTCACAGGGTGGCCACCACATCCCTGCTGCTGCTCCTCCTTGGCATGCTCCCCACAGGCCAAGCTTCAGGTTAGATTATTCACAAAAACCTCCTCCATACTCCCTCTACACCTCGACCTTCCACTGCCGTCCACTCTTTAAGCATAGATATTTAAAATGCCGACAGCTGCCTCATTGATTTTGTAGGAAGTAATATGTCCTAAGATTATGAAATATGTAAAGTAACTTTGCGAAGATGGAGGTGTCAGGGAATGCTTTTTCATTGTATTATATTGAATTCAGTTTCTGCATAATTCTGAGTCACAGATGGTTTTCGGTTGGTCGGTATTGTCTGTTGGCATCTAAATTCTTGACGTCAAAGACAAAGGGTTTTGTTCTTTTGTTTCTATTGCTGTTAGTGCTTTGATAACAGAAATAACCATTGGACTTAAGCTACTGGATGGAATAAAATGAGCATCATTTCTTTGTTTTCAGTTGAGCATCTGGGAGGTGTTGGTGGGGGCTGGGCACACACTCGCTCTCTTTCTTTCTCTCCACTGAGGGTGTGTGTATGTCTGTTGCCCCTGTCTCTGAGAGTCTCATCCAGAGTCTCCCTCACTAAAATAGCTGTATATTATGCTCTACATGGCAGATTTGGCCTGAGAACTAAGACAGATGTCCATGTTGACAGGCGGTCAATGTGTTGTTTCAAAGACTGAAGTGTGTATGTGTGACCTTAGTCACTTGGGCACTTGTGTGTGTGTTTTTATAAAGCCTAAGTTATTCTTTAACACAGATGGGACTAGTTTTTAGTCTGGTGAGGTCAGATGAGTTTGTGGTTTACCATTTTGTGCTTGTAGACCTTTCTGCAAATTTTCTGGGTAAAATAACAGTTGGTGCTTGAAGTACTGTTGGCATCCCATCCAACGTAAATGGCAAATGAAGTCAACATAGGGAGGAATATAGTACAATTATTATTTCTAAGATAGAAATATATTACTATTGTAACACAACTGCATGAAATGCTAATTCCCACCATTTAAAAAAATCAATCCACAAAAATGTTATGTGAATGTGCACTATTTCCCCTTAACAACACGTGAACGCGGCTCAATGAGCAAATGAGTGTCTCTTGTCTTATGTAATATGTGAGTCATTGCAAGCATTGCACTTGGAGAATAAATGATAGAGATGGAGATATTGAGGGATGGTGGGATTGAGCTGGACCGCTGATCCCATGTGGCCACATTCTCATATTGATTCAGCACCACAAAGTCGAGCCAGGGACAAAAGTGTCCCAAGTGTGTGTATGCATGTGTGTGTATGCATGGATGTATGGCATCTCACACGTGTTTAGCATGAATCTAGTACATCGGCTGGAAGCTACTTGTTTAGCCCTCCCACAGACTGAGCAGCGGACAGAAGGGATGATTTTTCAAGGTCATCCGATGAAAGTCTGTTGATGATATTGTGCCATATTTTTGGCTGTTTTTCCATTTATCCACCCAAGCATCCATTTTTGGTCTATCCATCTCTTCAGTGTGCTTAAATAAGGAGTAATTTCAGTACCACTAGTGGTAGTAAAAATAATAATAAACAGTATCAAAAAAATTTTTTTTTCCAGACACACAGGTAGTCTGACACAATTTTACACTATTAGTTGAGCAAGTGTTGCTTTGCAATGGTGGAAACTGATTGTAATTCCGTTTGGTGCCACTAGTGGTGCAGAAATGTCATGCTTCACACTGTGTCCTAACCAGACGCGACACAATGCCGCGACACGCTATAAAAGGTATCTTTTCCATGTTAATCGTAGTTTTTGTCCTAACCAGCCGCGACACGCGACGATTCTATTTTAGAAACGGTTTCTATTTCTCTGTGACGTCACAGCTGGAACAACAACAGTATGAAGTGAAGTGAAGTGAAGTGACATGTGGCCAAGTATGGTGACCCTCGGAATTTGTGCTCTGCATTTAACCCATCCAAGTGCACACACACAGCAGTGAACACACACACCGTGAACACACACCCGGAGCAGTGGGCAGCCATTGCTGCGGCGCCCGGGGAGCAGTTGGGGGTACGGTGCCTTGCTCAAAGGTCTCACCTCAGTCGTGGTATTGAGGGTGGGGAGAGCGCTGGACATTCATTCCCCTCACCGACAATCCCTGCCGGACCTGAGACTCGAACCCATGACCTTTGGGTTACAAGTCCGACTCTCTATCCATTAGGCCACGACTGCCCCCGTGCCATTATCATGGCAATGATAATATCAGGTACTGTTATGTGCTTTATTTAATGTTAAAACTCAATGCGTACAAACAAGTGTATTTTATGACAAAGATTGGTTCAGTCACTCCGTATGTACTTTAAATAATGTTTAAATATAAATGATCTGTGGGGTCATTTGAGCTAAAACTTCAAAGTCTCATTCTGCGAAAACCTGAGACTTATAGTACATCTTGTAAAAATGGACATAATAGGTCCTTTTTAAGTCTTAATGGGCATAAATGCATGAAATCGATCCCTCACGGGAAGCCCTTAACCTTGGACCTTGGATCTATATTTGTCTGAATGTTGTAGAACATGTTGAAGGAAGCATATGAGGTTTCTGAGTGATGAAAGAGGAACCTCAGAATGATGTCTAGACCGTGATGATGATGATGACATAGATCTATAGATAAATATGTAGGTGCTTTTGTAGGCTAATGATCCAAAACAAAGAATCATACACTAGAAACCCATGACTAGAGAACACCCCCTTTTATTAATGGATTCTGCTATTCCAGTGAAGACCATCGCCAAACATCAATGCATATGACCGGGAGCAAATCCCCACTGCTATGTTCCAACAACTAGCTGAAGCTGTTATTTATGAATTAATAATATCTATAATTTGTGGTGTTTGGGTCTGCACATACTTCTGGTCATGTAGATTGATTGGCAGGTCATTAATATCAGGACAGGACCTGCAAAGCCACAGTTTGTGGATTACAACTTTACAGTGAACTGCTTGAAATATTCACTGAACAATGTCGTTTCAGGGTACCTAGATAATGATCCACAAAGCTTGGATGCAAGGAGGGACCAGATTCTACTTAATTAAATGATGTTGTTTGAAACGATTCTTTTTAAAAGGCTCGGCTATTGAATCTCTTCATTCACATGTGTGTCTAGAAACAAACAAGAGGAAGTAGCACAGGAAGGCAACAAAAAAAACTTACTGTGCTCAGGGGCTGATCTTAGGGTTTCTGGAGCTTGACTCAACCCACATTATTTCAGAGTGTGAGAGTGAAAAGCAGCTCCCTAAAGGCACACAGCCGAAGTCGCTCTGTTTTTAGCACTAGGCACATTGTGAACTAGAGGAGTTTCCCATGTTACTCACTTCTTACTCTGATTTATCACTATAAAACTTCCATATGTTAGCTAATGTTAATTCTCACTTCAGCATAGACTGTTTTCAAACCATTATGACCTGAAAGACATTGGATGAGGTGCTGGCATAGTGAACTAACATACATAAACCTAACGATTACACCTCAGCCATTGTGAATAATCAAAAAGCAGAAATACATTTTAAAAAGCAGAGTTAAATTGAATTTTGCAACACATTGTTTAATGTTGATTGATTCTTTTCGGGTACTTTCATGCGCATTCTAAAAATATTATAGGTATCACTTGACAAGAGGTATCGTTCAAAGGTTTGGGGTTGGCAAGATTTTGAAACAAGTCTCTTAAAGTCACCAAGGCTCCATTTATTTGATCAAAAATACAGTAAAAACAGTAATATAGTGAAATATTATTACAATTTAAAATAACTTTTCTATTTTTTTTTATATTTTATAATGTAATTTATTATTTTGATGGCAAAGATGAATTTTCAGCACCCATTACTCCAGTTTTCAGTGTCATGATCCTTCAAAAATCATCATCATATTATCAATGTTGTGCTGCTTAGTAATTTTTTGGAAACCGTGATACATTAAAAATCTCTTTATTGTCAATTTTGATCAATTTAATGCATCCGTGCTGGAAAAAAAGTATTATCTCTTTCATTTATTCTCTGTATAAATGCAGAAGCAGCATTCTTATGCTTCAGGAAGTGGTTTGTGCGGGTTTGAGAGATGTTTGCAAATTAATCCTTACACCCATCATTACCCGATGGTAAATTTCCCAGAAAAAGTGATGTTTGATTGAGGCACATCATGTGAAAATAAAATGAGAACTAAACTGAGAACTGTGATCATAAACTTTACATTCCCCAAGTTTCGGTTCTATCATATTGTAGTGCTACTGGGCTGACCTGATTCTACTTTGGAAAATCCGTGTGAAACAGTAAATGTCTGCTTTCCCTCTCCAACAAAGTTTTGTTTTTTCCTTCAAAGCTTACTTAGTTTTATGCTGTAATATGTTGCGAGTAGTACAGGTTTAGCAGATGTTGTGCAGTTCCTTAATTTCATATAAAATGTTTTACAGGATGTTTGTGTGCGTGTCAAATAATTTGGGTTAGGAATGATATGAATCATAGGTCATGTGTCTCTTGTGTTCATTGTGGAAAAATAGTGTTTCGAATGGTCGATGAGGACTTGAAGTTTTGTACCTTCAGTTCAGTGTCGTTGAAGTACACATGACTGTAGGATGTCCCATTTGTCATTTCATAATTCAGAAGGCTGCAAGTGCCTCTCTTGTGGCCGTGTGTGCTCTCGATGAACCCTTGTGTGGACTAGGGATGGGCACGAGTATTCGAGTACTCGAACATGACAGCGACGTTCAATCATGGAAACGATGATATATATAGAAAATATATTTATCTTTTTCTTGTTGGTTATTGCTGCATCATGGGCAGTACCTAAGGTCTAATTTCTTAGCGTTAGACAACATGCCATCCAGACTGGTGCCAATCTGCCATATACATAACGCTATGAGAACACTATTGTAATAGAATGTTTGTGCTTTAGTTGCCCGTGTTTCAGCGTTGTTGTTATGTGAAGAGCACATCCACAATGGGAGTTAGACAAGCATTCAGACAAGCATGCAAGTTTGGTGGTGCATTCGCATTCTTTTGTGCAGATGTAAGTTGTAATATTACTTTTATGTTGTATATATCTGATTAATCTCATATAAGACACGTTTGGTTGAATTAGCACCCTAGCAAAACACTTCAGTTTATCATGTTCATTCACTCTTCAGCGTCAGCTCAAACAGCAACGTCCGACATTACTGACTATGATTGGGTTATTTGAGACAGTCCTATTCCTATAAGATGTTTCTTTTTCCTATAAGATGTTTCGAGCAGTGTTATGCACAGGCTGTCTAGAATCATTTTGTAGCCAAAAAAAAGCATCCATCCATAATAAAAGTAATCCATACGACTCCAGTGGGTTAATAAAGGCCTTCTGAAGTGAAGCGGTGCATTTTTGTAAGAAAAATATCCATATTTAAAACTTCACAAATTCAAATAACTAGCTTCTGGCGGACGACCGTACGCATACTGTGCAAGTCGACTTGCACCAAATGAGTAACCCCTGAAGTGATGTATGACACAGGATGTAGGAATATCGTAAGCTTAGACGCCTCTCGCGGTTTAAACAAATAGGGCTGTGCAACAAACTCAAGCTCCTCTTCTCTTATATCAAAATCCTCCGACATTTCTCTTAAAAATGATCGTTTTTAGACTTGTAATTCGTGACCGGTGTTTTGTTTTGCTCTATCCTTTGCGCGTTCATCATTACATCGTGTGTCGGGTCAGATGTTGCTCTTCCGCCGCAAATTTATGCGTATGGCCGTCTGTCGAAAGCTTTAAATATGGATATTTTTCTTTAAAAAACCCATTGCTTTGCTTCAGAAGGCCTTTATTAACACCCTGGACCTGTATGGATTACTTTTATTATGGATGGATGCAATTTTTTTAGCTTCAAAATGTGGCCCGCCATTCACAACCATTATAAAGCTTGGAGGAGCAAGGATATTTTTAAATATATCATATGAAAGAAGACAGTCATATACACCTAGGATAGCTTGAGGGTGAGTAAATCATGGGATAATTTATGGGTGAACTAACCCTTTAACAATCTTATATAAGATGTGTTTGGTTAAGTTTATTATCCATCCACGCCCTTGTCAAACACAATGGCATGACTGAGTTTAAAGGTTGATGTCTGATTTATCATGGGTAGATATAATATGAAACTGTTTGTGACAGTGCAAATCTAAAAATAACATTTACTCCCTATTTCTTTGATCTATTTGCTCACATTTTCGCTTGTTTGTAGCTTAGTACCTACCAGTCAATATTTCAAATATTCATTACACATCAGGGAAATCATGCAGTTTGGCCCACTGGGGCTTATAAAAACCCATACTCATCCTGCTGTCGACTTCAATGACAATACTCTAGCGGCACTGGCTCTTATTGTGATTCAATTATTACAGAACCCACATCTTGCCTTGTATAGCCAAACGAGATGGAGTTACTGATTCACAGCCAAAGTCATTATGAGGAAGTAAAAATGTAAGTGACTAACAGACAGACAGTTCCTCATATGAGAACTATCCTAGATTCTTTCCTCCTAGTAGATATTTAAGTAGAGTTGCATAAATGTGGAGTATACATTTTGTTGCATAATCTCCTTCATTTCAAACCTGTATGTCTACTTCTGTGGAAAATAATGAAGAAATTCTGAAAAATGCTCTAGGTGCTTTTTTCCATGTAATTACAATGAACAGGGACAGGAGCTTTCAAGCATCAAAAAGGATCCAAAAGCAGCATAAAAGTGCTCAATACAACTAATACACTTGTATCCACCTTACTTTTCAATGTGGAAGAAAGTTATTTCCTGTGAATGTGTGAGACTTCTGATTTATTAGTTGCTATGGGCAAATAACTGGAAGAATACCAAAGTGCAGTACTGAACCTGTACGATAACCCCCAATTAAAGTTGTTTTCCAGTGAAAATGTGGATTGGATGTCTGATTCATAAACAAATCATTCTTTTGATTTTAATCTTTTCATTGAATTTTTTGATCTCGTTCTTTTTGTGAATTATCAATCACAACATGAGGTGAACTTTCCATTTAAGACATTTTCAATGACATTTTTGACCAGTATCAATTATTTTGAAGTTGCTGTTAAAGTTGCTGTAAGATTGCTGTGACTAGCGTTTTGTATCTGTTGCGTGCTGAACCGTTCCCTTGGTGGTTTGGCTCGTGATGTGACTGCGTGAGATTTAAAAAGTGAAACTATTTACTTAAATCCATCTGAGAAAACAATACTCCACCCTTTTTTGCTCAGCATTGCCAAAAAAACAACAACAAAAAAATTCTCCCAGCCTTGCTTCAAAACAACTAACTGCACCATCTGTTTTTGTGGACAGTGTTTGATAGCCATTCACTGTTGACCCTCTAAGTCGCCTAGTCACGTTTAAACAGATGCCCTTTTCGCACTCAATATCCTAGTAGCCATTAGCCAGCACAATTGATGTCAGCACCTTTGAGCACAGCTGCTGGCCAAGGATCCATCCAGGCAGCTGACTGGTAGCAGCTTTTGCTCCAACTGCTTGTGTGCACCAGAGAGGCTCCAGTCTGTCATTAGCTGTGGGCCGAGTGCATTCCTGGAGTGGGTGAGCCAAGGCACAGCAGATCCCAAACACAAGAGCACTGTGTCTAGAGCCATCCGCTGTTAGCAGACACAGCAGGGGCACCGGGTGCCCCCTCTCGCTCTCTATTTCTTCCTTTTTTTTCCCCCTCTCTGTATACAGAAGAGGAGTTACTTGTGCCTCACAGCTGTCCGAATAGAATCAGGAGGGTGCAAACACCCATCTGCCACTTTTCACTGTGACAAAGGCTAGAGGAACAATAGAGTCTTCCTCTGTGTCTTCTCTGTCAGATTGTGTCTCTTGGTTTTCCCTCCTAGTCGATTTGGTTTGTGAGGACGAGCTGCTTAAATCAGTCAACTGCCGACCTCGGGGTGTAAATGGGCATAATAAAGAACACGTGGAGCTTTGGTTAATGCTTTTGTTCTGTCTCTCAGAAGACAGGCATCTTTTAAGGCCCTTCTGTTGTACGTGTGCGACAGGGTGTGATGGGTGCACATGCTCTCAATAAAAAAGATACTGTATATTTTAGGGATGCATTGGTATTGAAATTTTGTCTGATATTGATAGCTGTCATTTATTTATTTATTTTATCTTTTTTGTTGTTGTTGTTATTGTACTGACCAGTAATCAATATTATCAGTTATTTTAGCAATTTTGGTTACGGGCCAAATACTGGACATTTTTAAATGTATTTGTGTTTTTTATTTTTTTTTTGATATTGGTTATTTAATTGTGCATGCTAATTTAGATTACCATTGCCATCATCTAACACTCAAATAAAGTTAATCTTTAAAAGTGTGGGGCAGTCGTGGCCTAATGGATAGAGAGTCGGACTTGTAACCCAAAGGTCATGGGTTCGAGTCTCAGGTCCGGCAGGGATTGTCGGTGAGGGGAGTGAATGTCCAGCGCTCTCCCCACCCTCAATACCACGACTGAGGTGAGACCCTTGAGCAAGGCACCGTACCCCCAACTGCTCCCCGGGCGCCGCAGCAATGGCTGCCCACTGCTCCGGGTGTGTGTTCACGGTGTGTGTGTTCACTGCTGTGTGTGTGCACTTGGATGGGTTAAATGCAGAGCACAAATTCCGAGTATGGGTCACCATACTTGGCCACATGTCACTTCACTTTCACTTAAAATACTAATAGTTTTATAACACTGTTAAATGTAATCTTTAGTCAACCTCAAAAATAAATATCCATTTTTCATACTGTATATTGTAATGTTATGATGCCTAAGTTCACTTTTAGCAATTAAAATGATTGATTTTGTTTTAAATTTATTTAGAATTTTTTTTTAACAAATTGTTATATCCATTTATTGCTTTACATGCAAATGATTTATAGGCCTTTTAGTATTTATAAATTCTATAATGAAAATGTCTAACAGTGTTTAAAGGGTTAGTTCACCCAAAAATGAAATTCTGTCATTAATTACTCACCCTCATGTCATTCCAAACCTGCAAGACCTTTGTTCATCTTCGGAACACAAATTGAGATATTTTTAATTAAATCCAATAGGTTTTTTATTCTCAATAGAAAGTCGTTATTTTTGTTTTTGCGCAAAAAAAGTATTTTTCGTCGCTTCATAACTAAAGGTGCAGTATGTAAGAATTCTGTCCGCTAGAGGTCGCTAGAGGCCTATTCAAAACAAAGGCGTAGCTTGATGACGCCAAGTTTGAGCGCGGAATCTTGGGGCATGTGGTCTTCGCCTCAACGGACGGTGCAAAAGAATAGGGATAAGACTCGGGAAGAAATCATGTTCATGGATGCGATTATTAACGTTATTGTAGTATGAAGCAGAGCAGGACCGAGTGTTGTGGGAGCACAAGTCTCACGAGCAGCGGAACTTTTATTATGCCACAGTCGCTGGCGCTGCTTCCTCTTTTCCGGTCATGAGTATGAGGTAACACAGCTCTGTTTATCATATTAGATACATTTGAGAGTGTTGAAAATTATGTTATAACGTTACTCTGTGCGTTCGCTCGGTGGATGCTGTGAGACACTTGTTGCACACTGCAGTAAGATGGATCGATTTTAGAATATCATATTTAAATGCTGGATGGCTTGTAGTGAAGTGAAGTGAAGTGAAGTGAAGTGAAGTGAAGTGAAGTGAAGTGAAGTGAAGTGAAGTGAAGTGAAGTGAAGTGAAGTGAAGTGAAGTGACATGTGGCCAAGTATGGTGACCCATACTCGGAATTTGTGCTCTGCATTTAACCCATCCAAGTGCACACACAGAGCAGTGAACACACACACCGTGAACACACACCCGGAGCAGTGGGCAGCCATTGCTGCGGCGCCCGGGGAGCAGTTAGGGGTACGGTGCCTTGCTCAAGGGTCTCACCTCAGTCGTGGTATTGAGGGTGGGGAGAGCGAAATTTGGGGAGAGCAAATTTATCATTTGTTGATAAATGGCATGCAATTAATTTTAAAACGTATTGTATGATGGAGAAAATTCTGTATTACTTTTACTATAAATAAAGCTGCATCTGATTATGCTATGTTAGCTACTTGACAAAATAGTGTTTTTCTCTGAGGCATGGTAAAGCATGGTACTCGCAAAAAATCTAGAAAATTAGATTTAAACAATAAGACTAAACGTGTTGAGCTATATAACAACAATTAGTTTTCTGTCTATAAATGTAACCAAACAGTTGTTCCCTTGCCTATTAAAACATGTAAAATGAAAGCGTCTTTGGTGTTTCCATGGTTTCTACAAAATAAAAAAAATGGAGGGTAACACGGGTATGACCCAATTGACAGGCGACTCCTCACACGTCCCGGAGACTTGGTTAAAATTGCAATTTTCTCACGATTTACAAATAGTTGCAAACATTTGGGATATTGTAAGTACTCAAGTGAACAAAATATATAACACTGGCCTAGTGGTCTTTGGATATTTTACTGCAAAAATATTACATATTGCACCTTTAAGGTTGAACCACTGTAGTCACGTTGACTATTTTAACAATGTTTTTACTACTTTTCTGGACCTTGAATGTGGTAATTTTGTTGCTTTCTATTGAGGATAAAAAACCTCTTGTATTTCATCAAAAATATCTTAATTTGTGTTCCAAAGATGAACAAAGGTCTTGCGGGTTTGGAACGACAAGAGGGTAAGTACTTAATGACAGAAATGTCATTTTTTTGGGTGAACTAACCCTTTAAATTATGGTGCTGAGAGATGCTGTTTTGATATTTTGGTCGATGTTTGCTTGTTGAGTCAATACATATTAATTATTCTGTGGATTCAGGCATTAGATGTTCAAACAGTCATGGTTTCATTCTGGATGGATCAGTGTTTTATCCAGGGAGAGTCTCCTGGATGTCTTGTCAGGGCTCGTTTTGTTTTAGCAGCCAAGTTCGTTTGTTTCAACTGTCTTTTTTTCTGTGTTATTAGACATGTGCATGTGGAAACTCATTCCCCTCTCCTCTGTCCCTGCAGGAATAACACCCCTTTGACTGAAACTTTCCTAACATCCCTTCCTGCTCGGCCATGAGAGGCTGTGGGTGTGCTTTATCTTTCGCAGTCAGCTTTTCCCATCACAGATATGCGACGCCCCTGCTGTGTTTCCCTTTAACACTTTGAGTCTGCTCCAAACACATGTGGGAACAGTAAACGCAGACATGTACACTCACACATATCAACTTGTTCCTCCCTTTCGCCTGCAGTAGGATTCATGTCATCCAAACCATGTTATGTACACAGAAACGTGAGACTCGAGTATCTTGAGGCCTCCTCTCTCTCATGCAGCATTTTCTTACAAGAAGGAAACCACATACTGTTATTAGCCCTTTGAGAGCCATTCAAGACATGTTTTGTCACGGGTGGGTCTCATATCTCAGCAGCTGTGGTGTGCTTGTTTCGTCAACAACGTCAAACTTGCAGTGCAATAAACACGTTGGCCCACACCACTGGATATCTCAGGAGATTTGTAAAGCAGGCTTCGGTGATGATAACTGTATTAAGAGTTCAATGAACAAACATCTATTATGAATGAATCACCATGTGAGGTTAGAGCAGGACATTATTGTGGCAGAAATTTGTCAGCTGGTATAGATTGTGCTATACCATAAAAGTTAAGGGTCAGTTAAATTTGTATTAATGCTTTTATTTAGAATGGATGCATTAAATTGATCAATTAAATGCTGTTCGTTTGAACATTCTGTTCATTAAAGAATCCAATTCCACAAAAATATTAAGCAGAACAACTCTTTTCAACATTCATAATAATAAGAAATGCTACTTGAGCACCAAATCAGCATATTAGAATGATTTCTGAAGAATCATTTTGATCAAGCAGCCTTGGTGAGCATAAGAGATTTCTTTCAAAGACATTTAAAAATCATACTTTTGAACAATAATGTATTTTTTAACAACCTTTGTTTATTAGCTACAGTGCCCTCCACAATTATTGGCACCCTCAGTAATTATGAGCAAAGGCGGCTGTGAAAATAAATCTGCATTGTTTATCCTTTTGATCTTTCTTTCAAAAAATTCACAAAATTATAACCTTTCATTGAAGGAAAAGAATTGAAAGTGGGGGGAAAATCACATTATGAAATAAATGTTTTTCTCCAAAACACGTTGGCCACAATTATTGGCACCCTTTTATTCAAAACTTTTTGCAACCTCCTTTTGCCAAGATAACAGCTCTGAGTCATCTTCTATAATGCCTGATGAGTTTGGAGAACACCTGACAAGAGATCAGAGACCATTCCTTCATGCAGAATCCCTCCAGATCCTTCAGATTCCCAGCTCCATGCTGGTGCTTTTGCTCTTTAGTTCACTCCACTAAATTTCTTTAGGGTTCAGGTCAGGGAACTGGGACGACCATGGCAGAAGCTTCATTTTGTGCTCACTGACACATTTTTGTGGTGGTTTTGATGTTTGTTTTGCATCATTGTCCTGATGGAAGATCCAACCACGGCCCATTATTGGATTTCTAGCAGAAGGTCAGGTTTTGATTTTTTTTATCTGTTGGTATTTGCTAGAATCCAAAATACCATGTATCTGAACAAGATGTCCAGGACCTCCAGCAGAAAAATAGGCCCACAACATTAAAGATCCAGCAGTATATTTAACTGTGGGCATGGGGTACTTTTTATCCATGTGTGCACCAAACCCATCTGGTGGGTTTGCTGCCAAAAAACGCTTTTTTTAGTTTCATCTGACCATAGAAGCGATCCCGTTTGAAGTTCCAGTCTTGTCTGACAACTGAGTATGCTGGAGATCGTTTCTGGATGAGAGCAGAGTATTTTTCTTGAAACCCTCCGGAACAACTTGTGGGGGTGTAGGTTCTGTTTGATAATTTTTTTTAGGCTTTCTGAAACTCAAGACTCAACTAATCTCTGCAATTCGCCAGCTGTGATCCTTGGAGAATCTTTGGACACTCAAACTTTCTTCCTCTCTGCGCATTAGGACGATTTAGACACACGTCCTCTTCCAGGCAGATTTGTAACATCTTTAGTTGATTGGAACTTCTTAATTATTGCCCTGATGGTGGAAATGGGGATTTTCAATGCATTAGCTTTTTTCTTATAGCCATTTTCTATTTTGTGAAGCTCAACAATCTTTTGCTGCACATCAGAACTATATTCTTTGGTTTTTCTCATTGTGATGAATGATTAAGGGAATTTGGCCTTTGTGTTTACACATATTTGTACTCCTGTGGAACAGGAAGTCATGACTGGACAATTTAATTCTCCTAGTCACCCTGGTGTGCTAAAAAATGTAAATATGAATGGGAATATACTTCAGAGATATTTTACTCATAAGAATTTCTAGGGGTGCCAATAATTGTGGCCGACATGTATTGGAGAAAAACATTTATTTCATAATGTGAGTTTCCCCCCACTTTCAATTGTTTTACTTCGATGAAAGGTTAGAATTTTGTGATTTTTTTTTATTTTTTTATTTTATTTATTTTTTTTTTTAATGAAAGATCAAAAGGATGAACAATGCAGATTTATTTTCACAGCTGTCTTTGCTTATATTTACTAAGGGTGCCAATAATTGTGGAGGGCACTGTATGTTAATGTGAGTGATTCTGTTTTGCTGTGTGCATAAGGTGGAAACATTTTGCTTAATTTTAGTTTTTATTTCTATTTATTGATTTATTTTTGAGTATGTATTTTCAATTTAGTATAGTTTTAGTATTTTAGTATAATTTAATCTATCTATTGACATTTTCAAGCTTAATGCATGTAGGTTGTAATGATTTCACGTTTTATAATGTACCGTGTACCGTGTTTTTGTTTTGTTTTATTTTATTTTTGTAAAATGTATTTTTAGTTTGGTTTCCGTTTTACACGGTTGTGTTAGTTTTTATTCTAATTTCAGTTAACAAAAATGAACTCAATAAAAACTCATGTATTTAGATAAATGGAAACTGTTTCTGTACTGACACCAGACCTCTTATTCATTCTCAAATGAGATTAAGTCATTAGCATTTTTTAAATATTTTAAGTCACTAGACTAGAGGGTTAAAAATAAACATTACCACATTGTTATGAAATATTTTGGGGCTGTTGTTGTGATTATAAGATTATAAAATGAATCATTTCGTGATTTAAAGATTTTGGTCATACCAGCCATGCCGTAGTTGGGTTTATGTCCGTGGTACATCCTCCCTCCTTAGTTTCTACGAATTCCATAAATGGGAGAGAGGAACAAATCCCCTTCTACCATTTGCTGACAGCTTGCTTACAATCTCAGGGATTTGAATTAGTAGAGATGAGGGGAAAACAATAGAGATGGAAAAACACATCAGCCCATGTCATAAGGAGATCTCCAACAAAAACATATTTACCAGGGAGGATTTTTTTTTGAGAGAGCAGGGTCTAATCCATGCCTGGACCGCTGGGTTTTGGTCTCACCGAGCAGCTGCGCACTGCAGTGGTCAGTAATGTGATCCGCTTTAGACCACAGCCATTTGTAATGAAGGATAATTAGAATTTCATTCCGCTGTAAATCCCTTCATTTTTCAAAATTTTTTTTTTTTTTCTCTCTCTCTTCTGGGTGCTGCATCATAGACAGATGGAGGGTGAAGGCTGTTCAGGACCATGTGCTTGACATTTAGCTTCATTGGGATTTCACTTTTCATTATCTAAATGAGGTATATTTTATTCAGATTACTGGTGTTTAGGTTTAGGTCAAGGATCCAGTTAGAGTGCATTAGGAAATTGTTTGTGGTAAATTTGATCTGCTATTCAAGGTAGACTAAATTAACCTAGTTTCTTACGAAACTTCTGCCAGCCAAACAGGTTAATTGGGATTTCATTTGGAACTTTAGTACACATTTTTGGTGTTATGTTTCCTGACACATAACCCATCCCATGTGGTACTCCTTAGATAGGTATCTCTATTGTCAAGTGTACAATCAGTTTTAGATATTGTGAAGGCCCAGTCCAACTTGTCATAGCAGGTCTGGGCAGCCACCATTTACAAACATTCTTCCGCAACTCTGAGATTCTTTTAACATTTTCACTTGATAGATCCTAGCTTTCGGTGACGCATGAACTAACAATGAATTAACAACAAGGAAGAAAAACACAGTTTTGAAGATCCAGTTTTAATGGGCTCAGGCAAAACAACATAGCTGAGGTTTGCAATATATTATATCTGTAATGTGAGTTACATTTGGTCACATGGTTATTTTGTTATACAGTCTTCATTTGTAAAATGATTATTTGCAAAATAAAAGGATAAGTCGAGAATAAAGCAATAAGCAACTCAAGTACAATGAGTTTACCATGGCCAAGGGGTAAAATGCTTTGTTGTTCCTAAAACCTACTTAATTATGGTCAACTCTATGTAATAAATGGTTTCAAGTGGCTTATTATTTGATAGTGGCTTGTATAAAACTAGCCAACATGATAGACAAGTTCAGTAAGTAGTTACATTTAATAATAAAATATAATAATTATATTAATCAGAATGTTCTTTTGCCAAATAATTGGTTTTCAGGCTTTTTTATTTATTAATATTACTATTATATTTTATATTATAGTTACTTTTTTTACTTTTTACAATTTATGTATATTTTTACACTTAATTTTTTTATTATTTTACATTTAAAAGACTGNNAAAGACTGTATGGGACATGTAGGCTAATTGTTTCTACATATTTTAAGATTTGAATTTGAATTTTAAGCTGAAACAGTACACTTTTTTCACACTTTTATCATACTGTAATGTAAGGCGACTTCAAGTATGGCTCATCCACTCAGAATCAGAGCTTTCCATTTCAAAAAGTGCATTAAAATACAGATGGTAGGCTCCAACAAAAAAACAACTGCTTACAGATGTTGCACATTTGATATAATAGATTGTGAAGTTTTGCATCTGTGGTTCATATCCTGAATGTTTCTTTAGTGTCAAAACAGAAGAGATTGAGCTGTATGTCTGACCTCTGAGTCCATAATCGGCTGATCGCAGCTTAAGAGCATGTTAAAAGCTCAGATTAGAGAACACGGTGATCGAGGTGGTCTCTCCAAACAGACCCTGTTTGTTTGAGTTGTTTTCTTTCTTTCTGCTGGATGAATATAATGAGGGGATAGACATGTTTACGTGTTTCAAGTGATCTATTGTGTGAATAAAGCTCCGGCTCAGAGGCTCAGGAAATGTGTTTTTTTGCCCGTGTGAGAAAGACGAAGAAAATGAGAGGGAAAGAGATACCACTGGCTTTATGCCATTAAGCCCGAGGGCAGAAATGTAGTATTCTGTTATGCTTTTCAAAGCTGGACATTATGTGTGTGATCTGGGTGAAGTTTTTTTGTTAAATTGAGGATGTAATACCAGACAGCAATATGAGAATAAGATCTACTTGTGTCCCCTTTTTCTCTTTGACAACGTTATGAACTTTAGGGTTAGTGCAAATAAATTTTAGGGCACTTTCACTCCGGAACTTTTGGTGTGAGCCTCATGTGATGTTAGTTCCCAGGTACTCGGAAGTGACAGAAATGACCAACCATGAAAGCACAGTACTTCATTACTTTTTTTTTTTTTCTTCAGAACATTTCGAAGCAGCCTTAAGGTGCAGTCACAATTAACACAATTAACGGTGCTCTGCAAAATGTGGTCATTTCAATTGGAATCTATGTGATCGGTAGTTTTCATATGAAGGTAAAAAAGTTCCCCATGCAAATTTCGCTCATATTCAAGTTGGTTCAAGCTAATTTTGTCATTGAGTCTGATAGCCCTCCCCCTCCACAATGCAAGGAAAGCTGCAATAGTTGAGTTCATGAAGTGTCCAGCATTCCACAGTTTGGTTTTCAGTTAACTAAGTGCACCATCGGGGTATTTGAATTGCGTGAACACGCTATTCGCACTATTCATTCTAAAAATCTTTGTAACACAATGGAGGAAAACAATAAGAAGCAAACAAATATCCAATATACATCAACATACAGTATATATGTATATATAACCAAATAAATGGGGGGTTATACATTTATACTACAACTGTCCCATTATGGGTACGTACTGGAATCTTTACTAATCCCAAGGTACTTCAATGGTTCTTCCCACATTTTATTAAATGACATAGGTTCTATCTTATGGGTAAACTCAAGTTTTTCTAAAGATATAAGATCCTTTATCATAACCAAACCCTATATAATGGAGGGCTATGTCCAACCCATTTATTCATAATGGCCCTCCTTGCCAACATCATGTATATAAACTGTTGTTTATATAGTCTGTACTGCAGTCTTATTGAAGGTCACTATAACAGTAACAGGCCCCAAGAGAAATTTGAACTGCTTGGCTTGAGCGTGATGGTTTTTATGCTAACCTCTGCTCTTTCTGCCCCTGTAGGTTGTCCCAGACCGTCAGTTGTGCCTCATGGCCGTGGGAACCTGACCGAAACAAACCGCGGGTCCTTCCCTGTTGGCACACTATTGCAGTACAGCTGCGATCCAGGATACACACTGGATGGCTACAGCATCATCACCTGCACCGTCTCAGGCCACTGGTCCTCTGACCCCCCTCGCTGCATCAAAAATGACAGTATGTTCAATCTCTTTGTCCCCTGATCCTGTTTTCTCATCAGTATTTAATTCCATGAAGGTTAATGCTGTGTTCAGGTCATGTTGGAATTATGAATTTCAAAGTTCTAAACTGATATGAAAGCTCTGGTTCCTTTCAGTCACACTGACTCTCTAGCTTTTTTTCCAATAGTTTGTCAACCACCGAGTGAGCCGGAAAACGGAGGATATAACTGCCACCCCTCGCCGTGCCACAGACTGACCCAGGGTACCGTGATTGAGTACTTCTGTGATGAGGGTTATATTCTGAAAGGAGGGTACCAGTTCCGAACCTGTGACAATGGAGAGTGGAAATCGTCCATGCAGATCAGCTGTCACTCTGTGCAAGGTACGTCACACAGCAGCAGGAGCTTGATCCACACGCTCGGCCATTTGGATATTCTGCCGTCATGTTACATATGGGCAGTTTTCTTCCTTCTTGGCAAATGTTGAGAACAGAGAATCAACTGAAATATATTAAATTGTAATAATGTAGATAGCCGATCATGCTGTGAGTTTAGTACAGCATCAGACGTTTTAGGTCCCAGAAAGCAGTATTTAAGCATCACCTATCATTTATTTGTTGGACAATCATATTTAATTTTTTTGGATATTAAGTCACTGGACAGCTCAAGGTGGTTTGCTGGTTTGTATCTGTTTGGCCAACTGGTTTCCCATCACAACCTGCTGAAATCACCCCAAACCCCTCTAAAACTACCAAAACAGGCCAGGTAGGGCTGGGCGATATATCGCATGCGATTGTCACGCGCATTTCCTCAGTAAAGCCGGTTCCCTGATTACCGCTAAATCGCCATCACCTGCTTTCAGATGGAGCGGCATTTAATAGACGGAGCCGTAGTTCACTGACAAGCCACGCAATATCGCGTTCATTATCGAAGGCGATTCATCTGCGATATGAACGCGATATTGCGTGGCTTGTCAGTGATCTACGGTTCTGTCTATTATATGCCGCTCCATTTGAAAGCAGGTGATGGCGATTTAGCGGTAATCGGAACCGGCTTTACTGACGAAATGCGCGTGACAATCTCATGCGATATATCGCCCAGCCCTAAGGCCAGGTTAAACAGTTTAGCCAGGATGGTTGATTTGGTTATATACTTTCATAAATCTTGTTTTTGGCTTTACGCACCGCAGCCAGTGACTCAAACAAAGTGTTTCTCTTCCAGGGGAGGAGCAGCACTCTACACTGCCCATGCCGGCTTTGTCTATCGTGGCCTCCACCGCCAGTTCTGTGGCCCTCATCCTGTTGCTGGTGGTGCTGTTTGTTTTGCTTCAGCCCAAACTCAAGTCCTTCCACCACAGCCGGTGAGGCCCTGTCTCCCTCTTACTGAGCATATCTTTTTCATTGACTATTGTTTTATTTTCACAAAGGAGTTTACATGGAGTTTTTATGTAGCTCTAAAAACGTAATGGAGAGGATAAAAACGGTCATGAAAACCTAAATTATGACTATTTTGTTGTTGTAAGAATGCTTCAGGAAAAAAATTATAAATAGTGGAAGTAAAAACAGACACTTTTGGGTATTAAAAAAGGACACTAAAAAATGTAATATTTGATGTTTGTCCTCATTTATACTATCGTTTACAAGTTTGGGGTTGGTTAGATTTAAAAAAAGTTTCTTGTGCTCACCAAGGCAGCATTTATATGATCAAAAATACAGTAAAAACTGTAATATTGTAAAATATTATTACAATTCAAAATAACTGTTTTCTATTTTATTTTAATATATTTTAAAATGTAATTTATTCCTTTCCTTTTGTAACATTATAAATGTCTTAATAGTCACTGCATTTAATGCATCCTTGCTGAATAAAAATATGAAAAATCCTACTGACCCCAAACTTTTAAACTATAGTGTGTATATACTATATGGATTGCTATTGTGTTCTACGAACATTTGACAACTAGAAAGTGTCCACATTTTTTTTCTTAATTCTGAACTATTTTAAACAATATATTAGTTTTTAGCATTTTAAACAGTGTACTTGAAAAGTGTGTTAGTGCTCTATTTCCTTCAAATAAATGCCACTAGGTTTGATATTTTATCTTACAGTACTTTTGGTACTTTTTCAGTATTTTTTGGTCCCACTGAATGCATTGAGAATGTTAAAAAACAGTTTCTCGAAGTGTTAGAATATGTACTAATTTTAGTAGCGTGCAGAGTCAAAGTCAATCCTAATTCCAGCTGTTTGACATGAACAAATATGGCACCTCCCCTACAGCGCTGTTGTTCCAGTAATTTTCTGTTGCGTAATCACTAATCAGCCCACTGTGATGTAAGCCACAGGTCATGATTTGATACGGTTTAAGCCTTACTTTTATTCTCATATCTCTCCTTCTCTCTTTCAAAGCAGCCGGGAACAGGGTGTGTCAGGACAGCCTACCTCCATCATGGTGGAGGGCGTTCAGGTCTCGCTGCCTTCCTATGAAGAGGCCGTATATGGCGCAGGCGGCAGTTCCGTGCCACCTCCTGAGTCCCGGGTTCAGATCGTGCTGTCGGAGGGCCCGCAGGCAGAGGGTTTGAACGAACCTCTCGAACAGGCTCAGACGAGTTACAGTTTCCCCTCCACCTCAACTGCTGCGCCTTTGTGTCACGCAGAGACTGTATTGGTTCACCAGGTGCCCTCTTCCTCCTCTCCATCCTCCTCTTCCTCTCGCTCCTGGGCTGCTGAGCAGCCTGGTGCCGCTGCGCCTCTCCACCGCAGGCAGAGCAGCGAGAGCAGCGATCAGCACAGCTTGCTTTCAGTCACCTCTGCCGAAGACTATGGTGATGGTGAGTGAACTTGAAAATCCAGATGTAGAGGAGATGAACATGAAGTGTCTTTGATGAAGAAAAAAACTTTAAAAAATGAGAAATTTAAAATATGTGGAAAATGCATGCTATATATCTTTCAGTTATTGATTTAAATATCATTAAATATATAACATATAATAACATAACATATAAAAAAATCTGAAAATACATTTCTGATTTTTACAAATATTATGAATTACTTATATTATTAAACAATGTTTTGGCAAGTCACACCACATGATATTTTA
>RJVU01072567.1:2139098-2149237 GCA_003731715.1 Anabarilius grahami | reverse complement strand
ATATTATTTTCTATTTTACAAATATCATGTATTATTAATTTATTTAGTATTATTACAACTAAACAACACTTTACTACCTGAACTAACCTGGCCATGTCATAAAAAGATTCAATTATCCAAAATCAATTTTTGAGCAAATACATAACCAGCAAGTGTTCAAAACTATCTCCTTACCTTAGCTCGATTCACAACGGTAAGCTTGTAATAATGTTTTATAATTCGGGTGGTACTGGTGGGTTTCCTTGAGAAATTTGAGCATGCAGCCGTTCGTCTTTGCATCATTACGTCACGTCTGTTTACATAAAGAAGGAGTCCCAGCTAATAGGCTATATGGCATGTGGACCATTTGTTACAAACTTTTTCAGATGATTTCCAAGAACAGTACAGAATCCACACCGATGTGGTGACTGACAGCAAATATTAGATTCTTCAGTGCTAAGGAGCCGTGCCGATGCACAACCCACTTAAAGATGATAATTCTGCAAACAACTGCAATTGCAGGTTTCTAACAGAGATGGCGACAAACAGACAAAACTTATGATCTGCAGCTTTAATTAAAAAAAGGAGCTACACTTTTTTTTGTTTGTTACAATGCTCATTTTCATTTCTATGCCTAACCTTATACCATCTTTATGTCTTTTCCTCAGATATTCCATTGCTAAAGGAAGCCTGAGTCTGTGTGCAGCCCCCCCTCTCTCTGTCATCGCTGGCCAGCACTGTAACCCCTAAAGCTTCTCACCAAACACTTACCCCACATCCACCCTTCAGAACGCAGCATTAAATAAGATTCGTCAGCTGTCCCTCTGCCAACAAGTCTACAAGCTGCGTGGCCCCCATGGAGTCTGGCAGCTCTCTTCACAGGAAGAAACTTTGACCGGACTACCCCTCAAAGGGATGCGCAAATGCTCGAGTTTAACACTTTTCTTGCAGGTGCGCTTAATAACCAGTTGCACTCACAGGCTTACCTCGTCATGGCGAGGATTCACTAATTACAAATGAATGCATTCAGATTACGTTGTGGACCTCTGCTCCGTCAATGACTGTGACCTCTTGCGAAGGGGAGAGTTCAGCAAGGATTTGCTAAGCCAGGCCCTTTTCTCTTTGATGCTGCATGTTCTGTGCAATTTCTATTCTCTGTTTCGTTCTTCGCGCGTACACACAGGAGCACGGCACAATCGAAGCATGACGCATAGCACCATCTCGACACTTGTCCCTTGTGCGAGACGCAGGGTTGAACTGATTTACATTGTACTGTATTCAAATACATGCTTGCCTTTTTATTTGTCAAGAAGTACCTGTGCTGTGCTCTGTGTGTGTGTGTGTGTGTGTGTGTGTGTGTGTGTGTGATGCCTGTGTGACTGTGGCTGTTGTGATTCAAAGAGGGCTGAAGTATCATTTAGGCTTCTTTTCCCCAAAATAGGAAACATTTTCAATACCTCCATTTTCTAATCGAGATGTTATTTAACTAGGATGGATGTTCCTTGTCTACATGTCTGTTTGTCTAAAGTGAGGGAGATGTACTTTCAGTACTTTGAGATCACTGTTCTCATTCAGAGAAATAATTCAACTTTATTTCTTCCTTTCGAAAGCAAGTATATCTCTCTCATGTTTATGTGTTGCACGCACAATAAAGAACATTTTTCTTTTTTTTAAAAATCACTTTTATGTTCTTTTTCCCTGAGGACTTGGTTGGGTGTGGACAAAGTTCATTGCTGGGCTGTACCTTATGAGCTTTGACTTGGACTAATAATATTTGTAATATAATTTAAGCAAGTTTAGTTCACTTTTAATTTGTTAAACGAACATTAAACCGCATATATTATATTTGAATGCTTTGCAAAGCCAGCTGTGGCATGGCTAACATTTTAAAGATGAATATCAAAGATAGAAGCACCTTCTATTAAGTTTTCTTAATAAATTATTTGACTAATGTGCTGTTAGGATGGTATTTGTATAGAGAATTAATCAGATTTCCCATTAGATCTTAAATAGGTTGTGCATTGATGTAATGTACTGTATAGACTATATATATATATATATTATACAGTGCATATTCAGTTTTTTTCAAATGCAGCTCCAGAAAATGGCCTTGTTCTTCACTCATCATGTTCTTTTGGCAAATGGACATTTGAAAAACCAATGAATTTTTTGTTTGTTACTTTTCGTTTGCGTTTTACATCCTTGCCCATTGGACATTGCCACCTCATGTGTATATCCCCTGGTTCACGCGAGATTCTGATGTTTGTCATCATGCATTACATATATATATTTTTTTTGTGTGTGTGTGTGTCTGACTTTGGAGAGAGAGGGCAGTTTGTCTATCTGCACATCCTCAGTTTTGTGTTCCTGGCTTGTTTTTGTAAATTGATTTACATTTTTTCATGCAAACTGAAGGCAAAATATTACTGCTGCCTTAAAACTTGTACATTTCATACATTTCTCACTTTGTAATCACGTGTTTCTTCTGTCTCACTGGCTTTATGGTAATTTGTCTTCAGTTTCCTTATGGCCTTACTTTTTTTTTTTTATATGCATAAACATTGTCTTGTTGAAATTCAGACATAGGGTTTTACTCCTTTGGAGGATGTGACATAAGATTGTCCACCTGAACTTCCTCAGAATCTTTTTTTTTTTTTCCCAGTGATTGTAAAATATGAACCTATGAGTTTTATTTCATTTTGTTTATCAGTTTAAAAACAGAGAAAGGACGCAATTTAAAAAAGGATATCCAGGATGTGTGTAAAACACTGTTGTACGGTGTTTTTCTGCAAATGTAATTTAAGTTGACTCATCCACCCAGCTCCCCATCCCCATTACACTGTTTTTTTTTCTTTTCTTTTTTTTTTGGTTTTCCTTTGTACATTGCTGTGGGTGTGAAGATAGTATTTTAATATTTGTATAAAGTTTAATTTAATTCTACAGTGTGTATATAACTATTTCTAATTAAAGCTTTCATTTGAAGTGCACACGTGGTGTATTTTTGGTGAGTTTGGTGCTTCTTATGTTATGGTTCACTATGAACACTTTTAGATATATTATATCCATATTGTCATATGACGAAGGGTTCATTTGTGTCCAGGGTAAAGTGCAGATGCCTTTAGTAAGTGTTGTGCGTTAATGCCATCTAGTGGTGGAGCTTTGTAAGTAAGTAGTAATAGGAATTCTGACTCATTTCCGCGAATCGGTTCTTTTGAACAATTCTTTCAAAGAACCGATTTGAAATAACGATGCTACTACTTACCCCATGACGCGATTACTTATCACGTCTTTCCTGACATCTCGGCTGTTTATTACCTGTTTTCTATTTAAATTATTGTAATTTCTTGCTTACAATTTATTTTCTGCAGCCATAATGGATCTCATTTTGAAGCTAAATAATCCACCAGACGGGTTTTATGTGAGTCGGAAAACGCGGTTCTAAAAGACGCGGTTTTCCGTTCAATGAGGAATCACTCAGACTGGTTTTGTGAACCGGTTCAACTGGTTTATTGAAAACAGCCGACGATCAAAGTATAATTCGCTGCAATGTATACACGCCATTTCAATTATAAAAAGTATTTTATAGTCAGAATAAATATGGCAGATCCAATTAATAAAGTAAAAAAGAATAATTATTGGCATTAACATTGACACAACAGAATATGTTTCGTCTCCAAACAAAATCATATAACTACCATGTACAGCATTACATTTGACACAGTTTTAACTAATTTAATTATTTCCATATAGCTACATAATGCTTTGAATTATTGAGCATACTGAATCTGTCGGTAGAACAGTCCATTGTTCTGTTCTGTTCTGAACTGATCTCAGATCAGCCTTGAGCGTCGCTCGCATCTCGCAGCTCACTGACCGACTCCATTTTGTGTGAAAGGATTGTTCGCACAGTCACGACTCATTCAGAGGAGAAACATTACAAAAAGGTTTGTACCTGAGACAATTAATCTTTTCATCTTCATACTTGCCTGAATTCAGCTTTTAAGGGATGTGTTGTTTAACCGACTGTTTTATGGAGCTTTTCACCAGTTAATGAGCTTTATTTGGATGTGGTTTGTGGTTCTTCTCAAAGGCCCTGTAAGCCTTCGTCGGTGTTTGACGATTACAAAATAACAGCATCATATCACGGTCGTTTTTTTTTTACATTGTTTGCTTTTGTTTTACAGAAGATGAGCGGTTGTCGTATTTTCATCGGTCGGTTAAACCCCTCAGCTCGGGAGAAGGACGTCGAGCGATTCTTCAAGGGTTATGGGAGAATCAGAGACATTGACCTGAAAAGAGGCTTCGGATTTGTGGTACGTTTTACCTTTCGTAAACGGTTTAATAAAATTGCAGGTATTGCAACAACATGCTGTTTGTGTTGCATTGAAATTATAGTGATTTATAGTGACAAGCTCATGTGCTGTATGTATGTCAGCGCTTAACCTCAATAATATTAATAGCACATGGGCTGTGTTTCAAAACCTAGTGAGCTATCTACAGGGACACTTGTGGTGATAGAAAGCTCTCCTTGTTTTTAGACAGCCACCTATTGAAGNNNTTAAGTGATTTTTTGTGTGTGTGTATAATATATATATATATATATATATATATAATATGTTTAAATTTAAGTTATTTTAATACTATATATTTTCAAATTCACTACCATTCAAAAGTTTGGGGGAACTCAAAGGCTGCATTTATTTGATCTGAAATACAGTAAAAACAGTAATATTTTGAAATATTTAAAATATCTATTTTAATATATTTTAAACGGTCATTTATTCCTGTGATTGCAAAACTGAATTTTCAGCAGCCATTACTCCAGTCTTCAGTGTCACATGATCCTTCAGAAATCTGTGACGTCTTTACTGTCACTTTTAATAAATTTAACATGTCCTTGCAGAATAAATTTTTTATTTTTTTTAAACATGTCTTACTGACCCCAACCATTTGAACAATAGTGTATATAATATTGACATAGGAAATTGCAACAATGAACTGAGCAATTAACAAATGTAAAACAACAAGGATTTGTTTTAATATTGAAGTAATATTAATTGGACAACTAATTAGGAAAAATAAACTAATGCTTAAGAAAGGAGACGCATCAATAATCCTCTGCAGTATAAAAATATTCACATGTAAATCTTAACTGCTTATTTTTTTTGCAGGAATTTGATGATCCAAGAGATGCAGAAGATGCTGTTTATGATCTTGATGGGAAAGAGCTCTGCAATGAGAGGTATAATTTACATCAGTGCCTATTTGTATAGTGCTTTTCACGATACATATTCCCCCGGTTTCACAGACAAGGCTTAAGCTAGTCCTAGACTAAAATGCATGTTTGAGCTGCTTTAACTGAAAGTAACTTGTACTGGCAGATCTTAAATTATGTCAGTGCCATTGTTTTGTCTCAAGATGCACACCAGTAATATTTTTGTCTAGTAAACATTTATAGAAGCTATCTAATTGCCCTAATTAAACAAAGGTCTAATCCTGGCTTAGGCTAAGCCTTGTCTGTGAAACCGAGCCATAGTTTCTAAACAGCCAAAAGGCGACAATGGTAAGGAAAATCTAAGATGTTTAAGTAGTAGAAGAAAAGAAGAAGCCTTGAAGTGAACTGAGATTTAGGGCAGACACATGTATGAGAGAACCTTTTTTTTTTCTGCAGAGTGACTATTGAACATGCCCGTGTCCGCCTGCGTGGGGGCCGAGGTCGTGGTGGTGCTGGTGGAGGTAGTGGGGGTGGTGGAGGACGTTTCCCTGCTCGGTATAGTCGTGGCTCCCAGGATAGCCGAAGGTAGGGGTCAATTTTTGTTAAATACACTTTGCTCATGTCCTATTTTATTATTGCACATTAACATTATAACATTATATCTGGGTTGAGTACTTTTTCTTTTATTATTTAAAGAAGTTAAAGGGTTAGTTCACCCAAAAAATTAAAATTATCCCATGAATCAAACCATACTAGGTGTATATGACTATCTTCTTTCAGACAAACACAATCGGAGATATATTAAAAAATATCCTAAGTCCTCCAAGGTTTATAATGGTTGTGAATGGGGGGCTGCGTTTTGAAGCCAAAAATAATGCATCCATCCATTAAAAAAAGTAATCCATACGACTCCAGGGTTAATAAAGGTCTTCCAAAGAAGACGTTTGTGTAAGAAAAATATCGGTAACATTTTACAATAAGGTTCATTAATTAACATTATTTAACTACATTAGTTAACATGAACTAATAATGAACTGCACTCATAGAGTATTTATTATTAGTATCTTTGTTAATTTCAACATTTACTAATACATTATTAAAATCTTTTTAACATTAGTTAATGCTTCAAAACTCAGCCCCCCATTCACAAACATATAAATTTTTTTATATTTCTCCGATTGTGCTCGTCTGAAAGAAGATAGTCATATACACCTAGGATGGCTTGAGGGTGAGTAAATCATGGGATAATTTTCATTTTTGGATGAACTATCCTGAACTAAACTATACTTTTATTCAGCAAATATGCATTAAATTGATCAAGAGTGACAGTAAAGTCATGTTTGCACAAGTAAGGTTGTGTAAACATACTATGTTCAGTATTTTATAGAAATCAAGTCGATAACTGTTTCACCTGTCAGGAACCCTCCACCGATGCGCACAGAGAATCGTCTCATTGTGGAGAATTTGTCGTCAAGAGTCAGCTGGCAGGTGAGTGTTCATCAATTTCCTGTCATGTTTTGGGGAGCCAATTGTATTCCCAAACACTGCAAATAACACACACACAAAAGGATTCCATCATAGACAATTAGAATATGTAGAGTTAAATTGATTTATTACCCAATTAAATGTAAATCAATGGCAGAAGTTGTCATTCTGAGATTACTTTCAAATTCAAGGTCATATAATACTGAGGAAACAGTAAGGTTAAGTCACTTTGCCTCTGTTTTAACCAATTGTTCACCCCTCTATTTACCAGCCTGACTGTTGTGTCGTATGGAAGAGCTCGCTAATGGTGGAGTTAACCCCTACAGGGTCCCTCTCTCTGGTTAAGCCACTCCCATTGTGTCCCACGCCTAGTTGACCTCCGCCGATCGCACGAGAGCTCTCTGTGAGTGATGCCCTCTCGCTCTAGATGCAGCGGCTGCCGCTACAAAGCGCAGTTTGTGACGGTGCCGAGCTGAAAGAGAGAGAGAGACAGAGAGTGAAATCGAGAGATCGAGAGAGAGAGAGGGGCAGAAAGAGAGCGAGAAAAAGAGAAAAAGAGAGCGAATCTCTGGCTTATGCAGTCAATCGAGGGGTTCGGTAATTTGAGAGGCTTCGATCGGTATACTCACCCACCCTGCTCTCTGGTGGTCCCACACACGTGGCCGAGGATAAAACAGCCCGATGGGTACGTTCCCAGGTATTAGTCTATAATCTCTTCCTCGCTGTTTACGCTCGGTGCCCTTGAGGGGACGGCACAAATAGGGTACGATCGATGGAGGGAGGCCTTGTGCTCTACCACACTGTATGCACTTGTGTGTTGGTAAGAATGCATTTGCCATGTAAATGTACATTTTACTACATGTGGGGCCCTTTTTTTACGAGCCGCTCCACATAGTTCCTCTACTGAGTCTTGTAGTTACAGGGGTCCGGGAATGTCGCAGCATTGCAAGCCAAAATTTCCCAGGTCAACATTGTTCCCTTGATAACACTGGCACCACTTTTTGTTCCAGTGCTCAATCATTTTGGCGATAGAACACAGAAGTCTTTGTGTTTGCACATTTGAGAAGCCAGGGTTGCCATCACAACCTTTGAATAGAGTTTGAAAAGACCATGAATTGGATTCACCTCTTCGCTGCACACCATGTTGTCATGGCTTTTTGCGATTCTTTTCTGATTACTAATTCAGAACGTTACCCTACACTTTTTGTTGGTTACAAATCTATCCGTGTGCTGCGATTTTCTTACCTTCAACTTCATTTTAATGTCTATATGTAGCATATTGAACATGGTCCAGGCTTGAGCAAGATCTGAGAGGTTCTCGGACCCCAACTTTGATAGTTAATTCACCTTGATGCTTCATAAAAGGTGTAAATGTGCTAACCTCAGTTACCTAGCTAACTCAAAATGCTGCTGTACTGTGTGTAGGATTTAAAGGATTTCATGAGACAAGCTGGAGAGGTTACTTTTGCAGATGCCCATCGGCCAAAGCTTAATGAGGGGTGAGCTGGGTATTTTCTTTCCTGTTACTCTTCCAGTAAAGTTTTTTTGCATTGAATTTGATCAATTACAGTAACTGTAAATATATGTGATGTTAAATGGTTGAATATCGCAATGAAGACAAATCATGGATTGAGTCTAAATTGATACTTTTTGGCTGTTTTATCTAATAATTTGATCTTTCTACAGTGTGGTTGAGTTTGCCAGTCATAGTGATCTAAAAAATGCCCTGGAGAAGTTGTCTGGGAAAGAGATCAATGGAAGGAAAATCAAACTTGTTGAGGCATCCAGGAAAAAGTGAGTTATTCTTGTTTTTAGCTGTCTGTTAATGTTTAAAGTTTATTATTATTATTTTAAAATATATTACTAATGAAAATACATGTAATATATAGTACTGTATACAATATATAAATGAATATATAAAAAGGAATAAAACTAAATAAATATAAAATTATCATGATTACTACAATTATTTTATGTTATTACTAATATTTATACAATATTATTCAAATGTTTGGGGTCAGCAAGTTGTTGTTGTTTTACCAAGGATGCATGGAATTGATCAAAATTGACAGTAAATATTTGTTACAAAAGATTTATATTTCAAATAAATGCTGTTCTTGTGAAATTTCTGTTCATTAAAGAAATCTATGAATCTATCATGGTTTCCACAAAATCATTGATTATAGTAAATGTTCCTTGAGCAGCAAATCAGCATATTAGAATGAATTCTGAAAACTGAAGTAATGATGCTGAAAATTCAGCTTTAGTAATCTCAGAACTAGAGTTGTCAAAAGTACAGACTTCGGCATCAATCGATACTTAAATTTTAAAAATGTGACGCTTTGAGCGGTAAACACCTCTGATTGGCCGTTGTGTTGACGCGCTCATTGGATATGTCTGTGATTGGCTACAATGATCAATTCAGGGGAGCGTTTAAATTTAAAAGCATTTTGAAAGCTGGAACATTTGAAAGCAGGCGTCTATCAGCAGACTGGTCCACGCCTGCTTTCAAATGCTCCCGTGTGTATTTGTGCAAGTACACGGTGAAGAGCATCATTGATGACTGTTTACAAAGTTTTTGAAGTGTTGATCATTGTAGCCAATCACAGACATATCCGATGAGCGCGTCAACACAGTGGCCAATCAGAGGTGTTTACGAATCCACTCAACAGCGCTCAAAGCGTCACATTTTTAAAATTTCAGTACCAACTTGGTACTTTTGACAACTCAGAAAAAAATTACATTTTAAAATATATTAAAAAAATAGAAAACTCAAATTTTATGGTATTTTTGATTAAATAAATGCAGCCTTGGTGAGCATAAGAGATAATATAAAAATCATATCAACCCCAAACTCTTGAACAGTAGTGTGTAGATACATTTATTAATGGATTTTCTCTTGCTTTCTCTTGTCCTGTAGATCCAGAACTCGGTCTCGTTCAAATAGCTCATCTCGCTCTCGTTCACGAGGGCGTTCTGCATCACGTTCTCGTAGCCGCTCCCGTTCCCACAGCCCCAAATCACATAACCACTCAAGAAGTCGGTCCCGTTCAGCCAGTGCTTCTCCTGTGCGGCCCAAAGAAGCAGCACGTGCTGAATCAGCATCCCCACCGACCCCGGTGCAGCGCCCCCCACCATCTCGTTCCCCCTCCGCAGACAGCCGTCATTAGACGCTGCTGCACTGGGTGCTGAGGGAAGCGTCTGTGATCAGGCACTGCAATAGGCTGATGTTTATCGCAGCAATATTGCCCCACCTTTGGTCAATTTAGGTCCCGAAAGTGGAGGGACGTCCTCTCTCCATGCCAGGAATTTCACAGCACAGGCTCTGTTGCTAATTTAAAGGTATTTGACAGGAGAATCAATTTAAATCAGGACTAGACAGCTATTTTTGATGATTTTTTTTTTAAGTTCATGTCTGAAATGGGTTTTGTGGTTGTATTTTTTTTTTTTTTTTTTTTTT
>RJVU01072567.1:2120056-2139093 GCA_003731715.1 Anabarilius grahami | reverse complement strand
TACATAAAGAGTGAGGCTTGCTTTCTGTTGAGAAATTCTTTAATTCTATAAACATATTTATGGACAAGCCAGTAAATATGATTGTTTTCAGTAAGTTTGACCCTTTGTTGTGTTCTGAAAATTTGTAATTAGGGTTTTATGAATAATGCAAATTGTTTGTAACGTAGATGCTTGAATTATAATGAAAGAAGTCAAAGAATTATCTGAGTTCCTTTCACACTGCATGAATAAAGAGATCTTGTTTCACATTTGTGAATCTCTGTATTATATACCAGCCTATTCATATGTATGCATTTGATTCCTTGTGTATTCACATTTTTGTTGCATTTTTTTGTACGATTAAAATCTGCTTTTTTTGCAATGCATATTCTCTTATTCCTTTTTAACAAAATGAGGATGAGATTTTAATATGCCATATTTCTGATGTATTACTTTGTTTTACAGTATGTGAACATCATATCATGTTGAATCAGTGTCGGGTTTTGTTTGGATATGTTTTGATGTTTATTCATTGGAAGCTGTACCATGATATAAATATTAATTAAAAAAATTATTAAATTTTTGAACATTTATAAAGTTTGTGTAGCACTGTCAAAATAAATAAATTCCCTGAAAGCTGTGTGAGTAATGGAGTCAGTTGTTCATCTGAAAACTCAGAAACATTACACATTAGACAGAAATGTTTATATCAAAAGAATATTAACTACAGTACACAATTTACTGTTGACATGAAGGTATTTTTTTGTAAAAAGTTACAATAACTTATTTTGAAAAATTAAGCATCAGACTACTTAAAGATGTAATTTGTTCTCTGTATAATTTGTTTTATGGATTTGATATATTGAATTTATTAAATGCCTATAGTGAAATAAAAAAAAAAAGCACCTGTTTCAAGGCAGCTGAAAAAGCAGTTACTTTTGTGCTGTTGTGCAACCACTATACAATTATACATAGTGTTGAAACATTTCAGGCTGATGCTGCTGTTTTTCAAGGAGGAAGAAAAAAAGTGCACTTTCTGCACCTCAGTATATCATTCTTTCTTCTCTGTGGCCCCAGCACCCACTGTACTTTGGCCCCAAATTCATTTTCTTTTTTCAACTTTAACACTATGCAATCCCCTCAAATGTCACTGTTGGGGTCTAATAGTTTCTTAAGATGCTCTTGCCACTGCCGTGTACACTTTTGTTTCGTGTAAGAAAAGAAAAATAATTTTACAGTCTAATACTTCATCTAGGATTTTTTTTTAAAAATTTTAGGATAAATAAAACATCTGATAGATTGACTGGTAGGTAGGTTGAATGAAAACTGATCAGTCAACTTCGTGTGTTTGTGTGTGTATATATATATATATACATACTGTATATTCCTGGAAATGAGTGGCCATGCAAAGATGAACATAAAGGTTGTGTTGTTGAACCAGCTGATCTAGAAATCAACTGAAATGCTAACTGATAGCTTTCTCCAGGAAAAAGATCCCCTTGTCTTTTATGCTTAATACACCACCTGATGGTCAACAATAGTATTAATATACAGCAGCATATACAATATACATTGCAATGCTGGGTTTTGTTTTCTGGTTTGTAATTACTTTATTTTAGTCAAAATGCTATTATTAGTCTATTAAATAGACATTATAAATAGTCATGTTACAAATACGGTGGCTTGCAAAAGTATTTAAACCTCTTTTTACATTTTATGTTACTGCCTTATGTTAAATTACTCAAAATTACTTTTTTTTTCCACATGAATCTACACTCCATACTCCATTCAGCATAATAACAAAGCAAAACAGATTTGTGACAACTTAGCAAATTTATAAATAAAAAAAAAACATTAATTACATTACTCCACTACAAGTATTCATACCCGTTTCTGAGACATGAAATTTAGCTCAGGAGCATGCCAATTTTGCTTGTAGATGTTACTACACTTTGAGTGGAGTTAACCTGTGCAAATTCAATTGATTGGGTATGACTTGGAAAGGCACACACCTCTCAATAAAATGTCTAACAGCTGAAAATGCATATCAGAGCAAAAAGCAAGCCATGAGGCCAAAGGAACTGCCTGTAGAGCTCAGAGACAGGATTGTGTCAAGACTCAGATCTGGGGAAGACTACAAAAAAAAACAAAAATCTGCTGTATTGAAGGATTATAGAAGCATGTAGCCTCCATAATCCTTAATGGAAGAAGTTTGGAACAACCAGGACTCTTCTTAGAGCTGGCCTCCTGGCCAAACTGAGCAATCGATTGAGAAGGACCTTGGTTAGAGTGGTGACCAAGAAGCTGATGGTCGCTCTGGTTGAGTTCCATCATCATGTATGGAGGACAAACATCACTGCAACACTCCTCCGAACAGACTCAAGCCTCTCCTCAGTGAAGACATATGAAAACCCACTTGGAATTTGCAAAAAAAGCACCTAAAGTTTTCTCTCAGACTGTGGGAAACAATATTCTCTGGTCTGATGTACCTCAGTTCCAAGCATGTATGGAGGAACAGGCAATGCTCATCACCTGCACAATACCAAAGACTACTAGAATAACACAAGACGTGTCACTCGTATTGTCAGAACCTCGAACTGGGCAGAAGGTTCACCTTCCTACACGAGACACGACAATGACCCTAAGCACACAGCTAAGACAATGCAAGTGTGGCTTATGGACAACTCTGTGAATGTCCTTGAGTGGCCCAGCCGGAGCCTGGGCTTGAACCCAATCGATCATCTCTGGAGAAACCTGAAAATGTCTGTCCACCAACGATCCATCCAACCTGAAAGAGCTTGAGAGGATCTGAGGAGGAGAATGGCAGAAAATCGCCAAATGCAGATGTGTAAAGCTTGTCACATCATACCCAAAAAGACTTGAGACTGTAAAGGTGTTTTAACTAAGTGCTTAAGAGTTTAGTGTTTGAATATTTATGCAATGTACTTATTTTAGTTTTTCCATTTTTTATACATTTGTCAGATCTGTTTTTTGCTTTGTCATTATGGCGTGGAGTGTAGATTTATGTGGAAAAATAAGTCATTTGAAGTAGATTTTAAAATCTTTTGAAATGCATTAGCAATTTAAAATAATTCTCAATACATTTTAAATAGGTGTGGAAGATGTTTTTTTATTTTAGATGGCATTATATATATAAAAAAAGGTTCATAAACAGTGTATTCTCATCGAACCCTCTATATGAAAACATGGCCTGTTATACAGTACACAAATCCTGCAATTACATAACCCGGATGAAAACTACTACTTTTAAACTTCTACTACAAAAAAAAACGTCTCAGGTTACGTATGTAACCATAGTTCCCTGAGAACAGGGAACGAGACTCTGCGTTTCCTTAAAGCGTTCCAAACGCAGAGTGGAGTTCCCTTCGAAAGGGAAGTTCATTTCATTTCATTAGGGTAGGTCTATAGTGTATTTTATTATTTATATGGCATTAAAACAATTATAAGTGTTTCAGTTAAGACTAGATGACAGTACAAAAGAACAATTATGTTCTACAGTCAAATTTATTGTTACTAGCAGTATTTTAATGTAAACAAAAATCATTTTAAAACTAGCCATTCTGTTCTACACCTACTGTTTCATCTATTTACTCTTCTATAAAAGTGGAATAAAACCGTTCAGCATATAGTGATATTTGGTCATAGCATTGCTTTTTCAGCTTAACAAGCACTATAGAGTCCCCTAAGATGTCACTGCCAGGGGGTACACCACTGCTGTGTACACTTGTGTTTCTGTGTGAGAGAAGAGAAAACAGTTCTTAAGTATGTATAATACTTATGAGAATTTAAAAATAAGTGCTACATCAATCTTTAGGTAAATTTATTTTTTTTTGCTTTAAAGATAAAATAAATTGGTAAACTTTCTCCTTAAACCCTGGGTATAGTTTTTTTTTTTTAACACATAGCTACGCTAGCGTATGTGTACGAATGCACAGCCTTGCAAAGTATACTTCACTTGACTCGTACGCGTACACAGGCGTTCGAGTTTTGAGCAATCTCTCGCCACGAGTTACAACCCATGTTAATATATTTGTATTCTTTCATGCTAGAGTTGTACAAATAAGGGTACTTTCTAACCTCTTCGCACAATCTGCCGTCTATAAGACCTTATGTGGCCCCTCCCCTTTTCAGCATTGCACTCATGGTCTTTTGACTTCCGGTTTGTATTTTCACAGCAATCTGATGTATTTATGAATGAACTGTTAGTTTTAAAATCTTCCCAGTCTACTGACATTTGTTAAGACATCTGCTTTAAACATCACAATGCTCATGATAACTTTTGTTAACTACAATAAGTAAATCCACTTCACCAGCTAATTATTCTTTGACAGAGATGCCATAGAAATATATAGGGCTACCGCAAAAACAATAGTTGAAAGACAAAATTCTAAAGATGGCTGCGTGCACATTTCTCTGGTCCATAAGATCTATAGGCCTCCATTGGATGAATCCCAAATGCCACACTTCTATGCAGTTTCGGTCTTGGCTGCTGCGTACGCATGCATCCTTCTGCCGCTTGCAATGCGAGTGAAGCGACGCGACACGACGGAACCCACAATTCAGTTCGGCAGCGCATGACGTCACCCATTCAAAGTAAATGAGAAGAGTTAAAGCCTACGCCCCCTGTGAATGCAGCGTGATAACTTGCGGGCTCAGCTGAAGTGCACATATTGGCCGCAAAGGGGGCTCGCGAGCACCCTTCTGAAACCTAAAATGATGAATGGGACACACTAAGGTCTCGTGGACTTAACGGACAGGCAGCCATTGTAAGTCCACAAGACCGAATCTGTGTAGAAGTGTGCCATTTGGGATTCAGCCATTGACGTTGTAGCTTGCATGCCTTCCGGTATGTTCTGTTTATGCAGGTTTTCTTCGACTACCTTGTAAATCGACGCCACCAGGGCACGTTTGCCACCTTGTGGAAAATACGCACAGTTAAAAGAAATGCGGTGGTGTGCATACTCTTCTGATGACAAAATTTGCCTCGCCCACTGTACGCTGACCTTCGCGTGTGCATAAAAAGTGAAGTATACTTTGGGCTATAGAAATGTAATTTCATAAGTTTAATGGAGTTCATGTACCTTGGGATGGTCTCAGCTTCTGATGGCATCTGAACAGGACTATGAAGATAAGAGCCTCGACTATCTGGAACACAAGGTAGATAAGAGGAAAGAAATACAGCTGACCCATGTACTCATCGGGAAAGGCCACCTTCAGGATTGTGGAACACAGTTGGATGTTCTGACAGCCTACCTCCACAGAAACAGTCCGTCTGGAACTGAGGACCCAAGGACACAAATAAACATCACACTAATGAAAAATGCACTGTGACTGAACAATAAATCAATTGGTTGACTATCTTGAAAATGGATTTACACCTTGGCCAGATACAATACAATTTCATATCCTGGTGGACATACATACGGTGCATTCATCCTGAACAGAGTGGACAGGAAATATCCACATACGTATCCAGTCAATGGCATCAATGCAGCTGTGGCTATAAGCTGAGGAGATAGCACTGTGAAAATTTTTCTTCCACCAGTTATACCAGCAAGAACAGCAATGACAACAAAGGAGATCAGCAAGACCATCAACCCAACCTACAAGCCAACAGGGAATAAAACAGGAAAATAGTTGCAGAACATGCTTATAATTCATATAATTTGTCTATTATGCTGATGACATTTAGCCAGAGGATTATCCTTTACAATACAGCAGTTTGCGTGGTCGAGCAGTGTTCTAAAGTGTTGGTAGTGATATAGTGTTTTCACAACATGTCAGAATTACCATAATTACAAGATGACATGTCAGAGCTTTAAAAATAAAATTAAGAGTTCTGTGAGGGCATAAAACACTTGGTGGCCTTAGGCTGGAATCACATTATAACTGTAATCCTGCGTATGTCTGTGTTTTCACGTTCCGGTCTGTTTGTGTTGGGGATTTTTTTCAAGTGATGCTCAATGCAGAGCCAAATGGGTCAAATGCGAGGACCGTAACCTAATTAGGTTTAGGGTTAAGGTTAGAGCAAGTGATGCTCGCTGAAGAGCCAAATGATGTCCAGCACCCCGTCTCTGGATGTAATGGGTGGAGATTAACTTAGTCTGGAAGAAGCCTTTTTCATCTTTTAGACAGCCTATAAATGCAAATCACATTATAAATAATTACATTTTAAAATACTCGTACACCAATGAGGGTTCTAACTGCTCTCATTGTGACGTAATGAGCATCAGGATTCTCTGGATTCGGATAGCCTTCACGTGGAATTAGCATCTGGCCTCCAACTTAATTGACCAATCTCAGTGCCCGAGTGCCTCCCACTCTGCCCATCCATCCATGAGCGTTAGTACTCCTTGCCTTTGGATGGTGTAATATATGTGTATGTTTTCAAACACAAAGTGCATCAGTATCAGAGCTCCTCCTCCAGCTCTTTCTCACTATCATATTGACCAAGGGACTGGATTATACACTATATTGCCAAAAGTTTTGGGACGCCTGCCTTTACGAGCACATGAACTTTAATGACATCCCATTCTTAATCCGTAGGGGTTAATATGGAGTTGCCCCACCCTTTGCAGCTATAACAGCTTTAACTCTTCTGGGAAGGCTTTCCACAAGGTTTAGGAGTGTGTTTATGGGAATTTTTAACCATTCTTCCAGAAGTGCATTTGTGAGGTCAGGCAGTGATGTTGGCGAGAAGGCTTGGCTCACAGTCTCCTCTCTAATTCATCCCAAAGGTGTTCTATTGGGTTGAGGTCAGGACTCTGTGCAGGCCAGTCAAGTGAAAGTGAAGTAACATGTGGCCAAGTATGGTGACCCATACTCGGAATTTGTGCTCTGCATTTAACCCATCCAAGTGCACACACACAGCAGTGAACACACACACCGTGAACACACACCCGGAGCAGTGGGCAGCCATTGCTGCGGCGCCCGGGGAGCAGTTTGGGGTACGGTGCCTTGCTCAAGGGTCTCACCTCAGTCGTGGTATTGAGGGTGGGGAGAGCGCTGGACATTCACTCCCCTCACCGACAATCCCTGCCGGACCTGAGACTCGAACCCATGACCTTTGGGTTACAAGTCCGACTCTCTATCCATTAGGCCACGACTGCCCCCACACCAAAGTTCCTCCACACCAAACTCGCTCATCTATGTCTTTATGGACCTTGCTTTGTGCACTGGTGCGCAGTCATGTTGGAACAGGAAGTGGCCATACCCAAACTGTTCCCACAAAGTTGGGAGCATGAAATTGTCCAAAATGTCTTGATATGCTGAAGCATTAAGAGTTCCTTTTCCCTGAAAAACAACCCCACACCATAATCCCCCTCCACCAAACTTTACACTTGGCACAATGCAGTCATGCAAGTACCGTTCTCCTGGCAACCGCCAAACCCAGACTCGTCCATCAGATTGCCAGACAGAGAAGCGTGATTCGTCACTCCAGAGAACACGTCTCCACTGCTCTAGAGTCCAGTGGCGGCGTGCTTTACACCACTGCATCCGACGCTTTGCATTGCACTTGGTGATGTAAGGCTTGGATGCAGCTGCTCGGCCATGGAAACCCATTCCATGAAGCTCTCTGCACACTGTTCTTGAGCTAATCTGAAGGACACACAAAGTTTGGAGGTCTGTAGCTATTGACTATGCAGAAAGTTGGCACCTTCTGCGCACTGTGCGCCTCAGCATGCACTGACCCTGCTCTGTGATTTTACGTGGCCTACCACTTTGTGGCTGAGTTGCTGTTGTTCCCAATTGCTTCCACTTTGTTATGATACCACTAACAGTTGACCGTGGAATATAATTCACTGAGCTCCTGAGAGCGAGCCATTCTTTCACAAATGATTGTAGAAGCAGTCTGCATGCCTAGGTGCTTGATTTTATACACCTATGGCCATGGAATTGATTGCAACACCTCAATTCGATGATTTGGATGGGTATCCCAATACTTTTGGCAATTTCTGAAGTTTGCAGTTCCTGAAATATGCCTGCTCTCATGTTCAGACATCACAGGCCTCATCACAGCACTGGAGAATTGCCCAGAATCAGTTACTTTGTCTTTTATACAACAGTAGGCCTACTTGGAAGGCGACTGTATGCCCTCCATGCTCAAGTATAGAGATGCCACAATGGCTAGTCACCATCATATTCATATCCAACTCGGTCCATCCCGAATAGGGAAGACCTCCTCTCTCAAGAGAAGGGCTTTATCTGGCATCCCAATCCAGAATTGTGGATCTGCACATCTGGTGGCGTTAATTACTCTGTCTCAGTGCATGCTGAATACGATTACTGAAGCTTCTACAAGGCACCTTTACGCTGATGGAGAGATTTTGAGAGCTGGTGCAGCTCAAGGGAGGAGAACCCTGTGAATTGCTCAATGCCAGTCATTCTGTCCTTACAAGAGTGCCTAGACAGCGACAGCACGCCTTCTAAAAAGTATATGCTGCTGCCTTTTTATCATTTTAAAGCGAGGTTAACAGCCAGTCAGCAGCCAGGAATGACATGGTGGTCAAGTTTCTACAAAGCACGAGATGGTTGAACGATCCCTACTTGTGATTTGGCATGCAGTGGCTGGGTAAGCGCCATCCCCTCCTCTGCTACTATGTTTGTCATAACAAGGCGGTGCCGTCGCTTAGCCAACTCACATTCACATTCATGCTGAACCCCTGAAACGCTGGTCAGGTAGTCTTCACACCCCTAACTTGGATGCTTGCCAATAGCCATTGGGGTGCAATCAGGCTTTAGTATTTCTAGGAGAAAGGTGTTTCACCATAGTGCCATAGTATGACACAATATCTCATTCCTTCATTTCAGGGAACCGAGGTTATGTTGGTAACTGGAGATGCATCAGGCTTCAGTATTTCTCGGAGAAAGGTGTTTCACCAGAGTGCCATAGAATGACGCAACATCTCATTCCTTCATTTCAGGGAACCAAGGTTATGTTGGGAACTGGAGATGTTATAGGTCTAGTTATCCTTGATGTGCATGGGCCTTAAATTAAATTGTACCTAAAATGTTAGTTGAAGTGCTGTCACATTTGTTGCAATATCCAGTCATTTCAATAATACTCCCCGGGATCAGGAATTTCGAATGATCAAGGACAAAAGATTTCCCCACGCAGTGTTAGCATCTTGTTTACTCAACTGTTAAATAAAAGCAGTCTTACTCGTCGTTGTGGGAGTTTAATGTGTGTTAACAGTTTGACATTGACATTGAACTGGGAACATAGGACCCTTTTCATGTGTTCATTATGTGACATATTAATCTGGGAAACATAAGACCCTGGTAACATAGAAATGATCCCATCATGGTGCTGTTTTCCAAATATCAGCATGGCAGTGATTCGTCCGTATAGGAACAATGTGTGTGTGAGCTGTAAATACAGCACAATTTTTGGAATTTTTTGTTTAATTTCGGTATATTACAATCTAGAAATTGTTAAAGTGTGTTAATACATGAATTAACACACACCTGGATGATGATCTTAGAATACTGGGGCACTCGGTAGTTGATCAGAATCCCAATACCGCAGGGAACCAGGATCAAAATTAGGGTCAAAGTGATCCAAGTGAAAGGAACATACTCCACCAGGTTTGGGAAACCCAGGCTGTACACTAAGAGCAGGAGGGGCATCATAACCAATCCCAGTGCTGTGGAGCACATAGTCATCACAATACTGAGAGAGAGAGAGAGAGAGAGAGAGAGAGAGAAATAGTTCAATTAAGATATAAGGAAATATTTTGTGCAACATAAGCTGTCTTCAATATTGACAGGCAAACATATATTTTTTCTCTAAATTCTAGAACTAAAAACTAGAATACAATTAATGTAACTTATGCTGGGTACACACTAAAAGATTTTTGCAAACTTATACGATTTTCACAATGTGAGAGGCCAAAAAAATCCTAGATTTTGCTCCTATTGTGTGTGGTGTGCTGTCTTTGTCATATCAAACAGATTTTCAACCAGAGTCCCAACTGTGCACACGGGAAAATCTCGCAAAATCTCTTGAGACTTCAGAATAAACATGATGGATGATAGGCAGGAGAAAAATTGCATTGTTAGTGTTTGGAATGATTTTGTTATGTTTTACAGGACACAATGTATAAATACTTGTGCTGTTGCCACAAATCTACAAGCTGATCCTCCATCTCTGCTGTCCAAATCCAAACAGAACCCACAACAATTCAAATTGGCAACACATGACGTCACCCATTCAAAGTAAACGAGAAGTGTTGACGCCGACGCCCCGTGTGAATGCAGCGTTATCCTAAAAGCTGTCCTCGTCACTTTCCTCCTGACTTCTCTCCTCACTATCTTCTTTTCTCTCAAACATGGTAGATGATGATAATGATTTTTTTTTTTTACTAACATTAATTAATGACACAGACAACAGCAAAGGCTGCTGTCACTTTAAGAAGGAAAGCACGGACCGAAAAACTGGCACACATCCGTTTTTTTTCTCAACTGTTCACTTACGACATAACCAAGAGAATACTTGCCGAGACAGGTATTTTGACATAATTTTGTGTATGTGTCCGTTCAAGCACAAGTAAATTAATTTGGTGTTCGATGCACACATTTCAGGGGCGTGTGGCTATACGGATAACGGTTTAACTGCGACCTGTTGCACAAATAATAATTGAAGAACACACATATCATCATGATTGCTATCTTACCAGAGATGGAGAAAAATCTTACTCCTGTAAGTAAACGTGTCCCTGTGAACCGGTCCTCAAAAATGTTGGTACTCAAAACGCTTCCTTCCATGTTTTCTGGTGCGCATTGTTTATTTTTACCGCGCATGCGCACCTCCGTGCCACTTATGTGCACCCTTGATTATCTTGTGGTGTGTACCCAGCATAAGATAATATATTAAAGGTCCACTATGTAACTTTTGGCCCTCTAGCGGTTAAAAAACTAAACTGCATGCATTTTGCGAAAGAACATTGTTTCGGTTGTGCTTTGGCTCTGCGTGACTGCAGATGAATATGGTTCGTGGCACCTGCGAACACCTAGAAATAAAAAAATAATGTAATCTGTGCATGTAGGTGCAATATTTTATGCTTTTGTTTTGCATAAAATTTCTAATTAGAAATTAGATATTTTTAAATTAATGACGTTCACTGATTCTTAAGATGAGGGACAAAACATGTTTTAGATGTTAGTTTTTATATTTTTTATACTACATTATTAGAAAGGTCTCAGGTAATGGACCATGTAAGGGAACATGTTTTTATGAAAAAAAAAACATTTCTTCTAAAAATGAACATTTATTCACTTAGTTTGTGTCAACTCTGTCAGAGACATGCTAAAAAGCATTTTTATTTAATTTTATCCATCCAACAACAGTTTAAAGTCTTCAATTAAATAATAATGGTTATAACACTATTATGAACAATAGTCTTCTGGGTCTCCAGTTTACTCGCTAGCTCACTGGACAAATACAAGAAGCTTATGTTAGGTTCGATGGTAAGCATTAATATGTGCCGACCCTGTAGCAGCAATAGCATAAACTGCATAAATTATGGAAATTTTATTTGTACCTGACCTGCATAACTTAAGCAGTGGGCAACTACAAGGATAGACATGAAACTGCTCTTTTAATTCCTTCAAATAAATAATATAAATTATACAATTCTTTTGAACTGACCAAGGATTTAAATGCAAAAGGTTATATTAAACACATACATTTTTATCATTAGACGTTAAATTTTGATGTTAAAGGGTTCACCCAAAAATGACATTTCTGTCATTTATTACTCACCCTCATGTCGTTCCACACCCGTAAGACCTTTGTTCATCTTTGGAACACAAATTAAGATATTTTTAATGAAATCCAAGAGGTTTTTTTATCTCCCATAGCAAGCAACGAAATTACCACATTCAAGGAAATTTACTGAGGCCAATACTGAGCCGGCATTCAGATTTAAACACAGAAGCTCTGCACTGTGTTCACTGCGTCAACTGTGTAACAGACTGACAGGAAAGAGGAAAAATTGTTGAATAAAGTCGTTAGTTTTGTTTTGTTTTTGGTCACAAAAAGCATTCTCATCGCTTCATAACATTAAGGTTGAACCACTAGTCACGTTGATTATTTTAACAATGTCTTTACTACTTCTCTGGACACTGAATGTGGTAATTTCGTTGCTTTCTATAGGAGATAAAAAACCTCTTGGATTTCATCAAAAATATCTTAATTTGTGTTCTGAAGACCTTGCGGGTTTGAAACAACATGAGGTTGAGAAATAACATAACCACGCTATACATTGATGCGCAATGCACAGGAGGAAACTGAGGGCTTATAGGCTACACATGGGAAGCTAATTAACAGAAACAGAAACAGAAGCAGGTTACACACACATCAGTATAGCCTAACCATAGAAAGAAACTAGTAGCTGGAAAATGAGAACAAAGGAAACAGGTACAGGAACTACAACTAAATCAAAACGGAGCATACATGTTTAATAGTGTACATTACATGTTAAATAGTATACCTTGTATCATTTCAGTATGGAAGCCCGTTTCCGCCACAGTAAAGTAAAAATATATGATTCTTTAAGTCATAATATTGATAAACTTTCTCATAATAATGACTTACTATGTCATAATAATGAGAAATTTTCTCGTAATTATGACTTAGTATCTCATAATAATGAGAAACCTTCTAGTTATAATGACTTAGTTTCTCATAATAACGAGAAACTTTCTCGTAATAATGACTTGGTTTCTCATAATAACGAGAAATTTTCTCATAATAATGAGAAACTTCTACGCATGCGCAGAGCAACGGAGCAGAAGGACATGGCACGCTAGCGACATCCGCTGGTCAAAGTCTCGTAAATGCGAGAACAGCAAACATGGCACGTTATACAAAACAGTTGTTTTCGTTAAAGTAATCTACAAAGTGCAGTCTATCTATAGTATCATTAAATAACATCAGTTATTATAAATTATCAGTATATCTTCAATACTTTTCTATGCGCACGAGAAGGTGGAACGCAAAGTGGTTTCCGTGGTAACGGTGGAAACTGATGCATGAACGCGATGGCTTACAAAACTATGAAATTAACGAAGGAATATGACATTTATTCCTTAAATTTAAGTGCAACGTCTTCATAAAATGTGTGGGTTTATGTGTTAACTTTAACACGTATTTCGCGGATGAGTCTAGGTTATTTGATGTGCAGGTTTGCCTAGACATATGCGCTGGAAAGCTTTTCTAATATAAACCGGGTCCTAAAGCACTTGCCCAGTCATAAACCTGCATACCAGCGATATTCCTACAGAAAACACCTTTTAAGATGTTTATGACTCTTTAGAATGTATGCAAAAGACAGCTTTCCAGGTGAAGCGTTCTTTGACAGAGTTGGAGATGGTGTGTCCTGTCTTATCATTCCTCTATCTGTTTGAAATCCATCGATCACCACTCTGTGTTTCTGCTTGTTCATACACAAAAATACAAATGAATGTTACAAATGAATAAACAACTATATCCCGTCTCATATACAGGTCCTTCTCAAAAAATTAGCATATTGTGATAAAGTTCATTATTTTCCATAATGTAATGATAAAAATTAAACTTTCATATATTTTAGATTCATTGCACACCAACTGAAATATTTCAGGTCTTTTATTGTTTTAATACTGATGATTTTGGCATACAGCTCATGAAAACCCAAAATTCCTATCTCAAAAAATTAGCATATCATGAAAAGGTTCTCTAAACGAGCTATTAACCTAATCATCTGAATCAACTAATTAACTCTAAACACCTGCAAAAGATTCCTGAGGCTTTTAAAAACTCCCAGCCTGGTTCATTACTCAAAACCGCAATCATGGGTAAGACTGCCGACCTGACTGCTGTCCAGAAGGCCATCATTGACACCCTCAAGCGAGAGGGTAAGACACAGAAAGAAATTTCTGAACGAATAGGCTGTTCCCAGAGTGCTGTATCAAGGCACCTCAGTGGGAAGTCTGTGGGAAGGAAAAAGTGTGGCAAAAAACGCTGCACAACGAGAAGAGGTGACCGGACCCTGAGGAAGATTGTGGAGAAGGACCGATTCCAGACCTTGGGGGACCTGCGGAAGCAGTGGACTGAGTCTGGAGTAGAAACATCCAGAGCCACCGTGCACAGGCGTGTGCAGGAAATGGGCTACAGGTGCCGCATTCCCCAGGTCAAGCCACTTTTGAACCAGAAACAGCGGCAGAAGCGCCTGACCTGGGCTACAGAGAAGCAGCACTGGACTGTTGCTCAGTGGTCCAAAGTCATTCGGAAATCAAGGTGCCAGAGTCTGGAGGAAGACTGGGGAGAAGGAAATGCCAAAATGCCTGAAGTCCAGTGTCAAGTTCCCACAGTCAGTGATGGTCTGGGGTGCCATGTCAGCTGCTGGTGTTGGTCCACTGTGTTTTATCAAGGGCAGGGTCAATGCAGCTAGCTATCAGGAGATTTTGGAGCACTTCATGCTTCCATCTGCTGAAAAGCTTTATGGAGATGAAGATTTCGTTTTTCAGCACGACCTGGCACCTGCTCACAGTGCCAAAACCACTGGTAAATGGTTTACTGACCATGGTATTACTGTGCTCAATTGGCCTGCCAACTCTCCTGACCTGAACCCCATAGAGAATCTGTGGGATATTGTGAAGAGAAAGTTGAGAGACGCAAGACCCAACACTCTGGATGAGCTTAAGGCCGCTATCGAAGCATCCTGGGCCTCCATAACACCTCAGCAGTGCCACAGGCTGATTGCCTCCATGCCACGCCGCATTGAAGCAGTCATTTCTGCAAAAGGATTCCCGACCAAGTATTGAGTGCATAACTGAACATAATTATTTGAAGGTTGACTTTTTTTGTATTAAAAACACTTTTCTTTTATTGGTCGGATGAAATATGCTAATTTTTTGAGATAGGAATTTTGGGTTTTCATGAGCTGTATGCCAAAATCATCAGTATTAAAACAACAAAAGACCTGAAATATTTAAGTTGGTGTGCAATGAATCTAAAATATATGAAAGTTTAATTTTTATCATTACATTATGGAAAATAATGAACTTTATCACAATATGCTAATTTTTTTAGAAGGACCTGTAGGCTACTAATAATTTATCAATAATGTTATTTATTTAGTAATATTAAAGATTACACTTTTGCAGAATGTGCCATGGTTGCGGAGTTCTCGCATTTGACCAGCGGATGTCGCTAGCGTGTCACTGCTCCGCTGCTTTGCGCATGCGTAGAAAGTTTCTCGTTATTATGAGAAACTAAGTCATTATTACGAGAAGGTTTGAGATACTAAGTCATAATTATTATTGCATTATTATGACTTACAGAATTATATTTTTTTACTCAATTGTGGCGGAAACGGGCTTCCATATTTCAGAGTATCAAAAGAAGGTCTAAAATGCGCACAAGGACATGAATTACTGAATTGATTCTTTGTTCATGTTCAAACAAAGTCATTAGAATGATTTGGACTTTCCAACACTAAAGAGAGCAACTTTTAAGGCGAAACATTTCACTAGAATACATTTAGAATCTAGGGCCCAGTTTCACACACAGATCTTAGAGTAAGCCAAGATTAGGCCTTAGTTCAATTAGAGCATTTAATTAGCTTTTATAAATGTACCTTAGAAAAAAAAACAAAACATTACTGGTGTGCATCTTGAGACAAAACAATGGCACTGAAATATTTAAAGTACCCCTTTAGTCAATAATTTTATCCATTAAAACTAATTTTGATCACTGAAATTACATATTTAAATGTTTTTTCCTGTGAAAAAAAATTCTTCATGCCTTAAAATAGCTTACCTTGCCTCATTTATTATACACGGATCAATGAATATGCTAATTAGCCCCGCCTCCACTCACTCTCATGGGCCCAGAGATCCACTCAATTTACTGAGGTAAATGCAGCACAAAGGAATTGCTTTTTACAACGTCAGCCACATAACGCAATTAATAAGATTAGTCTTTTGCTTGACTACATTATCAAACAGCTGCTAATAATGTGTTGCTAATGTTACACAAACTATGTTTCTGTTTGTCATGTCAGAGTCAGACAGCTACCTAATGAAGCCAGGGACACACTTAACTACTGTAAGGCCGATTATGAATGTAATTTGTTACTTATTGATCATGCTCAGAGTCAGAGCCAGTTGCATTCAGTCGGTGTTTACAGTCAGTGTTTATATTCTGTGTGCAAGTATTTAAATCTGCTTCAGTCAAAGGAGACAGTCTGTGTGTTGAGCTCAGTAGTCATTAAGTGTGTCCCCAGCTTAAAAATCAATAGGATTTGAACAACTTAGAACGTCAGTGGAGAAAGGCATATAGTTCATCATAGCATCGTAATACACCTGCTATAGTTCAATATCATATCAACAGAAAAATATACTGGGATAACCTGGTTGGTCAGTTAATGAAATGCTAAAGCCCCCCATCATGTTGATGTGATTGGTTACAAGCTAGTTTGTGACATCACAAACACCAGCAATTTCAAACCGTGGGTTTGAGACTGTCTTTAGATCACTGCAGTTTTAAGGAGAAAATACTCAGCAATGGTGTTGACTTTTGAATTTGCACATGGTTTGTCTTAAAGAAGATTAAAAACACATAGACATAAACAACATTAAAAACATGATTTTCACCACAGGGGGACTTTAAGACATCATTTAGAAATATTTTAAAACAGCTCAAACATGCATTTGAGTCTAGCTTAAGCCTTGTCTGTGAAACCGGGGGAACGATTTTCATTAATGTTATTAAAGTGGCTATAATTACCATATCACATCATTATTATATATAAAAATATATATGATAATATATACGAGAGAATTCCAACGGTATGTTTTATGCAATAAATTGAAGCTCCGTTAGTATGAAATATAGAAACTTTAACGAGAAAAGCATTAGAGGATGGCTGCAGCAGATCAGTGACAAAAACATCCTGTTTTGCTTTATCTTTCCTCAAATTTGGAATTGGAATGAGTGCTACAGTAAATAATGAAATGAACTGCAATTGTTTTATTTTTTAGGGTTTCTAAATAATAATAAAAAAGCTGTATAGTTTTAACAAATTAACTCACCTACCACATAGGCTGCTTGAACATTCTATAGGGTATGCAAACATCAGGGCTTGTCACTGATCTGTTATTGCCCAATTGGCTATGTAAACTATTTAAAGGAAATCCATAGATCTTGCATTTTTTGCAGCAGATTTCTCAATAAGATGAAGCTCATCTTTTTCCTTATTCTACTATTGGAAAATATTTATTGTCTCAAGAATTACCTTAGGTTCATGTCTCCCTGAAGGGCCAGAGTAAAGATGTTTGAGATGTTTCCTCCAGGACAGCATCCACAAATTAACACAGATATGCTCTCCATATCACCTAAATGAAACAGTTTTGCTAGGCAGAAGGCTGTGAGGGGCATTATACCATATTGAGCCACAACTGCAATTGCTACCCCTTTGGGTTTGGTGAGATGATTCTTGATCTTTGAGATCTCCATTGTGCAACCAAGAGACACCATGGTGATAAAAAGAATGACAATTAAGGCCAAACCGATGACCTTGTCCACATTTTCATTCAATGCAGTGGTGGTGTTTACATTCCTTGAAGAGTTGGTTTGATTGAAAGTGTCCATGGTTTTTTTAGATGAATTTATTTTATGTTTTTCATAAGCTGTGAGATAGAAAAGAAAGGAAGTTAAAGTGTAAAATAACATTTAAGTAATCCAATAAACAACAACAACAATAACAAAGATTGTTAAAAGTAGAATGTTTGTTTTTCAGTAATGTTAGATAGATAAATCTCAAACCTACCTCTGATTCATGTAGTGCTTTAGTGAATGTGTTGTGCAAGTGAGAAAAAAATAGAGGTTTCCTATCTGTCCTCTGATCTAGTGTTTTTTTTTTTCAACTTGTTTGTTCCTTAACCCTTTAAGGGCTAAGCTATTTATAACTGTTTTCATTCACCTTATTTACATTTAATATAATGTAATAATTTCTGAACACAGACAATTGTACTCTGATCTGTTATTACCAAACACGCATGGATTTTATTTCAGCTTTTTTCACGCAGTCGTTTAAAAAAAAGAACATAATTGAAAATATGCTCATTTGAAACATACTATCAACTTTTTTCATACATGTATTAGGCATCAGAAATATTCTGCCCTCACAATGGCATCTCTCTTCCCAAAGTTAGACAGATAGGTAAACTCTTTCCAACACGTAGGCTTGTGGGAGAATGCTGCTTTATTCCACACCACGATGAATATGTTGAAACAGTGAAACTACAGAGAGGAGATGTAAATATAATAGAACAACTTTGTTATCGCCAACAAAATAACACTAATATGAATTTGTTGTATATAGTTCTTAAAATGGCTAACAGTCCACATTACATAGCTTTATAAATAGTAAATTTAACAAATTGAATACAAATTAATCAGAAAACTTACAGACAATGCTTTCTGCAGAGGATCACAAAATGAATGGCTTGCTTCAAGTTCCTTCTGTGTTGTACTAACTTTAACTGATGCAATTAACTGAAATTAACTGTCATGGAATGTTACTATGGCAACTATTTTTAAAGGAAGCTACTATGTATTGGTATTGGAATCAACATTAAATGAATGATCCAGGACAAGAAATGTATGTGACCCTATACTAGCAAAGTGATTGTATTTATTGACACTTTTTTACTTCTAGTAAAGTTTCAGTCCAACAGAGACAGACAGTTTGCACTCATACTTTTCTCCATATTTTGCTCGGTAGCAAATTCTGTTATGTTATGCAGATTATTTCCTTGATGAGTTTTCATGTTCTTTGTCATTCAAGTTTCAAAGCTGAAGTCTTTGCGAGATTTCGATTCTCGTGTTCTTTGCTACCCACTGTCTATAACCACATCCTACACAATGCAGCTGTATATTTCTAGTTAGTCAGCCAGGTAAGGGAGAAAACAAAATTATAATTTACATTTATGTATTTGGCAGATGCTTTTATTCAGAGCGACTTACATGTATTCAGGTTACATTGCCT
>RJVU01072567.1:2057626-2116427 GCA_003731715.1 Anabarilius grahami | reverse complement strand
TGTAATTCAATCTAGATGTGTAAAGTAATTAGGATAATTCTGTCATTTATGTATCATTATGCTGTTCCAAACATTTTTTTCTTTGAAATGCAAAAGATCTTTGGGAGAATGAGAAAAGATGCATGTAAATGCTGACTAATTTTGTCAGTCCCTAATATTAATTGGTTTTAAATTTTCTATATTTTCTATTAAAGTAATACAGGTTTGGATCAGCGTGAAGGCGTTGATGATAATAGACCCTTTTCACAGACTGTGATGACGCGTTTTAACGGTCATAAATATCGTAAATCCTGCAAAGTTTTTAATATATATATATATATATATATATATAATATTTTTTTTTTAAATGTATGTACATTATAACACTATACTTAGTATTATATTACCTTTGCATCATATTACAAAAAACTAGTTAACGCTGCTGTGAGGTTGTTTCTAATACAGAGGCAATTGGAGTGATGGTAAAAATGACATCTTCTGACTGCCGATATCAATTGCTCTCTATTTTTTTCCTCTTTTTTTAAAAGATGTGAAAACACTATTGTGGAGTTTTTCCTTTGCTATTTGAGCAAATGGAAACACAAAAAATATATTTAATGTATTCTCTCATTCACCGCTATAGAATTTTACCCAACTATGACTTCCGCTTCTGAGAAACCTGGAAATGTGAAAAGAGTCTATGATGCAATTAAAAAAACTTTAAATTAACTGTAATATTTCCAGTTCGGCCAGTGAATTAAGGCGCTTGGTTTCTGTCAAGCTTTCACGCCTTACAATTACTCATGCATTTGCAATAGGCTTTTTTTTTTAAATCACAATGTTTTTGTTTTTGCCATTATGACATCACGATAATCCAAAGGCATGAACCTGCTTTTTGGCTTGATATCTTAAACGTGCATGTTTAATGAGAAATATGTAGAAATGCAGTTAATTAGCTAATTTTCAAAACCAATTTGAAACTACATTGCTTAGTTTAAATAATGTGACCAAGTTAAAACTGTTAAATGTCTCTCAGAAATGAAGCACAGCAGAAAAGGAAATAATAAAATGGATTGAAATGTAAATTTGGGCTTCTTAAAAAAAAAAAAAAAAAAAATGCCTGGCCTTCCATGCTTTATGCATTTGGACATTTCTTTGGATTTTGTGGGATGAGGCCACAGTCTAACCAGAATGATCTTATGTATTTTAAGTATCGATTCATAGTTGATTTTTATTTTTTTTGGTACCCATTTCTGCACACAAGTCCCTTATGTAACCCTAAACTGTTTGCTCAGCATGCACTCAGGCTTCTCTGGAGAATAGGCTTGTAGAGCCCTTCACACACTAGACTGAGACTAATTTTTCCTTGATCATGAAGTTTAACACTATAATAGTGTTATTTTCATTGTCATTTTTTGGCTTCCCAACCAGTAAATGTTTTGATGTTAAAGGGGTAGAAATTTCTGACATTTACTCACTTTCAAATCAGTCCAAACCTGCATGAGTTCTGTGGAACAAAAAGAAGATATTTTGAAGAATGTTTCAACTGTCCATATGATGGAAGTTAATGCAATCCAAAGTTACATTGGACCTTATTGACTTTCATTGAATGAACAAAAACATGTTATGTTATGTGTTCCACAGTAGAATGTCATACAGGTTTGGAACAACATGAGGGTGAGTAAATGATGATAGAACTATTGTTTTTGTGTGAACTATCACTTTAAAAAGTGAGTGGTCAGTCTTTGTTAGGTGCATTGGTAGGGTTCATAGTGGGATGTTTAAAATAGCACTCCTCACAAGCAGGGCTGTTTTTACTAGCCTTGAGTTTTCATTGGGTAGACTGGAGACACAAGGTCTACAACATCCCCAAAGTCCTGTTTATCTCCCCCTTCTTTTTGTGCTGGGAGGAAATCGTTTTTTTATCAGGATGTTGAGATCATAAGACAACAGTAGTGCATGTTGTTGTCTGTATTCCCGAGAAAGTTTTCCTCTGCAATACTGCTTGTCATTTTGCTTTCTTTTATGCAATTTATAGCCCTTTATACCTTTAATTTTACTGGAGACATTGCTTGTGCTGCTTATTATGATGGAATTGTGGAGAAGCCATATGCAGAGTATAGTTTTTGCTATACTTGAGTGCAGAATAGCCCTTGACATGTTGAGCAGTCTATCACCTCGCGTGCATGTAATTCAATCCTGACACTGGCAGTGTACAGTGTCACCTTTTAATCATCAGACAGACAGACTGGATCTGCCAGTAACACTGTGGCCACACCTCGCCTTTCCAGGTGGTGTGTAGACATTGGAATGTTTTTGTGCTGCCCAGTGGCACTTCAGCATTTGGATAACTGCTTTCGTTTTGCCCCTTTTTTCCACGGAATGCAAAAGAGGCTCTTGTTAATGAGTCACTGGATTTGAAACAGGTTTTACAGCTGTGCCTTTATGTAATAACAGTGTCTTGGCCAAGCCCAGTGACATTGGACTCCAGTGGCCATGTTGTTTTCTCAGCTTAACAGTCTCAGGGTACTAAAACCAGGCCTAACATAGAGACTTTTTGTAGGATAGTGGAATTGCAATCTTTTTTTTGTGTGTGTCCTATAAAAGGAGATATTTTAATACACATATTAGTATGTGTAAAAGGGTTAGTTCAGCCAAAAATTAAAATTCTGTCATTAAATACTCGCCCTCATGTCGTTCCAAACCCGTAAGACCTTCGTTCATCTTCAGAACACAAATTAAGATATTTTTGATGAAATCCGAGTTTTTTATTTTTTATCTCCGATAGAAAGCAATGAAATTACCAAATTTAAGGTCCAGAAAAGTAAAGACATTGTTAAAAGTCAACGTGACCACAGTGGTTTAACCTTAATGTTATGAAGTGACGATATTACTTTTTGTGTGCAAAACAAAAATAAGGACTTTATTCAACAATTTCCTCTCTACCCTGTCATTCTCTTGCGCAGTTTATGTTGAAGACATTGCAGAGCTTCCGTGTTCTACGTCAAAATGCTGACTCGGTATTGTCCGGCTCCTGCGTCAGCATCACACGTATGCGTCGTGGTGCTCATGTGAACAGTGTTGGCCAATACTGAGCCGGCGTTCTGACATAAACAAGGATGCTCTGCAATGTGTCTTCAGCGTAAACTGCTGAGGAGAATGACAGGGTAGAGATAAAATTGTTGAATAAAGTCGTTATTTTAGTTTTTTTTGCGCACAAAGTATTCTCGTCACTTCATAACATTAAGGTTGAACCACTGTAGTCACGTGGACTATTTTAACAATGTCTTAACTACTTTTCTGGACCTTGAATGTGGTAATTTTTTTGCTTTCTATGGGAGATTTAAAAAAAAAAACTTCGGGCCTTACGGGTGTGGAATGACATGAGGGTGAGTAATTAATGATGGAAATTTCATTTTTGGGTGAACTAACCCTTTAAATTAACTAAAGAAAGTTATAATTAATTGCGCATTAGCTAAGGATGTTCTGACAGACATAGTCCAAAAGATGCAATAAAATGGACATCACGCAACTTGTTTCTCTGACAAGTCTCTCAAAAATATTTTTATTATTGTCAATATCAGTTCGTTAAAACAAAAGAATATGATCAAGTTTTTGTTGAAATTTAAAGGTCTACAATTAAATTAAAAAAGCTTTGTTGAACTGTAAATGTTTCTTTATAACTAACACTGTTACCCAATGGCACCATGAGAAGCGAAGAGGCTGAAGCCGCTGTGATTCTCTCATTGCAGGCAGACAAACGGGCACATCACAATGCGCTGGAGCGCAAACGTAGGGACCACATCAAAGACAGCTTTCACAGCCTTCGGGATTCCGTTCCCGCCTTGCAAGGGGAAAAGGTTGGTAAATGTCATTGGTAAAACCGTGAGGAACACAAGTAGGAATAAAAGATATTTGTTTTGTGTGGGGTTTTTTGTCAATGAGCTGTCTATTGTGTTACACATTAAACTATTTGTTGAATATCAGTTTAAATGTTATCATGAGCTGATTAGCTTAGGATTTCCATGATGTTTTAAGTTGGAGCTGGGGTGTGAATGACAACTGTTATAAGAATTGAGAGCAGAGTAGATCCAGACTGATTTATGTGATCCAAGTACAGGCGTGGTTCCAGGAAGCCATTACAAGGGGAAATGCGGTTTCTCCTTCCTCTTGTCTCGTATCTAAAATAGGGAGCTCAAGTGTGTAGTAGAAATAATTGTTTGACCCTTATGTTAGAGCTAAGCTTCTTCTAGGAATATATGCAAAAGTGCATGATTTTTGTTATATTTTAGTCTATTAAAATTTGAGTCACATGACTAGGAATGCATAATATTTGTTATGCAGTACAATTGTTATCGGCTGATATTAGAGTGTTTAAATTTACTGGTATCACTTGATATTGGATGTTTAGCTGTTCTCTATTTTTGCATTTAGATTAAGTGAGTGTTAGATTGGTTGCAAAAGTTAATCTTAGCCTAATTTAGTTACAATGTTAAATGTAATATTTAGCGAATCTCAAAATGAATATCTAGTTTAATGCTTTACATTATAACATTGTGACTCTGACTTGTAGCATTTAAGACAATTTTGTCTTTTTTTTTTTTTTATGTTTAAATGTTCCTTATGACACACATATTGTAGCGTTTTAATATCGGCCGTTTATCGCTTATCGGCCATATACCATGAACATTTTTTAGTGTTGGCTGAAATTTTCCAGATGTGTTGCCATGGTAGTAGAACACGTAGGAGATGCGGGGAATATGTCCCCCCACTTTTAAACGTAAATTTGTCCCCCACACCTTTTTCGGGCAAGTGTGTTCACAGAGGTTTTCATGAGCCAATGTTAATAAATCTCAATTTGAATTCAAAGAGACAAGATAGTCTATGCTTGACCTGATGTTTTCTTCTTATCCAAAATGAGGCTATGTAAACATTATGGAGCGCTAAACATTCTAATGAAACATATGTTTTATTAATACTTGAAGCCGGAGGGCACGTTTTTACATAAAGTCCAGAACAGACTCATAGAAGTAATAACTTAAGACATTCTAGGAAATCCCTTATTTGGACAAAGGTATCCAGCTAAACACACAATTGTAACAATATGGATTATTTGTTTTTTAGAGGCATCTCTGTGTGTTTTCATAACATTAAAGTATATGAATAATGCAGTGCTAATTAACACAGCCTTTATTACAGTACAGAAACTATAAAATCTATTTTCTTTCTGCCTTTATAAAAGGCAGAAAGAGCCTCATTACGTGTTCAGAGTGGCTTTAAAAAACACATGCTTTTTACATTGTATAAAATCCATGAAGACTTAATTCACAAGTGTTTGTAGTACATAAACCAATTATAAAACTATTAGGAAAAATATAGGACAGAAATTATTGGTTATTGTTTAGTAGTGTATTTAATTTCTTAGTCAATTAAAAGCAAGAGATAAGGGGGAAAAACCTGTAAACTAGACAAAGGACAGATTTAACACTTTTCTGTTCCCATTTACTGTTGAAATGATGTGTAGCTACTAAAAGAAGAGGTTTTTAAGATGTTTGTTCATTGGGATTGTTTGGTTGAAATGGGTTTGGGGTTTATGTATGTGATATGAAATTGCATTCCTTGCGTCAAATTCTAGTTTTTCATTTGTTGCTGACAGCAATCTATCAAACAGGCATCCCGAGCTCAAATCCTAGACAAAGCCACAGAGTACATCCAGTACATGCGACGGAAAAACCACACACACCAGCAGGACATCGACGACCTGAAGAGGCAGAATGCCCTGCTGGAACAACAAGGTGGGTGTCGCTGTGTTATTCCTGGCTTTTATTGGCTGTTTTGTTATCTGGTCACGGTGATTTGTGCCAGTAGGTTTGTGTGCTGAAGGAAAAGCCTAATTTGGCTGTGTTGTAGCTCTCTTTCTTTTAAACACAAATTAAAGAATGTGTCGTCTTGTCTCTTTATTTTCCAGTGCGGGCACTGGAGAAAGTCAAGGGGACCACGCAGCTTCAGGCCAACTACTCCTCTTCAGACAGCAGCCTGTACACCAACCCCAAGGGCAGCGCTGTATCGGCCTTCGATGGTGGTTCCGACTCGAGCTCGGAGTCTGAGCCGGAGGAACAGCGTTCCCGGAAGAAGCACCGCGGGGAGGATAGCTAAATAGCGGATCCTCGGCCTGCTCCACAAAGTTCTCCTCTGAGGGGAGGGAGAGTCACAGCAATAGCCTGTTTCTTGTTGTATTTTGTGTACCTCAATCTCCCCAAACCACCTTGATCAATCTCTTTCAGTGAATGTCAACCCTCGATTCCATGCCTGAAGAAACCTCTTCGGCAGGTTTGCAAGGGCGTGGGACGCCAGTTACAGGAAGAACACTCATGGAGAAAACGGCTTGTTTTTACTCTCTCTCCCTCTCCGACTCTGTTCGTCCATCTTGCGTCCTGGCACGCGCAACAACAAACGATTTAAACCCAAAATGAGGCAGCTTTGCAACTTAAGGACTTGATGCTTTTTTCTTTTTTTTTTTTTTGGTACCCTTGTCTGCAATCCCTCCAGGTGGAAATTCAAAGGGGTGAATGAGGCGTACAGCTCCTAGCACTGCTAAAATATACATTTTTGTTGAATATCTTAAAGCCTGCTTAGAACTTACCCATAGCTGAATTGTCCCGAGTGGTTTGCCTTTCTAAATATTTGTTACTTTTCCATAAAGGAATGTTTTTGAAGCATTTATCAATGTACCCCTTGTTAAACCTATGGGATGAGTGATGCGTTTTGACATGTTATCGATGAAATCCTCTATTTAAAAAAAGAAAAAGAAAACCAACATTCTTTATGGGAAGGCTGCTGAGCTTGTGTTGTATTTGTTGTTTTAGCCTGATGTAGTAAAGTTTACAGGTTGGGGGAAAAAAAAAGATTTTTTTTCTTTTAAAAATGGGGGTTAAAAAGTGAAAAAGCATATATTTTGCATCTGTCATCTGAGCCTCCCAAACATGTATTTTATGTATTTCACTCCATATTGGGAATATAAACGTTCCAAATTATGTATCCCCCCCACAAAGCTAGTCAATATCGAAAGAGTAGATTCATGTCGTGACTTTTAAAGGTAAATGTTCTAAATGTTTATTGGAAATTTGACCGCTGCACACCGCTAAAGTTGCATTTTGAGTGTCTAGGAGACGTGAGTGAGTGCGCGCGTGTGTGTATATCTTTTACCATATTTTCCACTTAGAACATTAGTAAAACTGAGTAGGTCTTTCTTTGTCTGATTCCATTCCATGGAAATTACAGGTATGTTGTACATACTGCCAACAGTTGTCTTGCAAGTTGAGGCCTACCTTTACAATGAGAATATAAATAAAACTATTTTATCCTTTACTCATGCTGTATGGTTCCTTTTATACCAGGGGCTCTCAGCCTTTTTGACTCCATGGCTCCCCTTTGTCCACAATTTTTTTTGCAATTTTTAGCTGATTAAATGTTTGAGCTTGGCATAGCTATACAAAGGTATATTCATAAATATATTTAAAAAAAAAACATTTGATCATTTACTCACCCTCATGTATCAAACCTTTACGACTTTAATAAGAATTTTTAAGTATATTGATGCTAAGCTCAAAAAAAAAACCTGACAAAATAGGGGTCATATTATTTGTGCACTGTAATCAACGTTCTTATACCTTACAACAGCTTTGTGTAAGGAATAATTGAAAATTTACATAGTTATTCATTGAAAATGTTCCCCTCCATCATAGCTCTTAAATCTAATTTGTACTTCTGCATATTCAAAGGTACAAATCGGGAGATGTGAATGACCTTTACTCACCCTATTTGGATACATTTGGATGAGAAAAAAAATGTATGGAATCAAACACTTTAATGAAAAAAAACAGCCTCAGTCCCTTAGTGTTCCACAAAAGAAAGTCATACGGGTTTGAAAAGACATAAGAGTGAGTAAATAATGACAGAACTTTCATTTTAGGATGAACTGTTCCTTTAATGTAATAAGATGAAATCCCATTCTGTTTTGATACTTCATACCACCATATTAAGATTTAAAGCATGATGGTTGAATAACTGAATACAATTGTAATGCTCATTAAACAGCACAATGATAAAAAAAAAAAAATTACAAAATGTAAACTGTACTCATGGCTGAGTAGCTGAGTGTTTGTTTTACCAAGACTAAGTCATATCTGTCAAATAGCACTAATTAATTAGAGACGACAGAAATTAAAGTCAAATGATCGACTGCTCATAGTGAGTATAGATCATACATAATACACCAACTGAGAAATAAAAACAAACTTTCATCCAAGTCTTTATTTCTGTCCAGAACCTACTGCCACATGCACTCTGAGAAATGTATGCCAAAACCCAAAATAAGCTGGTATGTGCAATAAAATATCAATCAATGACTGGTGCATGAAAAACACCCTGCCTAGTCAGTCTCTACTGTTTTCCCTGGCTAAAATCCATAACCCCATGCTGAAGCTGTAGTATATCAGGCCCTCGGAGTGTTTCCCCATCTGTAGATGCTGTACAGGCCAGCAAAGGACATTTGGATACAGCATTTACAGAAGATGCCTCTGCGTTAGGTCAAGCTAGTTCAAATTCCCAAAAATGTTTACAATAGAAAAAGAGGAAAAGTCTATGACTGGTCCATCGCACTTGGCGTAGCTCCCGTCTGAAGTGGAACAGGTAACCGGTGGAAATGTTCAATCGCTTTGGCGACCTTCTCTGGACAGATGTTGTAAACTGGATGAGTTGGTGCCTGAAAAGAAGAAATATGAGAAAATGTAGTTATATTAATTCATTCATTTCAATGTGGGTGGACTCAACTGAATTTTTTGTATCTCTTACCAGTCTGTTCTCGTCTCGACCAAGGATCAGCTCATTATGGAGGTCTTTGCTTCCGAAATGCTGTGCAATTGAGAGTCCGCTCAGACAGTAGCATGTGTGGTAGAAATCTCTAGACCTGTGGGGAATCAATCATGAACTACTATGAAAGTCTGCTTTGGTTTGTATAGTTAGTAAAAGGACAAAATATCCAAGACAATTGTATTTTTCAAATTTTAAAGTTCATTTTAATTAAACTTGGATCCTTACAGTTAAACAAGATAGATGTAATGGTCTATAACAGGCCAATGGATTATGACCATAGACATTTGTCTTTTTGTTCGTTACTGTAAAAGGATACGTCAAATCATTTAAAATCAGATTCGCTAACTAATCATTCAGACCCCTCTGTGATGTGAAGCACTTAGTATGATTCATTGAAAATAATCAAATTCAAGATGATTCACAAAGTGGAAAGTTTTGCTCCACACAAACTCTAGACGAGAAATATCTAGCAGATTAATGTTTCAGAGCAGATCAGAACTAGAAAATGTTTATTCATGATAGAAATTTACATGACTTTAATTCCATGACTAGATTTTTTTACTCAATTACAAAAATAATTGGAAATGCAGCTACAATAGAAAACATCTTTCCTCATAGATAGATTTTTGCATTAATGGATTAAATATTTAGTGTAAATATATAATTGTCTAAACATTTCATAAATACATTTTCTCCTTCAAGAAGACACAACAAAATGTGTATATCCTTAGTGGTTCTAAACCAGGTGCCCATTAGGGGGTCTCAGCAAAGTTCTTAGGGGGCCTCATGATGACTTAAAATGAAACAAAACAAGCAGTAAAATAAGCTAAAACAACCCAAAACACAACAATTCTTATTTTTAGCTCACTGTTTTTAATTCTTTTGTTTTTCCCCTTTGAAGAACCAGGATTCCCACTGTGTAGAAAAATCTGGATATATGTGTAAGCCTAATTGTAAAAATGTGATTTTTAGACCTGAAAATGTAATGTATAAAAATACCCATGGAGATTTAAATGTACATTTTATGAAGTTGTGCCAAGCTCTAAAATATTTTATCGGTAGAAATTGTAAGTAAAAAATATTTTTAAAGTCGGCATAAAACGGAAGTTGTGATTGTTCTTTTTTTCCTTATTGTGACTTATATCTGAGTGAAACGACTTCTGAAATGAGAAGAAAAAAAAAGTGGGGCGGGGCATGATTTCGTTGTTCGGGAATTGATTGGATCGTAGGAAGATAGCCCCACCCTCGCGCCATAGCACATGACAGGAGGAGAAGTCATTTCGAGGGGAAAGGAAGGTTAACGTTTTTGATTAAAGATTATGAGGGCACATGAATTTTTAAAAAAATAATGAAGTGCACAGATAAATCATTTATAATAAATAGTACAATATTACATAAAAAATAAGAGTGATCAATTTTGATTTCATGGCGACTTTAAAAATGATCCACTATATCACAAACAAACAACTGTAAAAGTTATGAGGAATTCGAATATTTTTGGGGACAGCGGGGGGCTTGAGAATCACTGCTTTATTTGACACATTACTGGTGATATTATTAGTGTATGCGTGTATGCATTTGTGTGTGAAGTGTAAGAGCTGTACTCACTTGCCCGGTTTGTCCAGAAGGCCTCCACCAGGATTCTGGCAGCAGAGGAGGATGTATTCCTGCAGGGCCTTCCTCTCAAACATCCAGCTACTCACACTCAGCGTTGAGTCTCCTATACACACACAGTAATATTTTCTTCATAGGTTAAATAATTACATATGACACTATATCCCAATATATCCATTTTGGATTTAAATTTTGACACAACGTACATAGGGGGAACAAAAACATGTGAACATTGTAGTATTTTTAAGCGCTTTATTATCTCTATATGTTTTCACCTTCTTTAAAAAGAGCCCTGTGGAGTAACGGTAATAGTCCTGCTTGCCAGAAGGAGTAACAACCATCCACCAGCTTGTTACAGCGGCCTTGAAATCCACCTTCAAAACGCATTTGTTTGCTGGTTACCCAGCGCTAATGAAGGAAAAAGAAAGAAAAGCCTCCAATTTACAGGTTTACAAGTATCAGCATAGGAATATCGCTAAGAAAAATCTGCTTGTGCACTGGGACTGTAAAACACCCTAATGTCAAAGTCTGCCAAAGACCCTCGAGATCTGCTGATCTAAGCATCTACAACATTGCGGCACACTAATGTTAATATTTCTAAGCATGTTTAGTGTCCCTGAGGAACCAGTAATGAGATGCTTCTCCTCCAATGTTCATAATACACACAACTGACCTTTAACGCATCCCATAAACCTTTATTCACTCTAATGGACAGGAAGATTCAGGTTAAATGAAAGGTGGATGTGTAGCCAAAGCAAAACAAGGCAAGACAAAGGACTTACTAACAAGGCTTTGAGATCCAGCATGTGTTCTTTGCCCAGTATGACTAGGGCAGCAGTACCACAGAAGGTGTAGCCACCATGTGCCTCAAGTCCTGGTACTCCACCTAAACCGCCCTCCCAGTTCTGACAGCTGAAGTTCAAAGGAAAGCATGACATCTTAGTATTTATGGGTCATTCTCAGAAATATATTATGCTGTGTCTGAGATTTAACTATTTTAGGGACTGTTTAAACAAAAAGGTAAATGTTCTAAATGTTTATTTTTGCCCAAAATGTGAGACACAGGACAGAGAAAAAATGGTCTGGAGATGCGTTTTTAAAAAGTTGAACTTCTTTATACTTGCGAATGACAGGCTGTTCTACGTGCAATCATAGCTAAAAAACAGAGGTTTGATGTTTGTTTTATAATTCTTTATCAGTATTTGATTATGTTTATACTTATATTGGCCTTGTCAAGCTTGATAGTTCAGCTCTGTTATTATGGGGGAAACTAATAAATAATTTCTGTCTAAAAGCATAAGAGTACTGACATTGCATAAATCTTCAACCCTGTAACATTCAACTCAAACAAATTTTTACTATTTTTTTAAAAATGTTAAATTAACTAAAACAAAAAGTATTAAATATTGTTATATAATTTTCATTAATGGAAATAAAGCTGATATTAAACAAATATTAGGTGAAAAACTTAAACAATGTTGGCAACTAAATGAAATAAAATAAGTACTAAAATGTTATAAAAACTAAAAATGAAATAAAAAAAATATATATAAAAACTAATAAAAGTTACAAAACAAAATGACTAAAACTAAAATAAAATGTGAATGGAAATATACAAATAAAAGCTAATTCAAAACATAAATAAATACTTTAATAGTATATAAATAATACTAAAATAACAGTAGCTACACACCTTTTGGACACCTGTTGTTTCAATCAGGATGAATTAATTCTGATTGATGAATCCGAACGTAGCGTTTACATGAACGCTAAATAAAGTGGTGGGGTTGGTGTGCATGTTTATTCTGTACGTCACAAGCTTAAAATCGGAATAGATTTTTTGAATAAACAGTTTCAATACGCATTTGCGCATACATTAAAAAAATATTTTCATGTTTTCATGAACATTTTTTCTTTTGTCAAATCAACTTCAATAATTAATGTGGTTCAGATAACATAATATTTTGAGTTTCTGTTGATTAAACCAATCACTTCATTGTATTAACTCAAATTTTTTATTTGAATGAACTGAAAATGAACTGAAATTTTAAGGCAACCAGGTAACTTACTTTAAGTTAAACCAACAAATTTTTTTTTTACAGTGTACTATTCTCCTACATTGCTTCTTTTCTTTGTTTTAAAACGCAGACTTAATATTTATCTATTTCGGGTTCTGATCAGGAGACAACAAGCACATTGTGCTGTGCTGCTTATATTTATCAAGCAGTAAAAACGCCCCAAATTCCTGCATCTCATCTGTGGATGAGAGTCCGAAACAAGGACTGGTGGGACAATATTGTCCTGCTCCACTTTACAGACGATGACTGGAAGGAAAATTTTAGAATGACAAGACTGTCATTTATGACACTTCATTAAACAACAACAACAGCTTGTTCTACGCGCCATAAGTCATTACACCATTTCTACATCATTGCAGTTCTTTCTATTTTCGGGTTTCAATCCGATCAAGTGTGTAAATGTCCTCTCGATCAGATCAGAAAATGTTTAAACCAATCCGAAATTTTTATCGGATTTAGCCAATTCATTCCGACTGGCATGGTTACATGTGACTTTTTTTAATTTTGACTGTGCTACTAGTTAGATTATTAGGGTCCATGTAAACACAGCTACTGACCCCAACATAATCTGAATATAACTGAAATGGCACATGTTTTGAATAGAGAATGTGGAAGGAGTTACCTTACAATCCAATTGTGCGTCCCATCAAACAGGGTGGGAGTGATGATATTAGTGAGTGAAGCCACAGAAGCTGCACAATATGCACTCCTATCAGATCAGACACACAAGAGCAACCCAGAGTCAACAGGCAGACTACGATAACATCTATGCAAGTTAATAACCACGAGTTACATTATTAGAGTAAGACTGAAAGCCTGTAGGATCAGCGCTGACCTATGGTGAACATAAACAATTTTTCTAGCACTAATCTGTCTGTTGGGAACAGTAAAAGTTCACTTCTGAAAAATGCCTGAGTATAGTAACATCAGAACATGGAGAATAAAGAGATGTATGGCTGTTGTAAAGATGCTTCAGGGTATGTTGCAAACACGGTGACAGAACTCACCTGACGTCCACCTCCCCGCCCACATGCATCACAAAGGAGCCATCTGGCTGCTTCACAGAGTACAGGAAGTCCAGGAGCTTCTCTCTGATGGGGGAGGGGGCAAATAGAATGCGTTACTATGGCAATATAATCCACACAACATCTGAAGGTAAACAGGTGATAATACAAAGCAAACATGAAACCTGTTGATGACTTTGTAAGCCTCCTCTGTACCCAAAATGCTAAGAGCGTTGACAGCTGCGTAGGTCGGTGCCAGGTGAGCGTGCTGACCCGGACCTCCACCAAAGCCACCTGTCGGGCTCTGACATCTGGCCAGAAACTGGCACACACTAGCAAACAACATTCATGGTTGTGATATATTTACATCAACAGGCATGTAAATGTATGAGAAGAACTAAAAAATTAAGCAAAAAGCCAGAAATTCACAAGAGAAATCACTTTCATTTATTTTCATGTTATGACCAATAACTGATAAATGATATATTAAAAATCTAGTTTGTCTAAATTAAAAACAAGTAAATTTAGGCATCACAACATTATAATGCACACAGTATGAGAAATTAAAAATTCATTTTGATATTTGCCAAAGGTTTAAATAAGTGTTAAATTAGTGTTTTTAAAGTTTAGTGAGTGTTAGATGATGGTAAAGGTAATCTAAAAACAGGGTAAATGAGCATGCATAATTTAATTTGCAATATCAACTGATATGGTAGCGATATATTGTGAATCCCTATTATTATGATTGAAAATACAATTATACTAAATTTATTCCAATCTCTAATTGGACTGCTATTAAAGTCAAAAGAGATAATTCTGTTTGGTGTCAACTATCGCTTTAAGAAAAAGCATAAATATTAAAGAACACATTAACATTCACAGCAAAAAATGACTTAATACACTGCTTATGAATTTCACCTCTTTAATACTTTAACAGTCACTTGAATATGAGATTTTAAGTCTATTTCAAAGTCATAACCACCTAAGATATAAAGCAGGGGTGGCGAACTCTGGTCCTGGAGAGCCTCAGTCCTGCAGAGTTTAGCTCCAACCCTGATAAAAACTCACCTGCCTATAGCTTTCTAGCAACCCTTCAGGCCTTGATTAGCTTTCTCAGGTGTGTTTGATTAGGGTTGGAGCTGAACTATGCAGGACTGTGGCTCTCCAGGACCGACGTTCGCCACCCCTGATACAAAGGTTTTATAAAGGTATAAATATAAAGGTTTTAACCCCAGCAGCTATAAAGTGATCTTAGCATAGTTTGCATTGAGTTTGCATCAGTGTCACAGCTTGACGTAACTTTGACATTATCTGTAGTGGTCACATTAAGACCAAGATATTAACTGGGTAAGGGGACCTAAGCACCTGCCTCCATGCCACGTGTACACTGATATTGATGTGCAGAGAAGGGCTCGTACTCACTCTGAGGCAACAGCTGTCGGCACAGGCTCCTCTAGCAGCTCCAGACTATGCAGGATCCAATAGCACAGCCAAGGCCGGCTGGCATCCAAACACTGAAGCCAGACAACATGCAGATTCAGCAGCCATTACCAGCACTCTTACACAGAGCTGCTCTGGAACATGGTGTTCTCGTACAAAATACACAAAAACTAGAAGCATGGTGTTCTCTCTCTCTCCCACCCACTCACATACACAAGTAATGTATCACATGGTTTTAAAAATAAAATGCAAGGCTGTAGATCCTTAATGGCCTAGTCTAAACAAGTTTTGTGTGTTTGTGTTAATAACAAAACTTTAAAAATAAAAAAAAGTCATCGTTTACTCACCCTTTTGTCGTTTCAAACCTGTATGACTATGAATTTTTAACGTCAAACCCAAAATGAGCTATTTAGCAGAATATCTAAGCTGCTCAATATAAATATTGTATTGTCATGAAAATTTTACTTGAATTGTTTTTCTTTTAAGCTTAAGTTATTATCTTATCTGTCAATAAAATAAAATAAATTATTTGTTTTTATTCTACTGATTTTCAACCAGTGTTTATAAAGGAGAATGAAACAGTAATGTCAGTATCTGTAAATGTTAAATTATGTATTTTATTATTATTATTCATAGCCTCTTGCTCTCCCCTGGTTTGAAAACATTATGCTAGATAACATTTTTGTTGTTTTCATACACATTTGTTGTTTCAACTTAAATTTGGGTCAAATATGGACAAATCCAACAGTTGGGTTAAAAATTTTACCCACTGATTGGGTTTGTCCATATTTGACCCAAATTTGGGTTAAAACAACCCAGAATTGTTTTAGAGTGTACAGGTAAGGAACAACATGTGGATGAGTAAATAAAGACAGAATTGTCATTTTTGGGTGAACTAACCCTTAAGTTTTTTTTTTTTTTCCCAAAAGACATTGTTTACCTCATATGCATCAGATAGATGGCGTAAACCTTTCTTCAGATAATGATAGTGTTGTTCTCTCAGTAAAGCAGGCCTGAAAAAAACAGTGTGTAGAGTCATCCATTTAATCATTTTATTAAAATCTAGCTATTGAAAATGATGTTATAAATCATTTTTGCATTAAAATATCTCCTTATCCACAAAGTGACAAATGATCAGTTTCAACTTTTACCAAGATTCATAATAGCTCACTAAAAGGCAACAACTTATTTGTACAAAGCAAGTTCAACCACTGAGCTGACATCCTCCAATTATCCCCATCAAAGGAAGTGGCAGTGTTAAAATGATAGAGTCAGTGAGTCAGAACAGCCTACACACAGTACGCTTGACTTCAGTGCTGGCCGCAGAGGTGCTGGGGCACGTCTAATTTGAGGGTATCTCAGCTGAGAGAACAGACCATTAACCCTTGTTCTTTCAAAGTCCCTTTAAGTGTTATTCTATAGTCTTTGGTTCTTTCTATCCTCTGCTTCTCTCTACTGAGCCAAAGAAAGCATCGCATTCATTACATTTGTGACCAGCTAATCAGAGCGACGTATTTTTCAAGTTTCATGTAAAGTAATGCTGAAGTTGAATTAGCAGTGTTTTCTTCACAGGATAATTAATTTGTCCTTTCATGCCTGAAATTTAAGGGTTCACCCAAAAATGAAAATTCTGTCATTAATTACTCATCCTAATGTCGTTCCACACCCGTAAGACCTTCGTTCATCTTCGGAACACAAATTAAGATATTTTTGATGAAATCCGAGAGCTCTCTGACTCCTCCATAGACAGCAATTAAATTACCACTGTCAAGGCCCAGAAAGGTATTAAAGACATTGTTAAAATAATACATGTGACTGCAGTGGTTCAACCTTAATTTTATGAAGTGACGAGAATACTTTTTGTGCACAAAAACAAAAATAATGACTTTTTTCAACAATCTCTTCTCTTCCATGTCAGTTTCCTACACAGTTGACGTAGTAAACACAGTGCAGCGCTTTCGTGTTTATGTCCGAACGAATAATGAGCCAGCGTTCCGACATGAACACAGAAGCGCTGCACTGTGTTTACTTCGTCAACTGTGTAAAGAGACTGACATGGAAGAGAAGAGATTGTTGAATAAAGTCATTATTTTTTGTTTTGTTTTTGTGCACAAAAAGTATTCTCATCACTTCATAACATTAAAGTCCGCGTGAATCGGAAGTTGCAAACGACTTTTCTCCAGTGTTGTGACGTATTTCCAAGTGAAACGAAATATTGAATAGAGGGCAGAGTTTTACTTTAGCGCTCTTCCTCTCCATCTCTCGCTCATAGACACAAGGTTGCAGGGGAGTGGTTTACGCGTTTTCAACCCAAGCCGTCAAACTGACGTTATCAGAGAAGGAACACCATTCCAGACCGGAAGTAACTTTTCAGATTTTGATTAAAGATTACCGCGACAAACAATTTTTTTCTGTGTAGTAACTTGCACAGATTAATTGTTCACCACAAGACTAGTAGTATGCACTAACAAAGTAAATAGGGTCGATTTTGATTTCATGCCGACTTTAAGGTTGAACCGCTACAGTCACTTTGACAATTTTAACAATGTCTTTAGTACCCTTCGGGCCTTGACAGTGTTAATTAAATTGTTGTTTATGGAGTGGTCAGAGAGCTCTCGGATTTCATCAAAATATCTTAAATTTGTGTTCCAAAGATGACTGAAGGTTTGGAACATCATGAGGGTGAGTAATTAATGCCAGAATTTAATTTTTGGGTGAACTAACCTTTTAACTGTAATTGAACTGACAGTCTGTGGATGTACCATCCAAATTGCTACACTTCCATTCAAATGTTTGGGGTAAAAAATTTTAATGTTTCACCAATTTATTTGATAAAAAAAAATACTATAAAAACAGTAATATTGTAAAATATTATTACAATTTAAAATAACTTCTCTATTTTAATATATTTTAAAATATAATTTATTCCTCTCATGGCAAAAATTAATTTTCAGGAGTCATTACTCCAGTCTTTAGTGTCATATGATCCTTCAGAAATCATTCTAATGTGCTGATTTGGTGCTCAAGAAACATTTCTTAATAATGATCAGTGCTGAGAACCGTTGTGCTGCTTAATATATGTAGAAAACATGTCTTTTTGGGATTCCTTGATAGAAAGTTCAAAAGAACAGCATTTATTTGAAATAGAAATCTTTTGTGACACTGTAAATGTCTTTACTGTGACTTATGATCAATTTAATGCACCCTTATATCATATAAATATTCATTAATTTAAAAGAAAACCCTACTGACCTTAAAGTTTTGAATAGTAGTGTATATAATTATTACTCAATTATTTATGTAAAAGAACCTCAATTCATCATACTGATATTACGCACAATAAANATTTTTTTGGATGTTGTGTTTGTGTGAGAGCGGTGTGTGTGTGAAATGTAAGAACATCCATTCAGATCCGCTCTGATGGATAGATCTGTTTAGATTCACTCTGACGGACAACAACAGCTACAAAAAACTCCCTAGGACTTCCTTGCTCTTCCATCCAGATAGCAAAATTCTGTCTTTTCCTGTTTTTATTTCATTTCTAATGTATTTTATATCTTTTATGTATCATCTTTTTTACTGTTATTTCTATTCCTTATGTTCTATTTTTATTATTCTTCTTTATGTGAAGCACTTTGAATTACCATTGTGTATGAAATGTGCTATACAAATAAAATTGCCTTGCCTTGCCTTGCCTTTACTGTGACTTATGATCAATTTAATGCACCCTTATATCATATAAATATTCATTAATTTAAAAGAAAACCCTACTGACCTTAAAGTTTTGAATAGTAGTGTATATAATTATTACTCAATTATTTATGTAAAAGAACCTCACATCATCATACTGATATTACGCACAATAAATGGCATCATCATCTGAACATGTATCTATTCCCAGAATGACAGTGTGTAGTGCTTATGAGTGTGTTTTTCCACAGTTTTCTCATTGGAGTGTGAAATTAAAAAGCTGTGGTATATCTGGATATGTGGCAGAACAGCTGATGTGGTACTACAGCAACTCGTCCAAATGTTTTGGTTACACAACCTTTGTCCTCCAGTCTGATTACATCAGTTTTAATCACATCTGGGTTTCTTATTACTTCTCTTGGTATAGAGGAAATAAGTTACACAGGTACACAGATGTCATGCTGTGGTGGAAGGTGAAAACTAGCTGTACCCGAAGCAAATATCAATGGTATATAGACTTTAAGTTTTTCTGCATATGATGTGATGCTGCAACATAAAACATACTCAGCAGACACAAGCACAATCTGATGGTGCCAAAGACATCGGTCACAGATCAAATATGTACTTGTACATAAGAATGTCCAAAAGCAGCACACTGAAAATCAATACTGTGGAGATCCTGTTTGTGTTAATGGCCAGAGAAGGCTGAACTTTACTTACTGCGGCGAGGAGTGAATTTGCTGGTAAACACTGTATACCTCTTGAATACTGCATTCAACTTTTCTCTGGATTCAATGATAAAACAGGAAACAAAAATGTGGAGGTGAGATAACCAAACAGAAAATGTGACAAAGACAAGCCAAATGACATGCAGACAGAAGAATCCACTGTGGTTGATGCTGACTGTGCGCATATGAGTGGCTGACATCACATCCTGTTCAGCGTGTCAAACAAAAGACACAAAAATAGTCAACTTTATTTTGAAAATCATAGTATGACTTAATCAGTGCTTGAACATTTCTATGTAAATTTCTATGGTAAAATAATAATTTAAAAATAATAAAATCATATAACTTTTGTATATATATAATATATAAAAATATAATTTTAATTCATACATAATTTCAAAAGTCTTTAAAGCAAATTAACTATACATTTTCAATGTATTGGTGCTAAGATTTCTAAATAAATATACATGCAAATAAATATCACTTTTCACTTTATAACTTCTCATGTTAACTGTCAACCACCCATATAATAATGCAGGTCATACATTACAGTGCAACATAACAATAACTAGTGAAGTATAAGCAGGTTCTCATTGTAGTAAAAAAATTCCACATTGTTCCTGACAAGCTAATGTTCAAAAACGTTTATAAAGGGGTACTTCCCTCAAAAATGAAAAGTCTGTCATTATTTACACACTCTCATGTTGCTATTCCTAACATGACCTTTTGTTTTTTACTACAATGCTGACAACATATCAGTTTATGGTGAACTATCCTTTTAAATTAATCTATATTATTTACAGCGTGTAACAGTCAGAACTAAAGGAATACGTACTGGGTATTAGTATAATCATATTCTGCACGTGCAGAACACACAGCATCATTCTCGGTGTGCACTACGGTACCGTACCCTTCTTTAGCACAGTGGAGCACAGAAGCACAGAGTAAATAGACAGTTAGCTCTGCGCTAGTATCAATTAGCTAACTAATACTAAGAGTTAAACTCACCTGTTCTTTCGAGGTCACCGTTTGCACGCCGTCATCGTTGAAAAGCTCAGAGGAGTGTGATTCATGAAAGCATCGCAGAGGTGGAGACGCCTCTTCCATGATTTGGTTTGAAAACACATGCACTCAAAGGGAACAGTTTTCCAGCAGAGCAAGTGTCAAGACAGCGTGGGCGGGGTTTCCTCAATGGAGGCCAGTGACTTAGAACTCAAGTACGGGAAGCCTGAAAGCACATTTGAGAAAGTGGTAGTGGTGCGAAGTTCTCCTAAACGGTTCTCTCAAACAGTTCGTTTCAATGAAACGGTTCAAAAAAGATCCAGTGATTCTTTTACGTCATGACGTAATACGTACATAACGTCCCTCGCGTGACATCAATGTGACATCAATTTATTCTTATTTGTATTTATTATTAATAGGCTACATTTGTTTAAATCATATGTGTTTATCATTTTATTTATTTTTAATTTTATTAATTTGTTTATTGCTTATGTGTGCTTTCTTTTCATGCGTGTGAATATTTACCATGGGAAATTTTGTAGATGCTCTTGTCCTGGAGTTTATACAGTATCATTTTTGTTTCCTCAATAAAAAAAATAAAAACTTTCAAAGTAATACGTATACACATACTGCTGATTATTACTTTTTTTCTGATAATGTTTTATTAATAATTACATTTATTTTAATCCCTTGTGTCCCAGTTTAGTGTCCATGATTCAGCACATACAAACAGGCATTTAGAGTCCTAAATATAACTTACTTAAATATAATTTACATTAAACATTAAAAATGAAAACATGTTTTAATAAAATTCTACATATTAAAGCAAACTCTGTCGGATGTGTCTCAAATAGACGGTGACTAGCGATTCAAGTGATTCAAGAAGCTCTTGAATCACTTGAACCACTTTGGTTATTTCAATCCGAATCGTTCAGTCCGGTTTTATGAACCGATTCAGCTGATTCATCTAAAAGATTCGAACGATTTGGTCACAAATCGGGCATCGCTAATTAGAACAAGCCTTCAACCCCATGTAGATTTACGTCTTTGACGTGATATGTTTTTGGTTGCTAACAAAAAAAACGGATCCACTATGAATTTATAACGGCCTAAAATGCTTAAATTTCAGATTTAATGTTATGCCCCAATTTAATATTTTTACAATATTAGGCTATTTTAGGTTGTAAACTACTATAAATGTATTTTATGAGCGTATTCTTGGTATATATAAAATTAATCTAGGTAAATATCAGTATCAAATACATGATGTGTGCCCGTTATCTCCACCCATTTCCTGAGGTGTGAAGGATGTCGGCGAAACGTACAGGGAGCATACAGTAGCCCACCGCACCCACCACATCAGCGTTACTGACTGATTTCTGCTTTATCTTCACAGTCATTCGAGGAATCGGCTCGTAAGCACGGACCGGTCGATGGAAAAAGCGAGAAGATGATACTTTGAAGAGGGTGGACATGGAAACCCGACGCTGAGTTCCTTTAATTGTGACCATAAGACACCATGGCCAAACAGTATGATGTGCTGTTTAGACTCCTGCTTCTCGGAGACTCCGGTGTGGGCAAAACCTGTTTATTATGCAGATTCACGGACAATGAATTTCATCCCTCTCACATTTCCACAATCGGTAAGAGTGTTACTTTCATGCATCCGTTCAAAGAGTTGCAGAACAAACAGCACATACCGATAAAAAAAACCCATAGCAGCGCTGGGCCATTATAGTCTATGAGCCGTGAAAAGAATAGCTTGAGAATTACACAACATAGTTAGATGCATTAACACAACCTTTTCTAGTTCTTTCTGAGATGCCTAAGTGTGTGTGTGTGTTTAAATGTTGCATTTTTACACTGCTGTCACACAAACCTAGTAGTGTTTGCTTTAGGTTGTCCTGGGCTAATAGAAATGCAGTAATCTAAATTAATATAAAATCATAGGTTGCATGAATGGCAGTGAAGACAATGAAAGTGCAGGTGTATGTTATTGCATGCATTCTCTCTAATAGATTGATCCATAAAAGTGTCCTGTCAGGCATTCCAACTCACACATGCTGTTTTATGCATGTACTTTGTATATGAAATGGAAATCAGGTTTGACTCATTTGTAAGTTTTGGTCTCATCTGTTAGAAATATGGAAAGGTTTTTATTGGAATCTCTAACGCCATTTTCTGTAAAAGGACTATTTTATCACTGCAAGTTTTTAGGCACCTCCTGTAGAAGGGAAAATTTTTATTTTAGTTGATTGAATGTTATGAAAAACAAAATTTGGTTTTGAAAAGGTCTTTCTTAAACCTCTCATTTCAGTGTTCACACAGTGTGTGCTTGGTTTAGTGGGACATTTTCCCACTGTGCTGAAATTACATCCTTACAACAGCGTATTTAAAGATAATAAACAGAGAGATTAATTTACCCTAGTTTCCAGAAGTACATAATTTTATATTTTTCTCATATGCTAAATTCTAATATGCATAAGGAAATATTTTTACTGATTGTCATTAGAATGCCCATTACTTACTGTCTCGACCACAAACCCATTCTTAATGCTTTTTAATTTTACATATTTTTCTCATTCATGCAAACTAATAAGTGATGCTTATAATGTGTAATAGTATGTCTTTCCAAACCTTTATGACTCTCTTTTTGCTACCATGGAAACCAGGGAAGTAATGATTTCGCAAAAAAAGTTGCTCTTTTCCATACACTGAATGTGCATGATGACCACAATTACCCCTATGCAATTTCATTGTATGGAAAAGAGTAGCTTGAATAGTTTGCTAAATATCTAATTTTGTGTTCCACAGAGGGAAGAAAGTCATATGGGTTTGGAATGAAATGAGGGTGGGTAAATTATGACTGAACTGTTATTTTTTGTGTGAGCTGTCCCTTTAAAGGGGACCAATTATGCCCCTTTTCACAAGATGTAATATAAGTCTCTGGTGTCCCCAGAATGTGTCTGTGAAGTTTCAGCTCAAAATACCCCACAGATCATTTATTATAGCATGTCAAATCTGCCCCTATTTGGGTGTGAGCAAAAACACGCCATTTTGTGTATGTCCCTTTAATGCAACTGAGCTGCTGCTCCCAGCCCCCTTTCCAGAAGAGGGCGAAGCTTTAACAGCTCACGCTTCGGTTGCTCAACATCAACAAAGCTGGAGAATCTCACACAGCAAAATTGACGATTGTCAGTAACGTGTTGAGCCTTAGGGGCCATTCACACAGAACGCGTCTTTGCGTCTAAAAACGCGAGGCGCAGTACTCAGGAATGTTTTTTTAAAAAGCACAGCGTAGAACGCGAGGGTCTCAAGACGCGCTTTTGAGATGTGATGCAATAACGACAATAATGGAAATAATAGAAATAGGCAAACAGAAGAATTGAAAGTTTTAACATGGAAAAACAGAAAATGAGATAATAATGAGCGCCTCCTCTGCCATGTTGCCGTCAAATAAAACAGTTGTCATGCCAACTTGCTACTGTAAACAGAAGCTGGCACCGCTTGCCCCGCCTCCGAGTTCCTCTGATTGGTCCACTGTTTTGGAACTGACATTGATGAGCGGAGCTGCATGTAAAAGTTGAAATTATTTTAACTTGACACAGCGTCTTAAAAACGCGGCACTCGTGTGTGAGGCTCTGCAAAAGACATGAGACGTGAGCGTAATGGTCATGCACGTCCATCAAGCTTACATAAAAAAACAATGGGAAAGTAGCGCATTGGAATAGAAAAACGCGTTCTGTGTAAACGGCCCCTTACATTGTTCAAACCGGAGTCGGACACTGATGGAGAGACTCAGGAAGAAGTTATAACTTTTAGAATTTAACTGGATGTTTCTGAACTGTTAGTGGATAAATTTATGTATTTGCTGTGGTGTGATTTCAACTCATCGACTAGCATGTGCCGCCATGTTTGAAAAGCCATCATGCAACTTTTGTGCAAATGCAGCGTTGATTTGACCCTCGTTTGTGAAGCAGTCCAGCGTAAAATGGCGGCATGGTAACAACACTCTAGTCTACTGCAACAACTCTTCCTCTTCTCTAAAGCAGCTCAACATGGCCTCACCCCCTTTGTTGCATGTTCCCGGGGGCAGGGTTTGTGTAAATTTAACTTATTTTTATGCATTATATGCATTTTTTATTTCATTCCAACTTTAAAAGCATTGGATCATCATTATCACATTTACAGGGATAGTTTGCCCAAAAATGAAAATATTATCATCATACTATGAATTCTACCAAAGATGTGAGGATGAGTAAATGATGACAAAAAAAAATCACATTTTTATGTGACTATTTATTTTAATGAAGCGTTTGAGGTGTTGGACCCATACCAACATTTTTATCCCTCAATTAAATCCTATGCTTCATTAGATGTGGAGTGAATGTCAGGCTGTTATTTTGCAAAAGTTCACGGTTTGCTCTGTTGTGTAGCTCTCTCAGTGTTTCCAAGGGAGCAGATAATATCAAGTGGCTTACTCTTGAAATTAGACATAAGATTCATAACCCCCTCCTATTCCTGATGATGATCTCCCCCCAACAATAAGGAATGAGAAGCTCTGACTCATTCCTGCAGCCTGCTGTCTGTCCCGTCAGAGTTTATTTAATATGGTGGGATGGATCTCTTTTTGTTAAGTAGTGATGTGATACAGAACAATCTTTAACTGCTGGATAAAAGCTTTAGTCTGACTGGTCCTAAGAGATGGCTGGCATCTCGCCCTAAAACATGGTTCAATAAGCTCTAGTCCGCTGGGCTATGACCCATATATATATTATGATACTAGGCTGTCAAGGACCTTAGCGCTGTACTGAAATATTACTCACAGTGGAAGAGATGTCTGTGTGGTCTGAAAGTTAATTTGAAGCATTAGCTAATGGTTATATATTTGCCTCAAGGCAACATGCTGTTATGTTAAATTGTTCTTGCTATAGAAAGCAGCTGTTGATTGATTAGCTTGATTATAAATAGAAAAAGGTATGAGCTCCATTTCTATTTTGTTGGTTTCTCTTGTTTGTTGTTTGAGATGCTGTCAGCACAATTGGGCTTGTGTTTAAATTTGTATGTGCTAATCACCATAGCATATCTGTCTGTTGTCTTGTTAAAATTATGTCCATTTCCAATTAGCCACTGTCTCAGAAGGGAATTGTCAAAGAGATGATTTAATTGTTACAGCTCTGGCACATTATGACATGTTTAATACTCATTACTGTCTGTCGAATGGCCATTAGATTGAAGGTCTACTTTTCATTGTCTTGATATTTCTGGTGTTCAGAAACCTTATAATATTCAGGTAACAGGTTTCAGGATATTGCTGTGTTCTAGAGTTTTAATAGTCAAAATATTAAAGAAATAGTTCACTTTAAAATGAAACTTACCCCAAGCTTTACTCACCCTCAAGCCATCCTAGTATATGAATATGACTTTCTTCTTTCTGATGAATACAATCAGAGTTATATTAATAGATATCCTGATGCATCCAAGCTTTATAATGGTACTGAATGGGGCCAACAAATATGAAGCTCAAGAAAGTGCATCCATTCATCGTAAACGTACTCCACACGGCTCTGGAGGGGTTAATAAAGGCCTTCTGAAGCGAAGCGATGCATTTGTGTAAGAAAAATATCCATATTTAATAAGTTATGAAGTAAAATATCTAGATTCTGTAATCAACTTACAAGAAAAGTGTATCTCTTTTCCAGATAAAATACTATTCATTTCTTTATGTTTTACTTTTAAACTTTTAATGAGGTAAGAAGAATTTCAGTGAACTTGAGGTAAGGCAAAATTGTTGGTTTAGTTTCTCTTTTATTTTTGTAGTATTTCACTGAATTGTAGTTGTCCTTTCACTGCCCATGATTCTGGCAGAGAGAAGGGGAGATGCAGCTCTTTCATAATTTTCCTTTGCCCAAGGCCAACCAATTCAGTGGCTGTAGTGCTGACCTTTCTGTGTCCCTGTTTGGCAGCTCAGGGCACTAATACGCCTTTATTTACTGCGGTTTGATAAAGAAGAGGCTATGGATGGAGCTTTGTAGATGGCATTAAACTGTATTCAAAATGGCTTTATACTCATGTCTTATTTTAGTATTTCTTGTACTTGCTTTTTCTAGTGCGTGGCATGCCATCTGGATTCAGGCATTAAATTAAATCCCTTGAAACTGAAACAAACTAGCAGTTAAAATCATGTTAGATATGAAGACCTCTATACAAGCTGCCTATGTTGTCTCTCCAACAAAGAAACAAATTAATTGGTCATTTTTTTAATCACATTGCAGTCAGGGCATGTTAAAAATTGAAGAGACACCCGACTACTGTTGTTTTAAAGTCATAATTGTTCTTGAGAGTGGAATTTCCTAGAAAAAGATAACTATTCCAGGAGCTGGAAGGTCGCAGTGGAGCTTATTGACAGATACTCAATTATTGCAGTTTTGTAGTTATTGCTGTTTTCTTAGAATTTTCTTGCCTGTTTCTGCTTTAAAAGAGAGGTGTTTTCTTTCTTTCTTTTACCATTTCACATGTCATTTTTATGTTTGTTTATCAAGTTTCATCTTCACTTCATTTGTGTCTAAATAAATACTGAGGGATACATTAAAAATCATTTCACTACTTTCATTTGAGCAGATGTTGCCATTTTTGCTCTGGATCCTTCTAACAAGAAGAAACTTTCTAACCATGTACAACCCGAATTCTGGAAATGTTTGGTCGAATTCTGGAAATTTAGGTTTTTAAAATTTGAATGAAAACTAAAAGACTTTCAAATCGCATGAGCCAATATTTTTTCACAAATAAAACATAGATAACATAACAAATGTTTAAACCGAGAAAGTTTACACTTTTATCCACTAAATGAGCTCATTTCAAATTTGATGCCTGCTATAAATCTCAAAACAGTTGGCACGGGGGCATCAAATGGCTGAAAAAGCAAGAAATTTTGAAAAGATTCAGCTGGGAGAACATCTAGCAACTAATTAAGTTAATTGATATCAGGTCTGTAACATGATTAGCTATAAAAGGGATGTCTTAGAGAGGCAGAGTCTCTCAGAAGTAAAGATGGGCAGAGCAGTGAAAGAGTGCGTAAAAAGATTGTGGAATACTTTAAAAACAATGTTCCTCAACGTCAAATTGCAAAGGCTTTGCAAATCATCTACTGTGCATAACATCATCAAAAGATTTAGAGAAAATTGAGAAATCTCTGTGCGTAAAGCCGCGCGCACACTTAACGATTGTAAGGCCGATTATGAATGTAAATTGATACTTATGACTGATCGTGCTCAAACGCGTCCAGTCGCGTTCAGTCTGCGATTACAGTCGGTGTTCAAATTCCATGTGTAAGTATATAAATCTGCTTCAGTCGCAGGAAACAATCGCTGTGTTTTGAGCACATTCTTAGAATGTTATAGCTAGTCGTTAAATGTGTGCCCAGCTTAAGGGACAAGGCCGAAGACCTTTATTGGATGCCTGTGGTCTTCGGGCTCTCAAACGACTATGGGTCACTCATTGGCATGATTGTGTCAATGACATTACTAAATGGGCCCAGGAATACTTCCAGAAACCACTGTCGGTAAACACAATCCGCCGTGCCATCTGCAGATGCCAACTAAAGCTCTATCATGCAAAAAGGAAGCCATATGTGAACATGGTCCATGGCTTCGTCGTAGAAGAGTCCAGGTGCTAAATTGGCCTGCCTGCAGTCCAGATCTTTCACCTATAGAGAAAAATACATCAAAGGCGATCACAAACTCTTCAGCAGCTGGAAACCTATATCAGGCAAGAATGGGACCAAATCCCAACACCAAAACTCCAGAAACACATAACCTCGATGCCCAGACGTCTTCAAACTGTTTTGAAAAGAAGAGGAGATGCTGCACCATGGTAAACATGCCCCCGTCCCAACTATTTTGAGACCTGTAGCAGGCATCAAATTTAAAATGAGCTCATTTTGTGGATAAAATTGTAAAATTTCTCAGTTTAAACATTTGTTATGTTATCTATGTTCTATTGCGAATAAAATATTGGCTCATGAGATTTGAAAGTCTTTTAGTTTTTCATTTTATTCAAAAAAAAAAAAAAACGTCCCAACTTTTCCGGACTTCGGGTTGTAAGCTGACTACTTATTTCCACTCTTAAGTTCTGTCCTGTACATTTTCTTGCAGATGATGTAAGTGCTTATGCAAGCTTAAGCTTGACCTAAGTGTATTTCTAAAAAAAGTGTTAACTGCCTTTCACTGAGTCTGATTTGAATTGTTCAGTAAAATGATTGGTTACATGAGAGCATTGATTGAGTGCTCATTTTATTTTAAAATATTTGGAAGTCATTATTAAATGTTTTCCTTTTCTACTCCAGGTGTTGATTTCAAAATGAAGACCTTAGAAATTGATGGCATTAAAGTACGAATACAAATATGGTATGTTTTATTTTTCTCTGATGATGTAATATGACAGCGTTTGATCAATTGGTTTTGCTATTCAGATGTCTCTATGTCTGCAGGGACACAGCAGGTCAGGAGAGATATCAGACCATCACTAAGCAGTACTACAGAAGAGCACAGGTGACCTTCACAAATCCACAAAGACATCTCACTAGACCTACTGAAGGATTGAGATCTAATATATTAGTGTCCATGGTGTGATAATTCACTGATAAACACAGATTGAAATTGATTCTGTATCAACAGGGGATTTTTCTGGTGTATGACATCACAAGTGAGCGCTCGTTCCAGCACATAATGAAGTGGGCCAGTGATGTAGATGAGGTGAGGCTGTGGAGTTTAAAGCATATCTGTCTTTATTACTGTAACTAAATATAACCTGCTTCATATTTCTAGCTCTTCATTTAAATTCCACCACCCCTCGTTCTCTCTGTTACTCTCAATCCACAATGGGGTTCCAAAATTTGGAGGCTACATTGCAAATCTGGGAAAGATTCAATTTAATCTCCCAATTTAACAGCAATTGAAAGTTTTTGCTGTTTCTGTTTCTGCTCTGCTCTGCTCCATTCATCCACTTCTAATGAATCTCTTCTGGTTCTGTCCAGTACGCCCCTGAGAAGGTGCAGAAAATACTTGTTGGGAACAAGTCTGATGAAGAACAGAAGAGACAAGTAGCTACAGAACAGGGAGATAAGGTAAAAAATATAGTACTTCCCTATTGTGCAGTGCATCTTTCATTCATACTACAATTTACTCCACATTTGTGATAAACCTAAAATATAATATCTAAGTTTAAAGACATCTTTGCGAATAAACATCAGTTTCAAAACATCATAATCATCATCATTTTTTTTTTCTTTTTTTTTTGCCCCAGCTTGCCAAGGCTTATGGAATGGATTTTTTTGAGACAAGTGCCTTTACCAACCACAACATTACAGAGGTACAATGTTGCCTACATGCTTTTTTCTTTTCAGTATTTCTGTATTTTATCGGTTTTGTTCATTTTAGATATTTGAAGAATGGATAAACAAGTTGTTCATTCAACCTAGGGTTCATATTTTCCCTTCCATTACAGTCTTTCACCCGATTGGCTGAATTAGTCCTACAAGCCAATAAGAAGGATCTTGATTTGTTGGGAGGATCTATGAATGACGAGTTCAATCTGGCTGTTTTGGAGGAGCAGGAAGGGTTGTGTAATGTTAGCGATGACACCCGTAAGTCCTGCTGGTGCTGAGGACAGGAAGTGACATTTTTCAGTTATGTTGCATTTTACAATTTGAATTTTTTTTTTTTTTTCAGTAAAAAAAAAAAAAAGGGTGATTAAAAACGGCACTCCAGTTCAACTGTACATTATTTATTCAAGCCACACATTCAGAGTCACTCTCAAGTTATCTTATATATATAAAAAGAAAAAGTTGATTTAAGTGTGAGACGTCATTGACAGGATTTATTTAACATGGTTGTATGGCTGGAATGCCCATGTTAACATGTAATATTTGTTCTTGTGTTATGCTATGGGACTTCATGTGAATATTTCCAGATCTGATTTGGCTTTCTCTAAAATTCTCTAAAACCTTGAATGCTTCTACTTGACCTTCATTGAATGCTCTTTCAAGGTAATAAATTTATTCTCAAGTGATTAATTGATGAAGCTAGAGTTTCTCATGTCAGTGTAATAATATAAGCTTCTTTTCTGTAAAAGCATAGTCAAAATATTGTCACTAATTATGCTGCTTACCAATTTTGGTCCACTGTGATTGTGAATGAAAGCAAGGGTTTTTATCTCATTAATCTGAGGTTATTGTACTAAAATATTATCATTTAATATGGTATTTATACCAATATTTCATCAAGCATTTTTGTTATCAATAATTACTATTTAGCTGATTAGAATAGTTGGAATGTTTAAGAACTTTTACTCTAAAGGATTCTGGTTTAACTTTCATCACAGCACGCCAAACAATAATCCACGTCTCACCCATCCCAACTTGTATGAAATTTATGCAGAATGATACGTTGTGATTCCCAGCATTAATGCTGGTGTGCATCGCTGCAATGACATGGGTTGTATTGCTAATGATTCAATGTATATTACACTATTGCAGCATTTATATGTGCAAGTGGTATTGTACTATGTTGATTTAAATGAACTCTTATAATGCTGATATGTTTACCTGTGTTATCTGAGAACTTGTTTCATGAAATTGTCCAAAAACAATTAGAGAGATTTAAATACGTATGTGGTTATTTATTAAACTGTAATATTGTGATTCTGTTTAGAGGGTCAAATATTTACGAATAAACATTTAATTATGAAAAGGCTTTTTTTATTGAAATTATGGTACTGAATTACATTGGATACGTAGACAGAATAGTGTGATTTTCAGGATATTGGAGATCTTAAAGGGATAGCTCACCCAAAAAAATTCTGTCATAATTTACTCACCCTCAGGATCTTCCAAACCTGTATAAATTTCTTTGTTGTGTTGAACACAAAGGAAGATATTTTGAAGAATGTGGGAATCTGAACAGTTCTGGAGCACCATTGACTTCCATAGTATTTTTTTTTTTTTCCTGCTTTGGAAGTCAATGGTGCCCCAAAGCAGCCCGGTTACAAACTTTCTTCAAAATATCTTTCTTTTGTGTTCAACAGAACAAAGAATTTTATACAGGTTTGGAACAACTTGAGGGTGAGTAAATGATGACAGAATTTGAATTGTTGGGTGAACTATCCCTTTAACAATTCTCTGTGTTAACACCACAATTCAACACTAGGAGGCAGTTGTGCAAAGCTGAAATCCATGCACGGAAATGTTACGCATGGTAAAACACACTGGGGGGGAAACAACAGGGACGAAGAATGTGTTTATGTTTTTGGGTATGCTTAGAACTGGGTGATTATCCTTCAGCATTTGTAAAGTATTTTGATCATGAAGTCAATTCTTTTGCTCAATTTTATCAAGGTCATGATGTTTTCTCAAAACAGAAATGTATGCCTTGAGGGTACGTATTATTAAGTGTCCTTTAAAAATACTCTGAAATAAAATATTCTGCTTGTACTTTTTTGTAACAAAGCAGATCTCTCCATACTCAGCTGGATAAAGTCTGGACAAAGAGAGCACTGATTTGATAAGCAAGTTTCATGCAATGTGCTCATGTTGCAAGCAAGTCATTCAAATATATAGATGCAATGATAAATCTCAATGTTACCAAATAACTACATTCCCTAAAATTCCCTTGTGAAACAAATGATGTATTGGGAACACATTGGGTTAACATTAGTTAACTACATTAACATAAACTAACAATGAAAAATATGTGTAAAGCATTTTTTAATCTTGGGTATGTTAATTTTAACATTTACTAATAGATTATTAAAATCAAAGTTGTATTTTTTTATATTATTTAATGAACCTGAGCTGACATTAAAGGGATAGTTCACTCAAGATCACAAGATCACTCACCCTCAAGTTGTTCCAAACCTGTATGAATTTCTTTTTCTGCTGAAAAGAAGATATTTTGAAAAACCAACATAACAGAACCCCCTGTAAATCCCAACACAACACAACATTAAACAATAACTTATGTCTCCCTATGTTAATCTTGTGCAAAAACACACAAAATAACACTTAATTTCAACATTTATTTATACAGTCTGAGCAAAGCATGCTCGGAATTGGAAATCTGCTGCAACTCAACTCAATCATATTAGGTTCAGCGTACTACAATGAAATTTTGAGTTCACACAACTTTTTTCTTTTACGTACAATGAACTTTCATTATTATTTGAGTGAAACAAGCTCATTTCATTTAATTAATTTCACTGTTCGGTTTTACAGTGGGGACCCACTGACTTTCATCGTATTTTTTTTTAAGTCAATGTGGCCCATCAACTCTTTAGTTACCCATATTCTTTTAAAAAATCTTCTTCCCTTTAACTAACGTTAAACAAGATTAATAAATACGGTAACAATGAATTGTTTATTGTTAATGCATTAAAGGATTAGTTCACTTTCAAATGAAAATTAGCCCAAGCTTTACTCACCCTCAAGCCATCCTAGGTGTATATGACTTTCTTCTTTCTGATGAACACAATCGGAGAAATATTAATAAATATCCTGACGCATCCAAGCTTTATTATGGCAGTATACAGGGGTCACGAGTATGAGCTGAAGAAAGTGCTTCCATCCACATGCATCCATCATAAACGTGTACTCCACACGACTCCCGGAGGTTAATAAAAGCCTTCTGAAGTGAATCGATGCGTTTGTGTAAAAAAAAAAAAATCCATATTTACCCGTTTTGAAGTAAAATATCTAGCTTCCACTAGACCGCCTTCCGTATTCAACATACAAAGAAAGTGTTAAACTCTTGAAGTTCAAAATGCTAACACTACATCCTACGCCTTCCCTATTCAACTTACGGAAAAATGCTTAATTGACGCGACGCCAGTTTACACTTTCTTTGTAACTTGAGTACGGAAGGCGGTCTGGCGGAAGCTAGATATTTTACTTCATAACTTATTCAATATGAATATTTTTTTACACAAACGCATCGCTTCAATTCAGAAGGCCTTTATTAACCCCCCGGAGCTGTGTGGAGTACGTTTATGATGGATGAATGTGGATGGATGCATTTTCTGCAGCTCATACTCGTGACTCTTGTTCACTGCCATTATAAAGCTCGGATGCGTCAGGATATTTATTAATATTTCTCAGATTTTGTTCATCAGAAAGAAGAAAGTTATACACATAGGATGGCTTGAAGTTGAGTAAAGCTTGGGGTAATTTTCATTTGAAAGTGAACTAATCCTTTAACTTAATTAAGTTAATTATTAAGACCTTATTGTTCCCAATTTATGTTGTCCATACAATGAAAAATTACACTGGCCAAAAAAACATTTCTATCTTCTGTTCTGTTATAAGAAAGAAAGTCATACAGGTTTGGAACAAGTAAAATTTTCATTTTTGGTTGAACTATTACTTTAACTGTGTCCAAAAGGCAATATGTTTTATGTTACCCCACTCTTTCAAACAGCAGGGTATCACATCGGAATGACTGATGTAAAATAGTAATGAATGAAATACCACACAATGCATCACATGCACACATCTATATACAAAACGTGAGTATTTCTTCAATAATAATGTTGGAGTGCTCTGAGTCTGTTTGGCACACATGAATACACGTGAATGTTCTCATATTCTACTAAAAGACTTATTGTTTTTGCTTAATTCTGGTACCTTTTATACTGTGCAGAGGATGCATTTGTTAGGCTAATTAGTAAATCTTTTCAGGTGTCACAGTGTGTTCTCACAGATGACAATTGGAAGAGCTCCAGTGTCTCTAATGAAAAGTCTAAGCTGAAAAATCTGACTTTTTACATCTCTCGAGGTCTCATCTCTGTCATCACTAGTTGCATGTGGGACACAAACACATGATAAAGTATACAAGGACTGAAGGACTAACTTGGATAACATAATGATGGTTATCATGTAAGAACTGCCAAAGTCTGGAGATTACATGAGGACACATTTGGCTCACATGTTTTGCTTTAATCCTGCTATTGTCATTAGTCTCACTTTTGAGTTAAACAAGATTTAATATTTTTTCTTCACCCTTATTGTCAGAGTTTTGGAATCCGGGATCAAGCTGATTTCGAAAGAGGAGAAAAACAGCCCTTAGCTCCCCTCAGTTTTCCTTTCCTAGATAATCCTGTCATGCCATAACCAAATACTTTCATGCAATTGGCTCTTACCTATCCTCATTTAATCAATGATTTGCTCATAACAAAAACTTGCCAGGCATTGAGAGAAATAAACCAATGTATGCTTAGGACAAGAACGAGAGGAGCGAGAGAGAAACGAGATGTGCTTTAGTATTATTTTTGGGGTGCGTACGCATGCAGCGGGGGCGTTTGGTGAGGAGAGGGGGGGTCCAGCTTCAGGACACTTCTGCTAAGCACTGTGTTGTCATCCTCCCACCTCGCCACACTGTGCTTTCACACCAGAGTGAGTCACGCTGGCTCTCTGAGCTCTGGAGGTGCGCAGTGTGGAATGCTAAGCACCCTGAGAGAACTTCACAGAATTCAGACTCTTTCTACTCTGGCTTCTCATCTCTCCTTTATACCTGCTTGGAGATGTTGAAAGAGGCTGAGAGAAAGCTGCTTGATCTTTGTTTCCACATTCAGAACTAAATGTACATTTGGTGTTGTCTTGCTTTACTTTACTGTTTTAGGCTGATTACTATCAATGGAATCTAATGCTGATTTTTCTCAACTGAGACTATCTATCTATCTATCTATCTATCTATCTATCTATCTATCTATCTATCTATCTATCTATCTATCTGTCTGTCTGTCTGTCTGTCTGTCTGTCTGTCTGTCTGTCTGTCTGTCTGTCTGTCTGTCTGTCTGTCTGTCTGTCTGTCTGTCTGTCTGTCTGTTTGTCTGTCTGTCATCTATCTATCTACAGCTCTGGAAAAAATTAAGAGACCACTTAACATTGATTTCTGAACTTGGAGTGGTCTCTTAATTTTTTCCAGAGCTGTATCATCTCTCTCTCTCTCTCTCTCTCTCTCTCTCTCTCTCTCTCTCTCTCTCTCTCAAGATTCAAGATTCAAAATAGCTTTATTGGCATGGAGAAAGAAATCTTTACATTGCCAAAGCATTAGTAACACTGTACAATAAAAATAAATAAATAAAATAATAATAATGAAGAAAAAGAAATCTAACAGTAAAAAAAATTGAAAAAAAAATGTTCAGTCTTATAATATTTATAAAAGTTTCTAGGCATTTAGTGAGTGTGTTGGTAGTTCTGTTCCGCTGGAGGCTCTTTCGTCGTGACAGGACCTCAAATACCTGGCGGCCAGGTTTGAGCTTGCTTGGGCTTTCTCCTAGCAGGTTATGGGAGTTTGTCCATATTTGGTTTCTGATGGAAGTCTTTGTGGTGAGTTGTGAAATGGGGATAGAAAGTGTCCCTAATTTGTGCATATTTAGGGCAGGATGTCAAAAAGTGCAGTTCTGTTTCCACTTCATTCTCTGTGCAGTGGGGACTCAGCCGTTCTTCCTTTGTTAGCCAGGTCTGTCTTTGTCTGCCTGTCTCAATGGTGAGATTGTGTTCACTAAGTCTGTTCATGCTCAGGACTTTTCTCAGTTTAGGGTCGCTCACTGTACTCAGGTATCCTGCCAATTCATATTCTCTGTTCAGGGCCAAATAGCATTCCAGTTTACTTTGTAGGGCTGTTGTGTCTGTCCAATGTTTTAGGTATTTTTCTTTTTGTGTTTTAATTATTTGGTTTGGTCTGGCTAAGTTTTTATTTTCAGTCAGACATGTTGTGGTTTGTGTAGTCAACTCTAAGACCAATTTGCAGAGGGCGTTTCTTCCTGGTGTCAGCTCTTGGTAGTCCAGGTCTTTGTGATGGAGGGTCTGTTTATCACTATTTTTTAGGTTGGTATGGAATTTAATTATATTTATGCCAAGGTAAGTGTAGTTCTGCATGTGCTCAAGAAGCATGTTGTCTTATTTAAAACTATGATGTTGGTCTTGGCGGCTGGGTCTTTTTCAGAAAATCCTTATTTTTGTCTTTTTGGGGTTAACTGACAGGGCCCATGACTGACAGAAGCTGTTCAGGAGGTCTAGATGCTGCTGTAGACCCTCTTTAGTGGGAGACAGCAGCACCAGATCATCAGCAAACAGGAGGCATTTGACTTCCGTGTCTAGTAGAGTAAGACCAGATGCTGCAGACTGATCCAGAGCCCTCGCTAACTCGTTTATGTAGATATTGAACATTGCAGGACTTAAGCTACAGCCCTGTCTCACTCCACAACACTGAGGGAGGAATTCTGTGTGTTTGTTACCAATTTTAACAGCAAATTTGTTGTTTGTGTACATTGATTTGATGATGTCATATGTTTTTCCTCTGATGCCACACTGGATTAATTGAAGAAAAAGACCTTCATGCCAAATGGAGTCAAAAGCTTTTTTGAAGTCAACAAAGCATGAGAAAATTTAGCTTTTGTTTTGGTTGATTTGCTTATCGATTAAGGTATGGAGAGTGTATATATGGTCTGATGTGCGATATTTTGGTTGGAAGCCAATTTGACACTTGCTCAGGACATTTCTGTCTCTGAGAAAATGGGCTAGTCTGCTGTTTAAGATGTTGCAGAAAAGTTTACCGAGGTTGGTGTCACACATATGCCAAGGTAGCTATTAGGGTGAAATCTGTCTCCATTTTTATGGATTGGGGTAATTAGGCCTTTGTTACAAATGTTGGGGAATATACCTGAACTAAGGATGATATTGAAGAGCTTGAGGATGGCTAATTTGAATTTGTGGTCTGTATATTTTATCATTTCATTTAGAATGCCATCGACACCGCAGGCTTTTTGGGTTTTCAGGGTTTGTATTTTAGTTCAGCTAGTGTAATTGGAGAGATAAGGGGTTCTGGTAGTCTTTGATGGTCTTCTCTAAAACCCTTAGTTTTTCGTACATTGCATTTTGTTCCCGATTGTTGTCTATATTACTAAAAAGGTTGGAGAAGTGGTTAATAAAAACATCTCCATTCTGGATGGCTAGTTCTTGATGGTGAGATTTGTTTAGTGTGTTCTCTCTCTCTCTCTGTCTATCTATCTATCTATCTATCTATCTGTCTATCTGTCTATCTGTCTGTCTGTCTGTCTGTCTGTCTGTCCGTCCGTCCGTCCGTCCGTCCATCTGTCTGTAACATTACAGTTTTTTTATTCACTTTGGTTCTATTTTCACAAGTAAGGTGTACTTTTTGAAAACTCTACAAAAATCCAAACTGATCACACTTGTTACACAGCTAGTCATTCTTACTCATTCTAGTTTTCATTCTACATAATCATTATTTCAAAACACAGGATCATTGTGATATATAATGAGAACATTTGGTTTAATCACCGAAACACAACAGTTTGTTCTTCTTTCAGTTTAGTGCTTTTAACAATCAGTTCATTTGATAGCAAACAGTGCAAGATACATGTCTCAAATCACCCTTGTTGTTGAAATAGTTACAGTAACACAGGCTACAGATGACACATTAGGAAAATACACTTACATGACCTAAATTACATAATTGACATAAAATCCATAATGTTTGTTATAGTATCTATTCAGTGTGTTATCAAAAGGTGTTATCATACTGCTGAAGTATGACACGGCCATGAGGTTTTGTGCTAGAACAGAGTTTTCTGCTAATACAATAAATGTTCCCACTGTATCATATGGCTGAATCTATAGTTGACCTTTACAGATGAAGTTACAGAACTTGAGTTACAGTAATGTGGCAGTCTCTATATCATGGTAATGCCTCTGTTTATAGGATCACATGGCATACTGTAATGTAAAATGCTGTATTTGATGCCATCTGTCTCCCTTCTTCTGATGCATCTCTGATCAATCTGATGTTATATACGGGCATTGACTGTTTCCTTTCCCTTGTTCTCTATCTTGCTCTGTGTTCACAAATTTCAAATCTCTCTCTCTCTCTCTTTCTCTCTCTCTCTCACACACACACACACATGCTGGGTTTCCATGTTGATTTCTATACTGTATAGACTGTATATTCTATCCCCTAAACATACCCGTCACAGAAAACCTTCTGCATTTTTACAATTTATAAAAATATAATTTCATATGATTTATAAGATGTTTTCCTCATGGGGACCAAAAATGTCCCCACATGGTCCAAAATTACTGGTATTACCATTCTTGTTTACCAGGACCACACGCACACACACACACACACACACACACGCACGCACACACAGCACACACACACACACACACTTTGAACATTGTGGTTATCATCTAAGATAAATTGCTTATGTAAAAATAATTAATTAGCCTACATCCGTATCAGAAATTGCAAACACGTTCTATAGAAATTAAATCTATAGAATCTATATCAGTCTGCATATAGAATCTATAGATTAGTTGGATTGAATAATAGTCAAATGTATTAAACTGAACGAGAAGAGATGAAAATGGAAAAAATTTAGAGTAAGAGCTTTATGAAAGGCAGTTACTGTGAATGAAATGTTTATATAGATGAAACACGTATTTTGTGTAGTGAAAAGGATACTTTCTGATTTTGTACATTGAACTAACACAATTGAAAACATGCTGAAATGTTTGAAAAAAGTGCACTTTTGATGATCTGTTGTGACATTAGTACTAAGAGTTTTACACTTGCTTAAGAATACTGCACCAAAGCAATTAAAAAACTAAATATAACAGACATATTGACACACACACAAATATATATATATATATTATTTGTAAAAAAAAAAAAAAATTATAACACATATAGTTTATTTCAATAATATAGGAGTCAGGGAAACAGCCAGGGAAGTGCCTTAGGATATTGATTCAGGCACCAGGAGAAACATTCAGCATGCATATCTCCACTTTCAAACTGCACTGTGCACCTATGAAAAGATAATTATGATTTCTTAATGAGATTGCAGTTATCAACTTGCATTAGGACTTATTAATGCTTCTCAGAGGGAAATGCTAATAAAGTCTTGGAACACGCATAGTGAATATAACTGACTGTCATTAATCTCTCTCTCTGTGGGCATTTGGTAATTACTTTGCTGATTCCATCAACATAACACAAATATGAACAATAAACAACATGGGCTAGCTTAATTGTATGCTAAATTATGTTAATCGCTTAAACTAACTAGTGCATCAGCCATTTTGAAGGCCTCACACGCTCTCTGCACTGCTCTTCTCATTGGGCCGCACAAAGACCCTGTGTGCTCAGCAACAACTTGTCACCTTTCTGCATGTCATTCTGTATTAGTGTATCTGCATCGCTTGAGTGGAACTAAATGAATGGGACCATTCTTCCTGTTCCCCTGGCATCCCTTACAAGACATTCCTATGTGAGGTCACACATGCAATTGTGTGGTCAACAAGTAGGGGGCGTCAAGTATTGATCACTCAAACAGGACAAAGGCATTTCTAAATAATTTAGATGGTTGGATGGTAGCAACATGCTTGACGTGATGAATTCTGTTTGTACACACAGATGATAATCCCTGCAGATTCTTACCCCCCTTAAGCAATTGTGTTATCAAAAAGAGCATGTTGTTTGTTAATAGTTTTTTTTTCTTCTTCACAAAATATATTCATGGAATCTAGACTAGCACACTCACTTTAAATCGATTAACCTCCACATGCGCTCAGTTTGGATTATATGTGCACTAAAATATCTGTCATCAAATATGGACAGTGAGTGCTGCAGTGGTAGTAGCTTGACTGAAATCTGCATCACAGTGTTTATGTTAAATAATTTTTACCAAAATTAATTCATTTTCACGAGGAACTGCAGACAAGTTGTCATGGTAACAAACTGCATAGTGTTTTAATGATGTAATCTGTTTACTTATAATCCTCTGTAGTTTAATTTGACGTGATAACTCGATTTTCCTTTGGAATAGTTATGAGACACATGAGTAAACATGCAGTATATATAGAGTAACTATTGGAACTATATTCACATGAAAATCCCAAACAACATTGTCACTTTTACAGTACCAGTAAAAGGTTTGGACAAGCCTACTTATTCTTATTTTTTTTACAGTTTATTTAATGTACATACTATATGAAACCTATCAGTGGTTACTCTCAACAAAAGAATAAGAAAGGTCGCTATGTCCAGTCATCAACCATAAAAATAATCATCAGCATTTGACATATAGTCGGTATCATCATCAAATTATAGACATACAAACCTCCAGAGCATTGTAGTTTGTGTAAAACATAATGTGAAATACCTTTGTTTTGGGTTTATATTCAGACAACAACAAAAATTTATAGTGAAAATAACTTGTGATGGTATTGATTTTAGTTGTGCATTTTTTAATTGTCTGAAAATAAACCCCAAATACTCATTTCACTTTATGTTTTTCACAAACTACTTCCTGCACATGTTTGGTTATCAGGGACCATTGGTTACAAATAGCAAAGAGAATAGCTGAAGAATACAGGAGGTTAAACATGGGACAAGGTAAATTAGGTAAAACACTCACTGTTCGTACTATTAAACAAAGTGTTAATCATTCTGCTTAGAATAAAGTCACAACAAATGAACACGACACAGATTTAGTGATGCACACATTGGACAGGTCAGCCCTACTCTTGTCAAAAACAACAGAATATCAGTCGCGTGATAACCGTGCAGCACATAAATTGTGCTGTTGCTAGGGCAACGCTGTCCGTAGGGGGCCCATTCCCACAGATACAAATCACACTCCTCACTGCTCTCAGCTATCGCGAGATTCCTATTAGCGAAGCGTAGCAGCGGCTTGCAGTGACCTCATCAGCAGCTGCAGCGTGAGGCGGAGCAGCAACTTTTGTATGAACTTCGAAGTTGAATAATTGTGAACGAGACGCTGAGGCCAACGGTACTGCTGCTGGAGTAGATACAACAATACGCTGCAAAATCTCCCGCGACAAACGGGAAAACAGCAGGAATAACGGCTGCACACAGACTGCACTTAGCTGGCGATTATTACGAGGCGGAGAGAAGCTTGTGTCGGACTTTTATCGGAAGATTTTGTGGGAGAAGAGACCGCACGAGAGCAGCGGGAGGTGGAGAGCGAAGAAGGTGAGTTCATAACATGTCTGTGATTTAACTGTCCACGCCAACTCCCAACAGCGCTTATATGTATGTAAAGGGGGACACGGATGTGTTTTCTCGGAGATATGCGCCTTTGTAATCTGTAAAATGCCCGCGTTTTAGCCCTCGAGCGAATTGCGACGGTTAACGAATGATATCTACTCACCTGATTATCAGAGGAAAACAAGAATCCATCAGAAAGTTGCAGGGAAGGCGATCATATTTTGATATATTATAGCAGGCAGAATGTAAATATATACATGTCGTCCGCGGTGTCGTTATTATTTGGTCTCAATTTGATAAACAAGATGGTGTAAGGTAAAGATGGTGAGGTAAAAGTGAATAGTTTTGGTCTTAACTCCAGATGTGAGAAGAACTGGAGCACAGCAGTGACAGACGTGCAACTTCATAAACATGGATTGGGTGTCACATGCACATATAATAATTTCTGCATCAGTCAGGGCCAGAATTTAATCAAATAAGTCGCAACTTATGAAAAGACATGATTTTGACTCCTATGTTTTTCATTGTTAAGTCAGGAGTTGCGTGCAGGTTAAATGAGATGCTTTGTAAAACTTGAATTCTTACAAATGAGCACTTGTGTTTCAGTTCATGTCGTTATGTAAATGTCAGTGAATTTTAAAGTGTGATTTCCAGGTCTGGAAAAGTCATGTGAATTCATACGATTTTAATGTTTCAGTAATATATGTATTTTTTTCCTCTCTATGCCAATTTCCATTTCTTAAAGTAGATACAGCTTTTTCTGTGTAGAATTCATTTAAAAATCCTGATACAATAATCACTGGAAAAGTTATGCACATTAATTGGTCAAAAAAGATTAGATGTTTTTTTGAGAACAGTGGCTGTGTATCAAAAACTATTGAGCTGCCATCACCGGCTCTTTTCAGACACTAATATCTATGGAATCTGTTGCATTAGCTGCGAATCAGATCAGGTGTCCAACCGGAGGAGTCATTGGGCTGTAGATCACATTGCATTTATTATGCATAATATTTTGTCAGTTCGAAATTGTGAGGTTTGTGTTGTAGGTTGACTAATGGCCCTTTGCTCAGTTTTCTCCCTGTAAGGGCTTTACTGATTTGTCATTTGCATGTCTTTTCTTCATTGTGTGGGTGGTGTGTGCTCACTCTGTATTGGCCAGGCTCTAAATGCAGTTTGTGTGGGGGTGGATTTGAAGAGCTGGTCCCTGATTGAAGTGCTTTCTGGCATTCCCTTTTTAACTTTAAATGTATGGAAGATGCAGACCATCATGAGATCTTAAAAATGACCAAGGAAGAACTTATCCCCTGAGATGTTGAGGTTGCTGTGTCCTTTTACAGAAGTGAGTTTTTGTTTAGTCTCGAGTCAGTCTGATCACTTTTAGACTTTTTTAGTTGACCACTTTCAGACTTGCATTTTTGTTGTTCTTAGATCCGTCTGTGGAACAGTACGGATCCCATAATCCCCTTTATGTATATATATATATAACATCATAAATGTCTTTAGACATAATAAACAGTCAATGCTGCATTTATAAGGTGAGTTTGATAAAGTCAGTAGCAAGCAGATATCGCCCTACTGAATTAAACTTAGTTAGATTTAATGTTTTCTTCCCCCAGCCTCTATCTAAGAATGCCAAGGATGCAGTTATCTGCAGGCAGTGTCGCATTTCCAATATTAAGTAGCCTATTGAAAGGGAGTGTGTAGGTGGACACGCACATGTTGTGAAACATGTAGAAAAGGAAATGTGCGAGGGGAAAAAAGACGCCTGGGTGGATGATTGGCAGCAGAGGGATTATCAAGAGTTTTTCACATGTAGAGTGCTCCAGATTCTATAGATACCAATTGGATTAAGGTTTTTATCATTGCCACAGGCTTAACAAATTATGTGCAAGTTTGTGCATTTAACAGCTTCTCCTGTTGCTCTTCTATATGCTGTTGCTATGGAAGTTTGGTTAAGTTGTTAGGTTATGCAAGTATATTTTTCAAGATTTGGCAGGAGACAACCTCCAAATCTAATTCTGTAACAGGTCTGCATCAGATGTAATACATCAGATAAATTGTTACTCTTCTTTTTATTTCTTAATTCTTTTTAAAGCACCTGCAAAATTCAAGCGAATTCCTTGTACATGTTGTACTTGGCAATAAAAGTGGAAGAAGAACATAGTTTATAATAGTCCTAATTTTTAATGCTTATCACGTCCATTTGTATACGTATACACACACCTATACGTATGTTGTTTACAAGTGGCTCATCCCTGGGTTTGTCCAGTCTAGGGCTGCACGATTTATTGCACGATACAAAAAATAACATAGAACTTAAACGCTATCATCGCTTAAACGCGATTCTTAGTGCGATAAATTTTGTTTTTTTTAATGCGCAGCTTGTCAATGAACTATGGCTCCAAATGCTAATCCATTTGAAAGCACTGAGAGTTTGAGTCGCGCCTAATGTACATTTGAAAAAGCAACATTCGTCAAATATCTTTCCAGACATGAGAAGCATTAACATCTTGTCCAACAAAAGACAACATTTAATAACATGTTTTACGCCAAACTCACTTCATGAAAAGTGCGCCCCCTGGCTTTCAGATGGAGAAGCATTTACTACTGATCACAGAGCCTTACTGCTCTGACAAGCTGCGCATAAAATAATCGCAGTCTTTGCCAAATCGTGTGCGGTTTAATTGCGATAAATCGTGCAGCCTTAGTCCAGTCTTACATATATTATATTAAGTTATTTATTATTGCATACAATCCAAATGGACATTGCTTTGGACATCTTATTAAAGGTTTAGTTTACACAATTTAAATTCCTTAATGATTTTCTCACTCTCATGTTGTTCCAAACCCATAAGAATAAAGACATGTTTAATATTCTTTAATCCATTGAAAGTCCACACAACCAAAATTTGCACAGCCACTTTATATGACAAACAGATTTAATTTATGCTTTTGTTGTAAACATTGATTAATTCACATTTACAACTTTTCAATTCATATGGATTACTTTTACAGTGTCTTTTTGATGTGTGAAAGTTTTAGTTATGTGGACTTTCAATGGATGAACAAAAATAATGAGAGAATATCAAGAATATCTTAATTTGTCTTCTATAGATAAGTCTTATGGGTTTAGAATAGAGATCTTAACTATTAATTAACGATCGATTAATTGTTAATAATACATTTAATCGATAAAACTTATCGATCGTCGATTAAGCAGGTTCAAGCGCGTGCGTGCTGTTCAACAGTGAAACACATAATGCAGACACGAGGAAAAATTAAGCGAGCGAGCCGGAGTTATGCTTGGGACCATTTTACAGCTAGAGGTACACCTTCGTCATGACTATAAGTCTGCGTGTGCATTCGCAGCGTTTTGTTTTGTGCAAATGTAAGTTGTAATATTGTTTATTTTGTGTAGGCCTATGTATATCTGATTTTTCTCATATAGGATGCATTTGATTAAGAGTTAACGCTGTAGTAAAGCGTTAATCATGATCATCTTCAGTGTGCGCAGCTCAAACGGCAATGCACAACTGACAATTACTGTGATTGGGACTGTCATACATAACACAATAAAGAGAACAATATTGTAATAAAACATTGTGAATTATTTGGGTTTAGTTGCCGTTTAGTTGTTGCTCCAGGAAGAGCGCGTCCACAGTCACCTAGTTCAAGTTCACTAGTACATTTGCTTCATTTTTGTGCAGATATAATTATGTAATATTATGTTTATTTTGTATTCTGATTAATCTCATATATGATGCATTTCTTTGAGTTAAATAACGCGCTAGCAAAGCGCTCCAGTTTACCGGTGTTCATTCAGCGCGCTCAGCTCAAACCGCAATGCACAACTAACTATGATTGGCACTGTCAAATTACATAACATTAATGAAAACACTATTTTAACAAATCGTTGTGAATTCATTGGGTTTTGTTGCCGTTTTCAGTGCGTTGTTTCAGGAATTGCTTGTTTACAACAGGAGTACACATTCTGACAAGCACGCATCTGAGGCGGCGTTGGTGACATTGCATTAGTTGTTATATTTGATTATTAAATAAGTAATTTAATAAATGATCAATCACATCAACTCATTTTACAATCCTACTAGCCATTTATTTAAACTAAATCCCTTCTCATTCATTTGGTGAGGAACATGGCGTTTTGAGCAGCATTTGCACAACCTGTCATGCTGTTAATGTCACTGCAGTAGATTCATATTGCAGTATTAAGGCTAACGATAAATAGAATAATTGATTGCTAATTTAAACGATGATCGATCATAAGAATATGTGTAAATTGACATCCCTCATTTAGAACAGAATGAAGGTGAGTAAATAATTACAGATTTTTCTTTTTTGGGTGATAAATCCCTTTAAGAGACTCAATGGAGATGAAATCCAAATAAGTGACCACAGGTGACGACAGAAGCATTGTCACAAACAAGGGAAGGAAAGGACCTTTTTCCACCCACATTTCTATATTTAGTCCATGAAGTTCCTCTATGTTGTTGCATTACTCCCGCAATTTTGACCTTTTCTTAAAAAGGTAGATTTATTATTATTTGTATTTTTTTTTAAATCAGCCACTGGTGGTTTCAACCAGTACTAATTTCCAGCATATTGTTCTGCCACCTCATTTAATCTCCCATCTTCCTGGAAGCAGCAGCTGTTGATGCTGATCTGATGAATGGCAAAGAAACAGTTTCAGAATGTATCTGCATTATCGCTGATATTCCCACCAACTGTCTCGCCATCTGCCTAACGGCGCTTGTTGTGTTTCGTGCAGGAGAGCAGAGATTTTCAGCCTCTTGCGCTAGAGAGGATGGGTGTTAACATGGCACCCAAATGCTGAAATTAGTATTGAAGGCGCCCATCTTACTTTTGGACTCAATAATTACAGCCCTGTCTCCTCTACCACTTTGGGCTCCATCTTAATGCAGGCTGTAGCCTCAGATTTATGCAGCCATTAGTCATGAAGACAGTCTGTTGAAAATTGAAGGTGAGAAATGAGAGCTGCGGAATTTTCGATGCAGGATTCTTTCTTACTATGTTTTTGATTCATGCAGTTTATTAGAGACTCTCAGTATTGAGGCTTTTTGAAGTGATGTTTTTTCCTTTCAAAAATAGACCAAAAACCCAATACCTTAAGTGTAAATTTGGCAGAATGAAACCTTTAGTCAGGATTGCATGGATGCGTTATCAGTATACAGTGGTGATTCACCTTTCTATGAAAGCATATATGATGGTAGATTTTTAGAGACAGACACAATGTCTTGAACAAACCTCTTTAGGAGAATCTCTTCCCCACTTTCATGATGAAATCACTTCATTTAATAAATGGGAGCTTGTCAATGTCATATTCTCATAGCCTTCCACGATTCTTTTTGATCTATTTAAAACCTAATCGCATTTTGAACACTCTGTCTTTTGGAACACGTTATTTGTATCGCATCCACTTCCCTTAGTCATAATGCGGTATCCTAGTAACAGCTTTGCGGTTTGGCTTATTGGTCAGCAAGTTCAACTATTCTTTGGAATCTGTTGTAATGATGTGGAATGTGCTCAGGCAGGTCTTCCTGTGTATTACATTCATCTCTGTGTGGCTTACATCCACACTGTAATAGTGGTTAGAGTTTTGCAAAACATCAAGTCATTATATTTACTAATGACATCATCACTGGCTTAAGACTAGCAAATAAGAGACTATTTTTCTTGTATACATTTTGTATTGCAAGTGGATGCATAAGCCTGAACATTTATTGGTGAGGATTTGATGGCAGTGATGTGTTCTAAACATTTAAAATCGTATGTGTAGTTGAAATTATTAAAAACATTATTTTAAATATTAATTGTACATACAATTTGTGTAATTTCAGGCAGTTTACAATAAAAACAGGGTGAGGCATTTTTAAAGAGAATAATTAGAAGGCTTATTATATACAGAAGGGTACCCACTTCTTGTTATTCAGTACCTGTTTTGCTGCTTTTCCTAAATCCAATTGGGCTCTGGAGTTGGTGGGAGTGACTGCATCATTTCTGGGTTCAATTAGGTAAGAATTAAGGGAGAAGTGGAGCTTTGGAGCTTGGCCACTTTTTTGTTACTCCAGGGAGGAATTGGTTTAAATTAGATTTTTAATCACAGACCCTAGAAAAATGTGCAAAAACTGTACCATCAGGACAGGAGTACAACAGCTTGTCAATGGGATACAATTGCATTTTTAATTTTTTTTTCTGGCAGTATGTATATTTGATACCGTTTTCATGGTATTGAGTGACATGAGTCCTGATCAGGGGAACAACGTAAGACTCTGTGGTTATTTAGATTGTCATCAATGGTTGGGTGGAGTAGGGCTGCACGATGTATGGTTTTAGCATCTTCACGATGTGCGCATCTGTGATAGTCACATTGCAGGATGTTCGATGTCAAGTATAGGGATCGTTAATCTGTACGAACAAGACACCACGGTTCAAAACGCACATGATTCTCGGATTAATTGTAAAGTTTGACCATCATACAATGAAAGTTTATAATTTGAACGTGTTTTAGGTCGTCACTTTAAACATTTAAGCGATTTTAAACCATTTGAGTGCACAAAGATGCGAAAGAGAACTCAATTCTGAACGTGCGGCGTGCGTGCGCGCTCATACACACACATATACACTAGAGATGTTCCGATACCCCTTTTCCATTCCCGATACCGATTCCGATACCTGAGCTCAGGGTATCGGCCGATACCGAGTACTGATCCGATACCTGGGTGTGTATCTGTATATATTACTAGCCCTGTATGAATTGATAGAATTATTTACACTCTAAAAAATGCTGGGTTAAAAACAACCCAAGTTGGGTTGAAAATGGACAAACCCAGCGATTGGGTTGTTTTGACCCAGCAGTTGGGTTAAATGTTTGCCCAACCTGCTGGGTAGTTTTATTTAACCCAACAATTGTTTACAAATTACTATATGTCTGGCTTAAAATGAACCCAAAATAGGTTGGAAATTAAAAATCAGACTCATAATTACTAGAGGCAACAATAATAAATCAAAAAGATGAGCATTTTTTAATAAGCAATTTAATAAATGTTTATTGTTTAAATATTATTCAAAAAAGTATTAATAAATGTTTGTTTATTAAATATATTAATAAATGTTAATTTCCAACATATTTTGGGTTCATTTTAAGCAAGAAATACAGAAATTTTTAAACAATATTTGGGTTAAATAAAACTACCCAGCAGGTTGGGCAAACATTTAACCCAACCACTGGGTTAAAACAACCCAATCGCTGGGTTTGTCCATTTTCAACCCAACTTGGGTTGTTTTTAACCCAGCATTTTTTAGAGTGTATGGTGTGCTTCAGACTTATCCCTTAATAAAACAAGAACAAATACATACAGTGAACTAGAGTATTTTTATTATCTGACATACATTTGTCAGTTATATTATTTATTTATTTTAAGTGAAAAAGAACTTCAAATGCAGCCACAAATCTAACACTGTAAACTGAAAAAGGTATATTAGTTTTACAATATAACTATAAAAACAGTGCAACAAATAAATCTAGGAATATAATTATATAAGAAAATAATCTCTTTAAAACTTGAAGTCCAGAAACAATTTTGTTAAATAAAAATCTCATGTTTTCGACGACTGACAGCGTCTGGTCATCCAGAACAATAAACCCGACAATTTTGTCGGTTATCTTTATTTGTCTTTTGAAAACTTTTCTCTTTGTTTGAATGAAGCTGGCACGCCTCATCCTTCTCCGTCCTAGCCTTTCTGTAACCATCGTGTTGCGCGGGGTGACGCGTCTTCAAATGCTTTATTAAGTTATTTGTGTTAAAGTTGCCAATACTTGTGCCACCCCTCGAAATTGCAGCATTGCATATGAGACATGTCGCCGTTTTACTGGTCTGAAATACTGGCAAACAGAGGACATACTGCTAGCGCGTTTTCACTTCTCCGCTGCTCTGAACAGTGGTTGCTTGTGGCAACACAGCACAACTTCCTGTGTTTGCATTCTGAGCCGCGAAGAAGAATTGATTTCCGATTTGCTGCGTTAAGCAAAGATAGCGGGCACAACTAGGTATTGTTTAAGAAAATAGTATCGGATCGGTAAGTGAGTTTAATTACTCGCCGATACCGATGCCAGAATTTTTTGTGGTATCGGTGGTATTTCCGATACTAGTATCGGAATCGGAACAACCCTAATATACACACACAGAGAGAGCTGGGCAGATGCGCGTGAACAAAGAATGCCGTTCTCTTCCGCATCTATTTGTGCCTGAATGGACACACATGCAAAAAATTGTCAAAATGCACATAAAACATAGACTATCCTCGTAAACACAGTTTATGGGCTTAGGTGAACTAAACAATTGACAAAGAAAACCGGATGTGTAATAGAATTTTGGGTCCGCACATTCGGTCTTAAAGTGACCGCAGTCTATATTCCTGCATCTTTCTGTGTTATGAATGTTAATCAAACAACAAAAGACAAAGAGAAAAATCACACTTGTAATTTTAACACAGATTAATTATATTTAATTTATATAGTGAAGACAATACAGTGTTATTTTACATTTGATTATTCAATTTCCGTACCTGAATACTTGTTAGACTTGAAAAATGTAAAGCACTATTTATTTCATTTGTGTCTTTGTTGCATTTAGGGGGAGTTCAGGTTGATTGGGACACTTTTTCCCAGTCATCTCAATGGCAAAAAGTGTCCTAATTAGGGTTGGGTATCGAGAACCGGTTCCATTTTAGAACCTGTTCCAAATTTCAAAGAACCGGGTATTCAATACGATGCGCGCATTTCGATTCTGTTTATCGATTCCTGACTTTTTTTTTCAGTCATTCTCGCACGGTGAACAGCAGTGAGCACTGAGCATTTTACAGATGTATTTATCTGCTAGGACCTGCGACAAGGACCTTATCTCATCACGCACATACGCAGTTCATTACAATCGGCACTGACTTTTGCTTCAACACGGCATTAATCTGAAGGAATGCACCTTGTTTGGGGCCGTTCACATGTCGCGTCTAAAAACACGTGGAAAGCGCGGCCGCGCCACTTTCTCCTCTTTTCCAAAGCGCTTTCGCTCCCGTGGCGTCTGTTGTTGCTATGCAACCATGAACTGCGCTCTGCAAGATGACGAGGAAGTATCAGCAAAAGATTAATTGATTTCTAGCCCTTGCATTAGCTTTACTAGATATATTTATGGAGATGAGAAATAAAACCCAGCTGAGCTTTTGGCCGAAGCTGATCGGTTGGTTCTTGTCACATGACCTGTGGTGCGCTTGAGGCATTCTGAAAAGCATATAGGTGCGCCTAGAACAATTGAAATAATGAACATTTGAAATAACGCACCTACATTTGAAATAATGAACTGTGAACTCTAACCCAGCCGCGAGTCCTAAAGCACCAGATACAGCTTAGCAATGGCAGCGTCTCACACTTGGGTACAAAAACAGTTACAGCCTACTGGTTATAGCCTAAATGTGGCAAGAATAAAAGGTAAAAACATTATTCTTGAAGTATTTGCTCTTTTTTTCTCTCCATAAAAAAATAATGGAATCGGAATCAAGAATCGATAAGAATCGGATTCGATAAGCATAACCGGAATCGTTAAAATTAAAACGATACCCAACCCTAGTCCTAATCAACCTGAATTCACCCTATCTATGCTTGTAATTTGTTAATTATTTTCTATGCATATTCACTCACCTACAAAGTCACCCCAATCATCCTAGAATGATTAAATCTTTCCAAATAGAGCTATTCAAGTCATCTGGTGATTTTTTTCATATTGCAATATATATAGCAGAAAAACAAGATATTGCANTTTCCGAATTTGTGCAGCCATAGGGTGGAGTAACCTGTTAGCTAGCAATATATGTTAGCTGGTTGACCTCACCTTGCAGCAGTTTTTATTTTCACAAAATAGATGCAGGTCCACTTGTTTTAATTTGATTTAGGTTACTGAGATTTACTTAATAACTCCGTCACACACAATTATGCAAGCTTATTTTATTTAGTGGTAATCTGCTTATAATGATCTCTAGCCTATTGTGATATTGTTACTGTTTAATCCACTTTCAGCTGTAGTGTTTGTGAATGATAAATCGGTAATGGATTTGCACCAGGGCTAAGTGGTTTTGTGGTTAAGGATGTAGCTGTGCTAATACACTTATAAACTTTGTTGCCAGCAGTCTATTTTCAGTGCTTTTTCTTGTTCTTTGTGTGGACATTGCTCTTTATCTTTGATATGCTGATATCAGCAGAACTTCTGGCTGACCCGGTGAGCTCTTCCTGGCTCTCTTGAAGTAAATGGATTGCCAGGAAACAGAATATCTCCATGTGAAATCAATTCAATGTCATATGTAACACTGCTTTCGTGGCAGTCTGGTAGCAACATGGTTTTCTTTAGCAAAAACTGTCACAGGTTAGAGAGCCATTATAATATGTAATACAATATGCCAGGACTTCCTAATACATTTTTTAAGGATAAAAAGGTCACCAAATTAAGTCTAGACATCACAAGGTTTTTAGAAGCACTATTGTATATGTACAAGTTAAACTTTGTGAAGGGTGAATTCCTTAAATAATAATAATTATTTAAATACAGTTTAACTGCAATCAGCCTTTATATATAATCGACTAGTGGTTCAGTGAGTTGTGACATTGATTCAGATTGAACTGACTTACACTTGTTAGTGTTTCAGACATCCTAAGTCGTGCTAAGGTTGTTGTTGTGTAACAACAGAAAGATGCTGTATAGCTGTGCAGGAAACACTGGAATGCACTGTAGAGAAGCAATCTGCTGCATATCGATTAAAATAAAAGTTTCTCATCTGTTGCCGATGGCAATTCGATATTCTCAAGTTTTTTTTTTTGTTGCATTTGGAACTATTTTAAACTTTTGTAACTTTTCCAGCAGGAAATATGCTGTGCTGTTTTTAAAAGGTGTGAGCAGAGGGCCATGGGTGAGGCTGACGATGTGGAATGAGTGAGAGGGATCTGGACTCAATAGAGGTGAGGTCATCCATTTGAGCTGTATAGCAAAGGCCAGCAAACACAGGAACAATCAAATGTGCATGCCCCAGTACCCCCTGCATCCCCTGCCACTCTTTCGTGTGCATGTGAATTTAGGTTCTCTGTGACTCAAAGCAAACATTGCCACCAGGAAGTGAAGGTTAATGATTATTTGGGTAAAGAGAAATGAAACGCTATGCATCTTTTTTTGTCAAAAACATGTTAGTTCTGACCTGGACATGCTATTTACATATGTTCCCATATTGTTAAGAGTGAGATAAAAGTGTGGGTTTTATACGGTATTCTAACTGGGTTAGTCTAATTCTGAGCATTTTACTGTGCACTTTGGTCTTTTAATAAGAACACAGACTATCTGTGAATAATGCAGCCATATTGGTGAATACCTTCGTGAGCATTTCCTCTGGTATTTTATTCTAGGCGCATCTGTTTTTACATTGTCATTCAGATGATTTGAAAAGAGTGATTCACTCTGATGACAAGCTGCTTTTGGTGCACTCTCATTCAAAACAAGTGGGTCGTTTTCATTCGGGTCCAGTGAATGATTTGAACCTGCTTTGATCAGAGCATTGGAAAGGTGTCTAGAAAGCTGCCATTTTGGAAGAGCACTCACAGTCACATCTTGTGATCAGCTCTTGTGGATGTGATCCCTACTGCTAGTGTTACTTCAAAGAAGTTCTGTCATGCAAACAGTTTTGCCCAGTACCTGAACAATAAAACAATGCCCTACAATAGCCACTTTTGGAGTAATTACTAGGAAAATGGCTGTGAGGCACGTCAAACTCATTGAGCACTTTAACTCATTGTTTGCGTCTGTCATTACCAAAGGCAACAAAGATTTGAGAACAATAGATAGTTATGCAGTTTGACTGTAGATTACAGTAGTAATAAAAAAAAAGCCAAACAATGTTTTTTTATATTTTTTTTTATTATATATATATATAATTCATTGTTACTTGATGTTTTTAATACCCAGCCAGCTGTTCTGAATTTTTTCTAGGAACTGAAAATTGGTCCAGTTGATTTACAAATGAACATCTGATGCAAAAGTAAGCTGTAGACAGGAGCAAACTGCTATAATAGCCAGTCAATTAAAACCCAGAGCAGTGATTGATCAAATTTTATTTGTTTACCTCCCTTGGGTGATTGTAAGTGTGTTTACTCTCTGTTGAATACATATACTCTGTGGCTTTGCTGCTTTTTTGCCCCAGAGTTGTGAACAGATGTGTTTGTGTATCTGACTATGTGGTTACTGTAATTCAAAAACCACAGACGGCAATAAACAGGATCTCACAGGCAACTCATTGTTTGCTGCAAGGCTAATGCCTTCAGGAAAGTTTTGTTGGGGCATTTTCTCAGAAAATAAGAGCCACTTAACTTAATAGTCATTGGAGTTTTAAAACTGCTTGATGAACATGCACTTATTAGGCAGTTTTAGACAGTTTTTTGCACTTATTAAGAGTTGTTTTTTTAAATGTGTGTGTGTGCGCATCTTAAACATTAATAGAATCAAACCAGAAATTAAAGTGTTATTGATTTAGGAAGTGCTTTGACAGTACCCACTGGGCTCAACACTAAGGATTTTTTTCTATTGGCTCAGTCTGGCCAGTGGTTCAAATTTTTATTTGCCCTGCCAGAATTTTCACTGACCCCACCAGAAAATAAACTAGATAAAAATTGTTCCTTGATAAAAAAAATCCTTTCGCTTCAGGTGCATAATGCCAAAAAAGTCATTGCAAACAAACAAGAAAATAGACTGAATTCAGTCCAGATTAAAAAAGTCTAGCAAAAAGTGCAAGGTGCATGTGAATTAAAAGCTAGCACTTTTTGCACCATGCAGTTTATAAAATAAAAATGTTTTATTGTTGTTGTTTTGACCTATGCAATATTTGTATTGTAGTAGATAATTGAGATAATTCTTGATTGATTCCAACTTTGATACCACAGCAAAAACTACTTGCCTAACTAATATAAAGTTCAAACATTATTGAAGACAAGTGAGTCTTCAGTAATAAGGACAAATAAACCAATTAATAAACCAACCAACCAACCAACCAAATAAACAAGCAACAGCTCAAATAAATGCAACAGAACAAAGATACAAATAAAATAAAGTGCTTTAAGTTGCTCAGAAAACTTTACAGTACAGTAACAGTATTCATGTTCAGAAATTGAATAATCAAATAACATTGCATAGTCTTTACTGTATAAATTAAATATAGATTAATCCTTGTTAAAGCTACAAAAGTTGTTTAATCAAGAGCAGTGAGTGATGTTTTTTCTTTTCTTTGTCCTTTGTTGTTTGATTAACAGTAATGAGACAGACAGCAGTAGGAATATTAGTCTGCTGTCACTTTAAGACCGAATGCCCAGACCGAATATAGTGTTACACGTGTTTTAATATAGTGTTATGTTACACGTGTTCCTCAACTGTTTACGTTCACTTAAGATGTAACTGACTGTGTTTGAGGATACTCGTCAAGATGGGGATTTTGACATGATCTGACAAATTCACACATAATTAAGCATGAAGATGTGATAGAGAACTCAGTTCAGTATTTGTGTGCTGTCAGCAGTTTTCACGGCGTGCACGAGTACCAAATTGAGTTCTCTTCTGCGTCTTCTTGCACTTGAATATTTAAACTGGCAAGGCTAAAAACGTGCAAATGATTAACTTTCGTGATGCAGCACTGGCCAGATCAGGCAAGTGACAGTTCTGTCAGCTGCCCCGAGCGTCGTTCACGCTGGCCCTTGGCCATTGGGCAGTCCTTATTGTCGAGCCCTGACCCAGTATCTTACTAACAGTATAACGTGCAGATTAAATTGATGAACCTAATTTGAAAAATCTGTGGGGAATTTGAGTTATCAAATTAAAAGTACAGGATTGACTCTCTCATTGCAGTGGCTCACTTTTGAGAAAAACAGATTACCATGCACATGTCAGGTGTTCCTGGGCAGGTTAAGTACAGGTTTAGCTCAGCTGAGCATAAAGTTCCTTGCATTTAAATTTCTTTTGTACTACACATTATACATAATGAAATTTATGTAAGTTAGTTCTTGCAATACTGCAACACTATCTGTTTTTTTCCTTCACATTTAATCTCAGATGCTAAGAAATTAACATAGGACATTCCTCTCTGGATTAAAATTCTTATACTCTTTGAACTCCTGGCATCATTCTGATCTCATCATTCCCTCACAATGCCAGTCTGTTCACACAAAGTTGAAATCACCATGTCACCTGGTAGGGCTGTAAATAAACAAGTTCATTCAGTTCCTAAAAGCTGGGAAAATTTAAGTATTACTTGCCAAACCTAGCATAACTTCTGTTCATACTTTCACTGTAAAAAAAATATCCTGTTAATTTTAGTTAAAAAAGGCAGTTTTGGTTGCCAGAAATTGACCATTAAAAACAAGGTGACAGTTTTTCAGGTATTACGGGATGGCCTTTTGGTGCCTGCATATTTTAGAACTTAAGTTATAACCGTATATTCCATTAAGTGATATAATGTTAATATACCAATCTACCTGAACTACCAAAATCTGCTTTTTACCTTAAAATGTACTGGTAATCACCATAATTATACAGGTAGTAAAGTAGAAATCCACATGATGAATCGGAGGTTATCATATGTGGCCTGTCCATAAAACATGACCAACACAAATGACATGAAAATAATGCATTAACTAAATAGCAGAAATGTAACACAAAGCACCAAACTCATAACTGAAATGAGAATAAACAAGATTATTTAGGTGTGGTGAGGGGCGCTACTATTTTTTTTTATGTGATCAAACGATTTTTGCCTGGTTCACCTAGAAACCACATGACAATGTCAATCTCTTAATGAGGGAGATGACTTATTAAATAACTTTTGTTAGCGGGCCTGATGTAAAAGCACAGTATAAAACTGAACAGGTCTGTGGTCTAACATCTGGTGACAAACATTTGAAAATCTGTTTCTCGTTCACTGGCTTGATTCCCAATTTCATAACACCTGCCTGACTTTCTCAGGTGGGGTGAAAACTGTGAAACAGCATCCTGTGTTTGTCTTGTTGCCTTAGAAACAAGGATGCAGCGGCGGTAACGGCCTTGCTGTGTAATGATAGTAATTAGCAGTAATTTTCTTCTGTGTGCCTGCAACATTCCTCTGATCTCAATAGACAGCGCTAGAGGAGAAAATGTCTGTTGCTGAGCCTTCTGTAGAATTTGTCAGAGGACTTGGAGGAACGTGAGCTCTCGTCCTCCTATGACGCGTCACTAATGATGCCAATGAGTATTTCTCTAGGCAAGGCAATTATTGAAGACTTTGCTTCATGCAGCAGAACTGCAAATAGAGATTTCAGGTAGAGGAAATGCATGCTTGACCATCACTTGGTTATTTTTAACTCTGTGCGGTGATTCATATCTAATTTTCGCTCTCCCTCACTGACTGAATAGGAAATGCATTAGTGGAAAAAGAAGCAAGCACCCAAGACTTCACACACAGACAGACAGACACAGACAGACAGACACAGACAGACAGACACAGACAGACACAGACAGACAGACATAGACACAGACAGACACAGACACAGACAGACAGACAGACAGACACAGACAGACAGACACAGACAGACAGACAGACAGACACAGACAGACAGACAGACACAGACAGACAGACAGACACAGACAGACAGACACAGACAGACGTTTAAGTGCAGCTACCCTGCTGCTCTCTGAACTTCACTCACATCGACCGGGGCTTGAAAACAGTATTAAAAGACCATATGTGCTGCTTTGGCCTTAATGATAGATTGACATCTGAGTGCTGGAGTGATGTAACAGTCTTTATAAAACAGATGGATGGTGGTTGATCAATACAGTCTTGCTAAAATACATGTATAGAAACAGATATGAAGTTCACCTAGCTACTGTAAATTACTGCACAACACCAACTATTTCAATGATTGAAAATTTAGTCATCATTTACTCAAATTCATTTTGTAATTTTTGTCATGACGTCTTCGTTTATGAAAAAAAAATGTTGGCAATTGCCACTTCACGTTTACTTTGAGAAGAATTTCACATTGTATGTTCAAATATTTTCTCACATGCAGGTCAAAACATTGCTGTTTGTTTGGATGGTCTGGCATGTTGATATCTGGCTTAAAGGGTTAGTTCAAACAAAAATGAAAATTCTGTCATTAATTACTCACGTCATTCCAAACCCATAAGACTTTTGTTCATCTTCGGAACGCAAATGAAGATCTTTTGGTGAAATCTGGGAGCTTTTTGTCCTTCCATAGACAGCCTATGTGAAACTTTGACACTTCAAAAAGTTCATAAAGAGATCGGAAAACTAATCCATAGAAATTAAGTAGTTTAGTCCAAATTTTCTAAAGAGACTTGATCGCTTTATGATGAACACATTTAATTTAGGTTTTTACTCGCATATAAACACTGATCAGCAGAACAGAAGCTAAACCGAACTAAAATGACACGCGCGAACAAACCTCTTCCAGAAGCTCAAACGTCCTGCGTAACCAATGAGGTTCATTCTCTTTTTTTTTTTCTTTTTTTTTTAAACGCACCACGTTTGAGCTTTCGGAATTTTCATTTTTGGGTGAACTAACCCTTTAACCAGTGGCATGACTTTGGGGCAGGACTACTTGACAGTGCTGATTGCCTACACAACGCTGAAACAAATACTAATCTCTAGCATAGCTATTTGTCATGATCATATCAGTCTATGATTTTTCTTAGCTCTGAACTGAGTCCATGAAGTCTGACCTTTCTTGACAGGTGAATGTGTGATTGAGTGGCCTGTGTTTGTGCTTAGCTGGTTTGGGGAAAAAAACATGCTATCATCAATCATTATTGTTGCAATTTTGTGCTGCAATACAAATACAAGTATGCAATACAAATGGCATACTTTACCTTTAAATCCTGCATTTTCTAAAATGGATGTCCTCTGCAGCATAGTCATTTTGTCAACATCTCTCCTGCCAAGTCAGCTCAAGGAAACAGCCATCCATTCAGATGAACTTCTTGTTCCTTGAGGCAGGGTTTACAGCATGCTTCTGAGCTGCCTCGTGTTCCTTCACTGTAGAGATGTATTGAGAAGTCCCTGCCCCCGCAGTTAATTGTTTTGTTTTGCATGGAGCAACCCAGATGTCTGTAGTCAAGGAATGGCTTGACCCTTTCTTAGGATGTTAGCTGCATGGATGAAGGCATTTGAGAAAGGGCTTAGCAGCAGGCCTTTCTTTCAGA
>RJVU01072567.1:2046793-2057617 GCA_003731715.1 Anabarilius grahami | reverse complement strand
TTTTTTTTTTTTTTTTTTTTTTTTTTTTTTTTGACACAAATACATACATCTGTCAAAGAATCACATGGCTTGTGCCCCGTGGACCTGCACTGCACTCAGAAGAGGGATTACCCAAGAGCCCAACTACAACTTTTCTCACAGTCATTAAACATGGAGTTGTCAGTCTCATTTTAATTGCCTTAGAAATGGGAGAATACAGATCATGTCATTGAAGGTTTTAATATTCATCTTGCCTACACCAATACATATAAATGTATTAGCTTATTATGAATATTGCTGGCATTATGTGGTCTGAATTTTGCATTTTATTAGCCTCTTATTGTTTTTGTTTTTTTGTTGCTTTTTCCTCTTCGAATAATGCTATGTACGAATGCAGAGAAGTTAATACAAGCAATATATTAAAATGAGGATCTCTGCTGAAGATATCAATGATACCTTGAGATTCATGTAATAATGAACCATTTTTGAGTCTGACATAATTGGCACTCAAATGGTGACATTTTATAAAAAGTAATAAAGTTGCTTCATATTAATAGAATACATACATTTTTTTCCTTTTTCTTCCCTGTTTGATAATGAAGCAGTTCATGAACAATCATAAACATTGCTTTTTCAGTGCACTTGAAGAGGCGAGAAAGAAGTTGAAACCTGAAATTGAGTCTCAGTCACACAATTGGCACAGTTTCATTCACAATCCAATTATGATATTGTGACGCATCACAGTGTATTGAATTGTGACATGTATCACAATGTGTACTGTATCATGAGGTAGTTGGTGACCCAAGCTATTGTTGCTGTTCCCTGTTATAGTTCATAAGCTATTGCAAATTGACCATTTTATTGGTGATTAACAGATTTTTGCTGGCTGTACTGACTGCTTGCCAAGCTTATGAAAACTGTGGTTTGTATGCCTTTCACAATTATGCAAATGAAAGGAAAAGCATTCTAGGTAGTGAACTCTAGTAAATGAATGTCCCCAGGGCGCTGTGGCATCACCCCTGCAGCTGCAGTTGTTTGTTACAGAGGACATCATGAAAACAATAGCAGCTAAGTAAAACAGCGGCAGCAGCAGGGCTTTAGGCCCGGATAAAGGCTGAGCTTTAATTAGGCCCAGTCCATGGTAAGTGGAATGACCTAAAGCTTTCATTAGCATGACTCTCCTCCGACTTCCTCAGGGGGTCTCCATCACATCGCAACGTATCGACCATCACAGCACCTAGCCAACACTAAATTCTAACACCACGCAAATACATTATATGGCTGTTACCTTAAACTCTGGATGTGTCCAATTACACCTCATCGGAAGACTGTATGGATGGTGAGAGTGCTTTTAAGTGCAGTTGGAAAATAAAGGATAGCACCTGTCATCAAGAGCAGCTGGGGTTATGTATAATATCAGATGTAAGGAAATAACGAGAGTTAAAGCAAATTCTTTCCTTAGCGTTTAGATTTGTGGCTTAAACAAAGTCGACTAACATTATTAAAACCAAATCACCTTTTAAGATGCTTATCCTGGAAAGAAAACCCAGCTAAACCTTTCTGGTAGTAGTGGTACAGTATTTCAGTAGCTGCCATTATGCAAATGTACCTCCTAATAGCAACAGTAAAATCTTGGATTTGTGTGCATCTTTTGTATATGGAATGAGTCAAACTCCCTGATGAGCTGGAGGCCGCTGTGGGAGTTGGAAGTTGGAAGTACGCTGCTCCAGCATCTGCAGTCCACTTTGTTTTGTGGCTGAGCTGATTTATTCCATTCTGGCGAAGTCTCGCATTCATATTCTCTTCCAGATATAACGGCTTCCTCCTTAACACTCACAGTCAGTTCCAAGGCATGCAGTGAAAAACAGCTGAATGCCTGTTCGTCTTTTAATCCTCACCTTCAAACGTGATAGACACATCGATTCCTTCACCAGTTCACCTCAAAGAAATTTCTCAAATGTCTTTTGGTGTTTGCATCCACTATTGAGTTAAAGGGATGGCTTATCAAAAAATGAAAATTCTGTCATTTACTCACCTTTAAGAATGCCATGCGGGGTTTGAGAAAAAATGAGGGAGAGTAAATGATGACAGAATTATAATTTATTTTTGAGTGAATTATCACTTTAAGACCAAACTTAACTAAACTTACCTAAGGCACATAGTATACTTAAAGGGATAGCTCACCCCAAAATGAAAGTTATCCCATGATTTACTCACCCTCAAGCCATCTTAGGTGTATATGACTATCTTCTTTCAGACGAACACAATCGGAGACATATTTAAAAATGTCCTTGCTCTTACAATAATGGTAGTGAACGGGGGGGCCAGTTTTGAAGCCAAAAATAAATGCATCCATCCATCATAAATATAATCCATACAGGTCCAGCGGTTTAATAAAGGCCTTCTGAAACAAAGCGATTGTTTTTTTTAAGAAAAATATCCATATTTAAAAAATGTTTATGATCTAAAATAACTAGCTTCCGCCAGATGATCATACTGCGCAAGTCAACTTGTGCCGAATGAGTAAGCTTAGAAGCTTAGAGCTTAGACGCCTCTCGCAATTTAAACAAAAAGGGCTGGGCAACAAACTGAAGCTCCTCTTCTCTTATATCAAAATTCTCCTACATTTCTCTTTAAAATTTCTTGTTCTAGACTTCTAATTTGTGACCGGTGTTTTGTTTTGCTCTATCCTCCGCGCTTCATGCGTCGGGTTAGACTTCACTCTTCCACCGCAAATCGATGCGTATGGTCGTATGCCGAAAGCTAGTTATTTTACTTTATAAAGTTTTAAATATGGATATTTTTTTTTACAAAATCCCATCGCTTTGCTTCAGAATGCCTTTATTAACCCCCTGGAGCTGTATGGATTATTTTTTTATGATGAATGGATGGATGCATTAAATTTGGGGTTCAAAACACGCCCCCTGTTCACTACCATTATAGATCTTGGGAGAGCCAGAATATTTTTTAAATTTATCTCCGATTGTGTTCGTCTGAAAGAAGATGGCTTGAGGGTGAGTAAATCATGGGATAATTTTCATTTTTGGGTGAACTATCCCTTTACGTTTGGCACGAACTCTTGCCGTCAAAGTATACTCCATTTGATAGCTTGTGCGATTGCAGGCGATGAACACATGCTAGGGATGCGCTGATCCGATACTCAGATCGAGTATCGGCTCCGATACTGTCATTTTTGCCAGACCGGGTATCGGCCGGATGGGACCTATCCAAATCCGATATTGTGCGTGTACTATTCTGTGTTATTGTTAAGCCCCACAAAAGACACAAAAACATTAAAAAGCACCATAAAGTTTCCGTGCACTAACGTTATATTCCAAGTGTTCTGAAGCCATTCCATAGTTTAATTTGAGGTACAGATAAATATTTAAGTCGTTAAATTAAAGTTCACGTAAATGCCTCCCTCCGCTGTGGCTGTCAGTCATTCTTAATTCAGCATTCAAACTGCGTGTCGCGTTCGGTTACGACCGTCAGCACAATTTAATCATCTTGGAGAGAGTTTCATGTTTCTATTATTATACTGTATATAACTGTAGACAGAGATACCGGTAATACAATACGCATAAATATATATTCACTTTGTGCTTTAAACTTTTCAATGTGGAGCGCTGCCGCTGTGCGCTGTGACTCGATGATGCTTCAAGCGCATCATTCTGCACACGGGATGCGCATAAGCGCTTTGTGCCGCTCTGTATGGGAGCCTTTCATATTATAATACTTTTGCGCAATGAAAGATTGTTATTAGCATTTTTTATTCTGTCCTATATATTATATGTTGCTGCCTCATTAAAAAAAACTCCGCTATAAATTTAAAAGAAATGTCTTTTATATATAAATATATTTAGTTTATATCATGTATTAATCAAACATTCATGAAAAACAAGTCTTGAGTCATGGATGAAGGAGTCAGCTGTTTATTTTGAATGTCTACCAAGCTAGTGAAGCTATTGGTTTATTTACAGTTGTTGCACTGATGCACAATTATTTAATAAATAAATTACTACATTTGTGTTTTTGTTATTTTGTTTTACAAAGTTAGGAAAGTAAAGTTTAAGTCAAGCCTGATGCCTTGCACAAAAGAATGATCCCAGTTTCTTCCACACAGTGAGGCATACAGATTATTGTGTAATTTAGCACTTTTTTATTATTACTTGAATATCGGAGGTATCGGAATCAGTATCGGAAGTGAAAAAGGCGGATCGGAGCATCCCTAACACATGCACACTAGAAAGTTTCAACTGGATTCTGACTAACTTGCAAGCCCTCAACAAATGTGATTGTGATTGGCTACAATGCTAGCAAAAACACGCTGTAAATAGAAACCTTTGAAGCTTAAAGCGCTCAAACACAAACGAGTGTTTGAAAGTAGCGTCTATCAGTGGGTACCGAATATACCCGTTACTCTGCACTATCGGTACTGCAGAAATGCTGGAACCATTTGCATCACACGCAGTGTACACATACCCTAGCATACGTAAAAATCAAAGTATAATTTGGGCTTGGTCATCTAAAGCAAAACATTTAGTTTTGGGTATGGTTTTGAGGCCCTAATACCGTGTGCTAACCAGGCACAACACACCAGGGCTGAATTCGGAATAACATACTAGCATACTTTTAAGAGTAGTATGCTTATATGCTTTGTGTACATACTCAGAATGAAAATGCTTTCTGGTAAGGACCATTTTGCCTAATATATAGACAAGTCTGTGCAATGTACAGTTTGTAAATGTTATAAAAATGTGACCCGTCACGGAAACCAGTGGCACAAGTCGGCAGCACAACTTTGGAGCAAAATGAGAAGTGTTTTTTTTTTCAAAATTGGTGATTTTTGTTTTTTTGCAGAATCTGTTAGTTGAGATCACGAAGAAGCCTCTCCGTGTTTGAGATAGCAGTATTGGTATATTTAAAAGCGTACATTTTGAGGTTGAAATCGGCTTGTTTTTCTGAGATTCTAGCACGCAGTGGGGGCGTGTCATTGTCTGTGTGTATTTCCATACTGGACAAGCCGGCTTTTGTTTCTTTTGTTATTGCCCCCGCCCTCCAAGGGAAGCGTGGCTACTTATTATGCAATGAAGATGGACGCCGCAAAGATTATCGCAGACAAGCTGAACCGTGGCCGTTACACCAAAAATGTTTTGAAGTGCTTCTTCGACAAGCCGGATGCTTATGAACAAGCGCTCACTGATTCTGAAGACAATCTGAGCGACGATGAAAGCGGCATAATAAGACTGAATAATATCCCTAATCTACAACATTATGTACAACATACGGCTGGATTCTTTAGCTGCGGAAAAGAGTGGCAGGACATGCGAATTTTGGACATTTAGAGGCAAACAGACGCACAGTGCAAAATTTCGGAGATGGTTACATCCACAAAGAAGACCCCGACAAAGAGAAAGTGTGCCCGAACGACTTATTTCATTGGAGGCAACGAGATCTGCAAGAATACTTTTCTGTTTCTTATGGGGTGAGTTTCCATAAACATCAAAGTTTGTCGTTTTGTGTTCATTCTAAGAACACGTACACGTTATCTCATGTTTAGTCCATGTTTAGAACTTCCCATACCTACCTATTGTTATTAGCTAGCTCAGGACTGTCGTTTTAATTGTAATCGTTAGCATCGTATCACTTGCCAAAAACCCCCATTACTATAATGGGCTTTTAGATGAAATGGCATGAAAATTTCATTTCATGATTATAGTGACCCAAATGATCACGGTTATCACAGAATCCTGTACCAAAAAGTCCTAATGCTACACAATGAAATCAATTCACCAAGTTTTATGTAGAAAACCAGCAAATAACAAATAAAATTAGCATCAATATGTACTTTTTGTTTACATAAACATTAAAATAATAACATTAAAAATGATGGCCAGATTTTAAAGGAGCGTCTTGCAACATGTTATCTACAATGCACAAGTTCAAATAGAGTTTTGACAAAAAAGGTTTTATAAAAAGATAAAACTCACATATTTCAGCCTCTAAATCATTTTTATAAAAGTCAAAAAAGATAAATTACTGACATTTACAATGCACATTATCCTTTATTATTAATAGTATGCGGTCCGATTTTTCCCGTTGCGTCTGTCGTTGCTATGCAACCATGCAGCTTTACAGGGGGTATGGCTTATCTAAATGAGATGTAAATGAGCCCTATTGTCACTCCCAGCAGTTGAGAACAGGTTAGAACTGCACAATCTTTAGAGGCCATTTTCTCCCTTTTGAGCTTTTTTGAGTGCCTACCTTCAAATGGCCACAACTTCTCCAAATATTATCAGATTTTCATGTGTTACACATCGTTGGAATGCTTGGAGACTACACTTTCAGAATCTGTGAATAACTCAAAATGCCCCAGAACCGACTTGTGTCCCTACTTTCCGTGATTGGTCACAAATGTTAAATTCAATGTGTTAATAGTTGATTCTTTGTAATTCTTTGTGATATTTACTAGCAATTTCTGAGTAAAAATTGTTTCAAAGTCTCTTTGCTGGAACCAAATAATATAGCGTGAACTGTCTAAGAGGCAGGAAGGTGAAATCAAACTGTTGGACCAAACAATAGGAAAAAAGTCTAAAAACAGACCAAATATCTCAATAGGGAGATAGGACGAGAGCAGTATGGAAGAGAAGAGAGCTGCTCATCATGAGCTCTGCACTAATTAGCTTGGCATTTTAGCCTCCCCAGGCAGGCCCACCAAGGTGCTGTGTACAGAGGTCCCATATCTGTGCTCCAACCACAGGTCCTCAGTTGGATTTTATGTTAAATGCTTTGTTTTCTTCTCCATAGCTAAGAGATTGTGATGGAGTTAAGCGTGGGTATTACAGTAATTTATATTTGGCACTCCAAATTAACTTTTTTTTAATATGTACAATAAAAAGGTGTTGATTTCATGCTGGGAACTTGATTCCTTTCCACCTTCTGGCATATTACGACTTCAAATAGTTTTGTGGGGCATTTCAGGGTTGCTTATGTAAGAGGTATAAAAAGGTGATAATTACTTCCAGGGTTTTGGGCTTTTGTGTATCCTGTATGAAAGTGTGAGAGTGAAAATGCCCCATTCTGTCTGCTGTTGTCTTGTCTTGGTGCTTTGAATCATCTTACTTATCATTACTCAGTCTGACTCATTATATAGTAATCTTCAGGAACTGTTGAATGTGTGAGACATCTCTGGTTGTTTTCTGAGTCCTATCACTGATGTTACTTGAAAGAACAAAACAGAGCAACAGACGAACAGTCTGAATATCTTGCATTATTGAGCGTTGGCAGTCAGTGTCGCTTGGCAGACATTTAGACCTCACAGAAGAGCATGTAGAGTTTATCTTTTTTATGACTTGTAATGTGGTCAGGGGGTTTGACATTCCAGTAACGTTTGGAATTCTGCCGGCACCAAAGTAGCTGGCTTCATCCCATTTTATTTAACATGGGAAATGTTTTCTTTTGAAAATGCATGCAACTTCATGTCGAGTTGGAGGGTGTTCAGATGGTGCAGTATTAAACCATGCTGCGTCATTTCACTTCACCAAGCTCAAATGTAGCATTACTGTGTTTGGTTTAATTCAGGGTGTGTGAGCTAATCTTGGGTAACTTCAGCTCAATTACTCAGTGGCAATAGAGCACCTGCTGGTTTCAGACTATTACTAGGGACATATTGTGAACTTCTACATTCATTATATTTGGTTGTTGATGCATGTAAACTGTAAAGAAGAGAGAACCTGACTGACATCATGTGCTTTGGGGATGCACATGTTAGTCTTGATGGCCTTCTTTGCTGAATTGATCCATTGCACAGACTACAGTGTATATCAAATTCTCTGTGTATTTTTATTCTCCTGGTTGCACATTTGTAGTCTTACAAAGCTGTACCCCCTATTAAAAATAAAGCTTCTTTATTGACATCTACGGTTCCATGAAGAACCTTTTACATCTATGTAAACTTTCCATTGCACAAAAGTTTTTTTTTTTTTATTGTGGAAAAATCTTTAGATTATTAATGTTCCTTACCGTTAGAAAAAAGGTTCTTTTAGGAACTGATCACTGAAAGGTTCCTACGGGAACCCAAAATGCTTTTGTGGCATCGCTGTGAAAACTCTCTTTTGGAACTTTTATTTTGTTGTATAGTATAGTATAGTATAGTATAGTATAGTATAGTATAGTATAGTATAGTATAGTATAGTATAGTATAGTATAGTATAGTACAATAGTTACATATTGTAGTTTAGTCTATTTACTAGGGTTGTCGTAATACCAGCGTTTCAAAATTTCAAATTTCTCATTGCTAATTTTGATATTGTGGCAAAAATTAATATGATGTTGAACAAACTTCTTTATTTTTAAAGGTTAATGTTAATATAAAATACCAACTTAGCAAATTAAATGGTAATAAATATGCCTTACAACAATGCACTATACATTCACAGCATTTATTAATTTAATTAATCTTTAATTAGTTCAAAATGCATTACTACATGTAGAAATGAACTCGATTCAAGTTGAATCATTTATCATTAGTGCATGAATTCATTAGAAAATGAATTAACAGTGCACGATAGTATGCCAATGAATGAACATTAATTAGATTAAGAAATGTAAAAATAAAAATAAAATGTTACTTGTTAAAGATGCCTAGTTAACTAATGGTAACAAATTGAACCTTATTGTTAGGTGTTACCAATGAAATAAAACAAAGGCATGTAGGCTTCTCGTATTTCTAATTTAAGTCAACATGGCTTCCTCTTTTCCCACTATGTAATTATTCAAGTAAATGCTCTGTAATAAAGATTAAAGAAATAAAGTCAGGTGAGTGGATTTCTGTTTTACTAGTCAGTATTGTTGATTATTGATTGATGGTAACATCAGGGCATTAATCAGTGGCATATTAGTCTGCATTTATTTTACACTACAGTGCCTAATGCATAGTTCCCATATGCTCATATCAATTAGTTTTTTTTTTATTATTAACCCAAATCATTGAAGACCTAACAGACAATTCATATTAATGCTTTGCCAGGCGATTTCACCATGAAGCCATGTGTTTGTGTAACTGTGAGCGCATATACATGAGTATTCAACAGCAGCTACCTGTTAGTCTGACAACATGCAGGTGCCAAACTGNTGGTGTAGTTCTGGTGCTTTTGACATTCCTGGTTATTTCATTATCTGTATGATTCAGAGGTGCAGCATGGCTTTTGGAATTTAGAATGGAAACCGGAAACCTCCTTTTTGTCTGCCAAATAATATTGGATCCTCATGCACACTTTTCAAGTTACTTTCTGTGTAATGGTTTTCAGATTTAATCTGACATGCTCAAAAGACAGGTTTGTTCAATCCCCACCATTGAGAGGAGCTTGAAAACCTGATGAAAATACTCAGAAAAAACAAATACAACATCAGGGGCCAAAGAACACAAAGCCCCTTGGTACGTGAATGCCATCCAAAGACTGAAATAAATAAATCCCAGACTGGAGGATTTTTTTCTCTCTCTCTCTCTCTCTCTCTCTCTCTCTTTCTCTTTTTCTCTTTCTCTTTCTCTTTCTCTTTCTCTTTCTCTTTCTCTTTCTCTTTCTCTTTCTCTTTCTCTTTCTCTTTCTCTTTCTCTCTCTCTTTCTCTCTTTCTCTCTTTCTCTCTTTCTCTCTTTCTCTCTTTCTCTCTTTCTCTCTTTCTCTCTTTCTCTCTTTCTCTCTTTCTCTCTTTCTCTCTCTTTTTGGAGAAGAGTTTGGCCGAGATGCTGTGAAAGCAGCTGTAGGATAGTGTGGTGTTGGCTCGACCGCTGTTATGGTTTTAACAGGGTTCTTCCTCTTCCCGCCCGACACTGCTCGCCCTGCTCTGGAGGAATGCAGACAGGCCTACAGGGTGATCTGTCTCTAATGTAAGGAGCAGCTCTGTAGCTGTATTTCAGGTCCCACACTGGCCCCTTTCTAGGCATGGACTTGTCAACCATTAACCAATTCTGTCTTTGTCCTTTTGGGTCAAGCTTTTAATACTTAAATCTTATCAGTATTGTATATTATTAATATTATATAATTCATACTATATTATATTTTATATAGACCCTAAAGCCCTATTCGGACAGGACTAATTTCCTAAACTACGTTTGCCTTACAATTCTTATCACTCAATGTCAATGATTCCTGAGAGGTGGGCGATATGACCAAAATCGTGTATCACGGTAGTAGTTTTATTTCACGATAACGACATATGTTACGATATAATCATTTTTGCTTTAAGGTTTTTATGTCAAATTTTTTGATACCATAGACATTTCATAATTCTTGCCACCAATGTCAATATCACAAAAAACAAATACTAGCCTAACTAAATAAAAAAATACAGCATTGTCTACACTGCACAATTAATTAATCTCTTATTTATGTTGTGTTTGCACTGTTAGTTAAATGAAAGCCTTTGTGAGAGTACAGAAATCGAGATCCACATGTAATACTTACTTAATATACAAAGATGTTAGCCAATCATAGCAGTGGGCATCTACATTTAAGTCTCACAGCAGACACCCCCTTCCAACAGAGCGTTCAAATCAGAGGGCTAAAATCAGGATAGAAAATGGTCTTTCATTTGTTTTCATGTTAAAAATTGGTAACACTTTATTTGTGTCATTGTTACATGTAATTACTATAGTAATAACTCTAAATTATACATAATTACATGCAACTTACTAGTGTTGTTACGGTACCAAAATTCCAGTAGTCGGTACCGATACCATGAAAATTTTACGGTTCTTGGTACCAATTTCGGTAACACAGCAAAATCTGTTGGAACAATTTTCACTATTTTAAAAACATTAAATATGATTTGGAGTGTGTGTGTAT
>RJVU01072567.1:2021343-2046761 GCA_003731715.1 Anabarilius grahami | reverse complement strand
TGAAATACATTTTAAAATATAAAAAAAATAAATAAATGCTCAAACATCCATTTTGTACTGTTGAAAAAACCAGCATATGCTGGTAAGGTAGGTTTTGAAGCTGGTATGCTGGTTTGAGCTGGTTTATGCTGGTCAAGTGCTGGTCCTGTGCTGGTCCTGAACTGGTCCTGAACCAGCATAGGACCAGCATAAACCAGCTCAAATCACCAGCTTCAAAACCTACCTTAACTAGCATATGCTGGTTTTTTCAACAGGAGTAATAGACGTGCGTGTTTATTTTAGCTATTCCGTCAGTGAAACAACACACTTACAGCCTGTAAAACTATGAAATAAATATCAGTAAATCATGGTAGTTCGTGACCGCTTTAATCCACAGCTAGCCATGGATTATTCCTTGCATCAGGGATAGGCAGCTTCGGTCCTGGAGGGCCACTGTCCTGCAGAGTTTAGCTCCAACCCTAATAAAAATTGGATGAATTTTTATCAGGGTTGGAGCTAAACTCTGCAGGACAATGGTCCTCCAGGACCGAAGTTGCCCATCCCTGCCTTAAATCAAAATGGATTTAAATATTAGGGGTGTAACAATACATCGATATAGATCGATACATCGATCTAATGTCTAACGATCCGATGCAACGATGCAAGGCATAAAAAATCGATACCTGAGGGCTATTTATAGAGGCACCTTTGTTGTAACATTCTCCACATTTTCACACAATATCAGTCTATGCATTATCGCCAATGCATGCATTCTCGTTTAAACTGTCACTGGCCGATCGGGCCAGTGCTAAATCTTCACGAATGTTTATAATTTGCTTGTGTTTAAAGCCTTGCAAAAAGCAGTGTGCACACATCTCAAACAGTGTCTGTTAGATCACAACACTGGAGAACAGAGCGCTATGAATCGTTCTTCACACACACAGTAACTGAAATTTAAAACTGTTAAAAGAATATGGTCAATAAACTGCAGCATAGGAGCGCTGCGCGCTGTGACTGTTGCTTCAAGCGCATCATTCTGCACAGGGGATGCGCATAAGTGCTTTGTGCCGCTCTGTATTGGAGCCTTTATAATAAATTTGCACAATGAAAGAATATTAATAGCCTGTCTTGTTTTGTCCTACCTATAATATGTTGTTGCTTCATTAAAAACCTGCGCTATACATTTAATAGAAATGTCTTTTAAGTATGTGTGTGTGTGTGTGTATATGTATTCCTTGTTTATCAGTTTTTTGACGTTACACATTTTAGCACAGAACTAAAATACTTTCTTGACTGTTGTCATGTCGTAAGCTGTCATTAGATTACTGTGTGAATTTTTTATTTGTGGATGTCCCAATCAGGGTTCAGGATGTGAAATTTTGAAATAAATATTTGTTATATATTTTGGTTTCACTTGTGAGTTAATAAAAATGTAACTGGTTCTGTAAAATAGGCGCAAAATATCGAAATATTGATAGAATCAAATCATAATCGTATTGCAGAACTTTTTGAGGTATCGGAAAATATTGAATCGCTGGCTATGAGAATCGATATTGTATCGAATCGTGATGAACTGTCCGATTTACACCCCTATTAAATATACAGTTTTTTAAATGCACAGTAAGCTTCTTTGACCTGATACTGAATGGTTTTCCAAGTCATTTCCCCATAACCTGAAGGAATTCCTCTTTCTCAGTGTTTATGTAACTGATCCCCAGCCTCATCTGTCCCAGCTTGAGGCTCATTATAGGTAATGGACTCTCTGACAAATGAGGCCCTCCCCCTGTTGGTGGAGTTCTCCAGTACGGCTTGTCATGTACACAGATCCAGACTGGTCAGCTGCAGAAAGCTAGATGGGGCGGCTGATTGGCATTTAGTGGGCGAGTAAGTGGTAAAGTGTTGGATGTGGTGTGGAGGATTTGATGGGACTCCCTGTGGATTCACAGTGAGGAAAAATTAAGGACATGGAATCAACTAAAAGACTGGTCCAGGCTAACATAAAAAGTTGGCTTTCCTTCATCACTAGCATTTGTTTATGGTGGGAAGCGTTTCAACACCCCAAACAGGTTTCTCTGGTTATTGCAGCAGTATCCATGGTTACACGATAAAGCAGGTTTTTAAATTTTTTCTTTTGTTGATGGGAAAAGTGAAAGAGAAGAGAGAAAAAAAACAATAGGAAGAAAAATGGAGAATGGGTTCTAGAAATTTTGGCTGTCCTAAACTGTAAAGCAAAGATGTTATGCAAACATTTGGGTGTTCCTATCTTAGGGCCCTACTTTTTATTTATTCATCCAAAATTTTACCAAATTCCATGTTATCCTGTAAATTCCATAGGGCCCTACTATCTCTATATATATTTGCTTTACAGTTTTTCCGATTTTGGACACGTCACCTGTAAGTGGCACCGCTCACTGGGTCGGAGCACACATGCTTACCACTCATCTCTGGGTAACTGTTCATGAACATAAGCACATTATTTTTACAAAGCTAAAAACAGCAACATATGTATATCTCTAAGTGCCGCTCTTTGGTGTGTTTGCGTCACGGGGTGGTCAGAGCTGCTGAAAGTGTCCACAGGAAAGAAAGGCACACAATAGAGAGGAAATGAACGGGTGTGTGATAATGGCTGCTAGCGCACCAGTCCTCACACACTCGGTGAGGTCTCAGAGCATAAGATCTGCTTCAGGCCTCAGTAGATGGAACACTCTGACTGAAGATCAGTCGAGTGACTCCATGACTAATGAGTTTTCTTAACATCTGGACTTCATTTGATGGCTTCTAAAAATTTGGTATAATTTCATATATTACATTACAGTATATAATATTGTCCAATCAATGCACCTCTGCTTTGTGATTTTAAGTGCCATTATTATAGAAATTTGTCACCATGGTTACTGCCCAGAGTACTTCCTATTCATTGCATATTTTGTGCTTGTGTTGAGGTTTATAGCACATTATGGGCATCACAGTGACACACTATAAATCAATGATGATGTTACTTTTCAAAGCCATGATTTGTTTTAGATTTATTGAATCACTACTGGTAATCTCCAGTTCTGTTCAGACAAATACATACACACAAATACTCACATGTACAGAGTTAGTGGTTTTGTACATGCTGTTTCTTGCTAGCAGGATTTCTCATGTAAACAACAGCAACACAGCAGGATTCTAGAGTGGTTATTGTCTCTCATACAACATATTTCCCATGATACCAGTCTGTCAGCACTGTGTCCTGATGATGTGGTGACGCTGGAAGCAGCCAGGCCACTGGACCTTTATTCTAATATAAATACTTTTTAATTCTTATTGATTCACTTGTAAAAATTTGCCCCTATTTGGGTGTGAGCAAAAACACGCCATTTTTGTGTGTCTCTTTAAATGAAAATGAGCTGCTGCTCCCGGCCACTTTCCAAAAGAGGGCGGAGCTTTAACAGCTCGCGCTTTAGTTGCTCAACAACAACAAAGCTGGAGAATCTCACGCAGCCAAAATGAGGATTGTCAGTAACGGTGTTCAGCCTTGCATTGTAGGAGTCGGACACTGATGGAGAGATTCAGGAAGAAGTTACAACTTTTAGAATGCATCTTGACGTTTCTGAACGGTTAGTGGATAAATTTATGTAGTTGCTGTGGAGTTGATTCAACTCATCAACTAGCATGTGCCGTCATGTTAAACTTTTGTGCAAATCCAGCGTTGAATTGACCCTCGTTTGTGAAGCAGTCCGGGTAAAATGACAACACATTAGTAGTCGAAGATGTTTTGTGGTTGAGTCATAAGTAACACTGATACATTTCTGTCAAACACAACTAGCATAAAGTAATAGAGCATATGGAGGAAAAGTGGAGCTCATTCATTGCATTACTTAAAAATATGTATAATTTTTTCATCTGCAGCTTTGCCTCGCTTGCGAAAACAAAATGGCGGCCTCATGGGTGGAAAAGGGGCGGTAATATTATAACAAGATCCCCTTCCTGTGTCACTAGGGGAGTGAAATCTGAGCGCCTCGTCTTTTCACATGCTTGTAGAGAAAGGCTTACCAAAACAAAGTTGCAGGGTCGTCCTTTTTCAAATTTACTGGGTTGGTAGATACACTGGGGACCCGATTATAGCACTTACACATAAGTCACATACATCTCTTTTAAATTGTACAAAAGTAGTGATGTGATGTTAGTTACAAAAAATTTAAATTGATGGCCCATTTTTCTGATAGTGTCACATTGAATTTGCAGAAGAATTGAATCAATTTTTTATAATTTTATTTAGTCTAGTGCTTGATTAAAGATCTGGGAATTCCTGAATTCCTCGATTCTGTTTGCGTTTTCCACATTACTGAAAGCATAGGGCTCTACTATCTATATATATATCCGATTTTGGACCTGTCAACGACATGGTGGATATGTGATATTGCTTTGGATAAGTAAGCAACTGCTAAATGACAATAGCTATTATCTAACTGTGTACCATTTGATGAGACAACACTTAAAATCTCCAAAACCACGGCGCAAGCATGAACTTGCCATGCCTTTGTGAACCTGATTTGTCTGGTTATACTCCTGGCACAGCTCAAGCTGTTTAAGTATCTCACAGGAATCTCAAATCATTGGAGGACACATGCAAAGATGTCTTGGTTGTAAAGATGCTCTTAATTTCAGGCAGTTTTGACCTGCCCACCTTAGCATTAAACAAACAGTATCTTTCAGAACATAGTTCCTTCTGAAAATATATTTGAACTATTTAAGCAAGGAAATGTGGAGAGGTTGGTGAGTCAGCCGTGAATATTTTGCCATTTAAGCATGCCTTTTAGAGTTTAATGACAGCAAATGGATTGTTTAAAACTGGCATTTATTTTTAGTGAGCTGTTCCTTTCAAAGCTGATAAGACATAAGTCTCCAGCACATATCGAGTCCCAAATCTTGAGTCGCCCTGCAGTTCAATTAAATGTGGTTGTGGACAAACACTGTACTTAAAGACCCCATGAAATTTAAATTGTACTTTTGTGTATTTTAGTCCATTTCTTTAGCTTTGAGGCCATCTAAATGCTAGTGTACTCCTAACGTTACGCATTTATTGAGCATTATAGATCAATAGGATAGGAGTGAAATCTTATTAGAAGCACTATTGCATATATATTCACAATGTTTGGGGATGTGGGGTCACCACAGATGCAGAAGAATTTTGACTGTCTTATACATCTTTTTATACATACAGTACACCTACACCATATACAGTTGTAAGAAAAAGTATGTGAACCACTTGCAGAATCTGTGAAAATGTGAAAAACTAGAACAAAATAAGAGATCATACAAAATGCGTGTTATTTTTTGTTTAGTACTGTCCTGAGTAAGATATTTTACATAAAAGATGTTTACATATAGTCCACAAAAAAACAAAAGCTGAATTTATTCAAATGGCCCCATTCAAAAGTATGTGAACCATTGGTTCTTAATACTGTGTGTGGTTACCTGAATGATCTGTGACTGTTTTTTTGTTCATGAGTCCCTTGTTTGTTCTGAGCAGTTAAACTGAACTCTGTTCTTCAGAAAAATCTTACAGCTCACAGTGCATGTCAGAGCAAATGAGAATCATGAGGTCAAAGGAACTGCCTGAAGAGCTCAGACAGAATTGTGGCAAGGCACAGATCTGGCCAATGTTACAAAAAAATTTCTGCTGCACTTAAGAGTGAAAATGTTCACTCTTAAGTGCAGAAATGTTCCTAAGAGCACAGTGGCCTCCATAATCCTTAAATGGAAGACGTTTGGGACGACCAGAACCCTTCCTAGAGCTGGCCGTCCGGCCAAACTGAGCTATGGGGGGAGAAGAGCTTTCGTGAGAGAGGTAAAGAAGAACCCAAAGATCACTGTGGCTGAGCTCCAGAGATGCAGTCGGGAGATGGGAGAAAGTTGTAGAAAGTCAACCATCACCAGTCGGGGCTTTATGGCAGAGTGGCCCGACGGAAGCCTCAAGGACAAGACACCATCTTGGAGTCCTTCAGGTGTTTTTTTAGCAAACTCCATGCGGGCTTTCATGTGTCTTGCACTGAGGAGAGGCTTCCGTCGGGCCACTCTGCCATAAAGCCCCGACTGGTGGAGGGCTGCAGTGATGGTTGACTTTATACAACTTTCTCCCATCTCCCGACTGCATCTCTGGAGCTCAGAGCAGCACCTGAGTTAAATATATGAGTGTCACAGCAAAGGGTCTGAATACTTAGGACCATGTGATATTTCAGTTTTTCTTTTTAAATAAATCTGCAAAAATGTCATCAATTCTGTGATTTTCTGTCAATATGTGGTGCTGTGTGTACATTAATGAGGGAAAAAAATGAACTTAAAAGATTTTAGCAAATGGCTGCAATATAACAAAGAGTGAAAAATGTAAGGGGGTCTGAATACTTTCCGTACCCACTGTAGCTGTTTGCTCTATAAAACAAGACTTCAACAGCTTTTTTTCATTCTTCTCTCAATTTAGCTTGATTAATTAATGGAGGACCAGTACTTTTGTTAAATCAAAGATCTTTGTTTCTTGAAATAGCGTTTGTTTTAAATGGAGAAAAGAAGTAGGCGACCCTCATTTATCAAAATAAATGCAGAGAGCCAAATCGGTCCTGAAATCTCTGCGTTTACCTTCCCCTCGTCGCCTCGCAGCCGCACAGCAGCTTTGGTCTCCACCCACTCACTCTCAGTCTTTCACACGAGCCCCGCAGAGGGAAATTACAGGAGGGCAAAAGCAGGTGCACACAGAAGCTGTGATTAAGAGCTTGTGGAGGTTTGAACCAGTGGGGCGGTGTGCAGGGCAGACCATAAGAGGCCCAAAGACAACATTTTAGCGTCAGTTTAAAATGCTAGATTCCATTTATTGGATTTAAGGACACTTGGTCACCCTGTGTGAGTTGAGCAGTAAAAATCAAGGAAGACTGGAGGTAAAACCATGACAATGTCACATGTTTTCAATAATTACATAAAACCATGCATCGTAAAATCACTTTAGCAACTGGCAGCAACTGTTACATCTGACAGGCTAGTGAAAGCAGATAAATGAAAATGTTGGAGTGCTGCATTAGTTACTGAGAAGAAAAAGATGAGGCTATTCATCTGGGTGCATTTCATCATATGCTGGTAACAGTCTTTATTAACATGATGGTTTTAGCATTTCATATGACGGATTGTCACAGAGATTTATTATATTGTGTAAAAGATGACGTCTCTCTTTCCTACAATTTAGTTGCAATAACACTCAATTCTGAAGAAAATGCAGTGTGGCAATTGATGGCTTATTATTTCTTGTTATGAAGGATATGAAGGTTACAAGTGGAATGCGAGTTGATTGGCCAAAGAAAATAGACATAAATAATTAAAATATGATAATAAAATATTATAAAAATAATTAAATAAACAAGAATTATACTCTTAAAATAATAATGAATATATAATGACACTCATATAGATTAATTGACCATAACTTTTATTGAGTGTGTAGCCCTGAGTTTATGCTTTTGTTTCTTTGTGGCCATTAGCCAGTACAAAAATCTAAATAGCAAATTTATAAACTCTTTCACTCACACAATTATTTGCAATATGTCTGAAGTTATAATAAGAACTGAGTGGAAATTTTATCTTGTTTAATAGGACTTTTATTCTGAGAGGGTGGCTCGGCTCCTTCTTTCTGAACTCATGGTGTGTTTACCCTCAGACCTCCAGGTTGATCCTGTTTTATTCTCAGAAACTTCCTCCATTTCCCCACCTGGGAGAACGAAGTCTGACAGCTCCTGTCAAAAGCGTAGAGAAGTCGTTGCTGTCTGACCCAAGCACAAAGAGGCTTTTGTTATCCAAACCTCCAAACCTGAATCTTCACACCAGAAGCATTAGGGGTTGTTCACATCTAGATGGAGTATAACAAAATAGGGCAGAGTTCAGGGGTCTTAAAATGATTTTGTTTTAAAATTAACATGCTTCTGAAGACCTTATGAAAGAGTCTAACAGCAGTTAAGTGGCTAAGTAGATGTGAGAAAGAAAATTCGGCACAGAAATGGATGTAAAAATGTAGTCAAAATGTGTCTTGGAAGCACTGTAAATAGTGCAGAGGGGAATGCAAGAGCGCATTCAGTGTGAATAGCCTCTTACAGCTTCAGGTGTCACTGTGAGTCAGAGGAGAGAAATGTCCCAGCAGTTCCCATGCTGATATAATCACAGCTCCCAGCGAGTTTCTCCTCATCGGTTTTGGGACTGTGAAACTCCACAGATTTTTGGAAGTTTCAGAAATGTGCTGAGAATGGCTCTGCTATTAGGTTTTTCTTAAAGGAGTTTTAATAATAATAATAATAATAAAATAATAATGACGTACGGGTTTTGCCTTCAGCTTGTTATAATGAGTCACTGTTGCTTAGTTGACTGCTGATTCAGTTTTCAGCATTACATTTCCCCCCCCACATTTTTTGCTTGTCATTCATCCCCATTTCTTCCTGTTCTAGAAAGGGGAAAAGAGAACTTCCTTTGCTGTGTGAACAAGCTGCTCTGGCCACCATATCCCAATGGAGGAAAATGGTGCTATTGGCTAAAGCCCAGGAAGCTTAATGACCTGCCCAGGCCTCAGACTGGAACAGCACAGTGAGATTCATTCACAGAGTTAGAAAAGGGACGAGACCTGTTTTCACACCAATCCTGTCTGCTCTACAGTCTCTGTTGCTGTCTGTAGTAGACCTGCCATTTTCTGGACTTTACCTTGTGTTGAATTGTGCTTACTTTGTTAATTCTAATTTAAAATACATGCTTATGCCAATCCAAGTTGCACAATCAGTTGCACTGGGTGTTGAACTCTTAAATGCTCAAATTTTCTGTAATTTACAAGTCGTAGCTGTCTATATATTCTGGTTTTCAGAGAGAATGTTTCTTGAAGCTAGAGGTTAACCGAATTGCTTTTCTGATCTTTTATCAATGGCTGTACTTCTCAAGTCACATTCATGCAGTTTTCTTGGACCTCTGTTAAATGCAGGGCTCTACAGTGCCCCCATTTCACTCGCATTTGCTCCTTAAAATAACTGCGTGCGACTGTGAAAAAATATTTAGGCGCACTGGTGCGAATGATCCGATCAATTACCATGAATAGATCTACAAACGGAATTAAAAACTACCCAAATGCATCTAAACTGAACAACAGTTATGTTTCGTACTGCAATCGGTTGCTTTTGATGCATTAATTCAAAGACTTTGCTTCAGTAAGCAGAGCAGAGCAAGTGCAAAAGACGTGCGCTCCAGACAACGCTTCAAAGATCCTTTACTAGGTGCAACCAGTGTGACGCAGTCACGCGCACTTACCAGACCGTTGCATGCTGCTGTTTCTTTGCAGCCAAATTAATTGTAAATTCTACATTTGGATTATCACAATCAAGGTCGGAAATTAACGGGGGCTTGGGGCAAATATGCCTCCAAAAATGTATTTAAAAAAAACACGCCCGTTATGAATGCCTGTGCGCAAATATTACTTTCACTTTTAATGAAAAACACAACAACAAAACAGTACAATGACAAACTCGCTTAAATATGCGCTTTAACATTTCGCTTGTCAACCAAATTTTCCTCCCTCGTCTTGTCATTCAAAAAAATTAGGCGAAATGGGTGAAGTGAATTGAAATCTGACTCCTGCTGTTCACTGAATTGAGCAGATGCGCTCCGTTTTAACTATCTATTTTCTTACTAAACTAAATTATTAATATTAGGCTACTATAAAAAAATAAATAAAATCAAAACGACGATGGGTGGCGGTGCTGCGGTCATGGTGGGCAAGTGAAGTGTTGAAGTGATGTAACCGGTGTTGTAACTCTGTCGATCTCAGCAGTATGTAAGTAAAGTAACATCACACGAGTATTCCTGTTTCTCCGAGTATTGGCGTGATTGAAAATGTGATACTTACTGATCTGATTGAAGTCCAATAAACAAGCTGATATTAGGTGATTTAATACTGTCTGTTTTTGCTCAATTTCGTGAAAACAGTTTCAAACAAAGCTACACCAGAACTGTTGCGCGTCTCCAAGTGATTCCTGAATGAATCTGCATTTTGAATGACTGAATGAATGACTCGCACATTAAGATTTACCGCCACCTACTGGCTGCTTTATTTTCATATTTACACTTTACATAGATTGTTTTTACTTAAAATATTAAACTTTTAAAGAACTTTTTTTTGGACATATTTCTAAATTCAATAAAAATTATATTTAAAAACAATCGTACAACATTATTTACCCATGAGCTGCATTAAGCAGTCTATGTAAATGTCTAAATAACACCACTTTAGATGGAGCTTCTGTGCCACTTCTGCAGTGCAAAGATGACTTTGAGGATTTCTTTTGATTGGTAACAGTCTGATTGGGTCTTATTGTCCTAACTGAATTTTATTGTTTAACATTTTAAAAAAATATTTTCTATTTTAATTTAAGAAATTGATTAAATATGATGCATACATTTAATAAGATTAGAAAAACTGCTCTTATAATGGTACAAATGCCCCAGGAAATTAATTTAAAGGGGCAAATATCGCCCTGTAATGGGAAAGTTAGTGTCTGTTATTGAACAGAACGTGCTCCTAAATTTTTGACTGTGCTCCCAGATTTTTTTCATTAGGAGCACAAGTGCTCCTACAGAAAAATGTTACCGTAGAGCCCTGGTTAAATGGTGTTATTAAATTATGTAAGAATTTTCAGATTCAGGTTTTTAATATGCTGTGCAAAATGCAGATGATCACATTAGAGTTGCACAATATTTGACAAAAAACTGACATTGCGATATTTGTTTTTCTTTTATATATATTTAAATATGAAAACAGTTTCACCAGATATAGAGCTCTATTTGGAAAGAATGAATCATTCTAGAGTAATTGGGGGGATTTTGTAATGGAGTAAATCTGCATAGATAAATACAACAGAACAAAGATACCTTAAAGATGTTTTGAAGGTAAGTCTAATAGTACTCAGGTACAGAAATTTAATAATCAAATGTAAAAGAACATGGCATAGTCTTCAGGGAATAAATTAAATATAATTAATCTCTGTTAAAGCTACAAAAGTGGTTTTCTCTTTGTATTTTGCTTGATTAACATCAGTGACAGCAACGGGTATATTAGGCTGCTGTCACTAAGAGCTAATGCACGGATCCAGTATAATAATATGCATCCGTTTTTGTTTTCTCAATTGTTTACGCGGATACTCGCCAAGATGGGCATTTTGGCATAATTTTGTGTGTATGTGTCTGTAGCACAAATAGACGAGAAAGAGAATGGAGTTCGTTGTTTACTCTATGATGGTTAAACTTTGCAATTAATCCAAGAATCAAGTTATCGTGCAATTTATCGTGCATTTTTGCACCTTGGTGCCTGGTCCATACGGATCAGGTATCAACTACTATCCCTATACTTGACACCACACATGCTGCGATGATTATCGCGGATGTGCACATCACTATATCGATGCTAAAACAATATATTGTACAGCACTAGATCACAATAAAATGTTACGGATTTATGCAAACTGGTTTGCATTGTTTTAGCAAACTAGTAGTCATAAAGGATTGTAATATTTTAATATTGTAATTACCACCTATTTACTATTTACCATGCTCACCAAGGCTGCACTTATTTGATCAAAAATACAGTTAAAACAGTTATAATGTGAAATTTAAGAACCATTTTGTATTTTAAAATTTTATTTTATTCCTGTGATGGCAAAGGTGAATTTTCAGCAGCCATTACTCCTTCAGAATTCATTTTAATATGCCGAATTGGTGCTCAATAAACATTTCTTATTATCAATGTTGAAAACGGTTGTGTTGGCTTAATATTTTATTGAAACTGTGATACACTTTTCATTTTTTTAATAAATAGAAAGAACTGTATTTATTTGAAATGGAAATCTTTTGTAACATTATAAATGTATTTACTGTCACTTCTTTTACATTTATAGCTACTCAAAAAAAAATAAAAAAATTAAACAGAATATTTGCACCCTACATCAAGGCTGTTTTGTGGGACTGGCAACAGGTAGGACCTCTTCTGTACACCATTAGTCATTATGCATTTATCACCTGCTTTTTATCCACAGCAGATTATTACGTCTTGAATAATAGTTTCTTTGTAGCAACTTGGTGTAAAATTCCAGCTCTAGGGCACGGGGGTTGAAACAGCTGGATTGACATCACAGTGACTTTCTGAATCACCGTCTACTCAGTGTTGAACTTATAACCTGTGACATCTCATCTCTGTTCTTCTCTCTGGCAAAGTAGCCAGAAAAAAAACGAATCTGGTGCAGTGAGGATCTGCACATTTCTCTACTCTTTTTTTTCCAGCCTTCTCCTCTGCAGTTCCACAAATACCAACCAGCCAGAAGCTTGCGCTGGGTGATCGTCAGCTCGTGCCTGAGATAAGATGGTCCGCCTCCCAGAAATGGAAGCAGGACACAGTTGTGTGTTTTGATGGCGGTGGCACGCAGGGCAGTATGGGAGCCAGATATCAGAAGCCCTGCTGCTCATCCGAAGCCATTTTTGGATGTAATGACTCACTGATATGCTTCCTCCTACACCAACCTGTGGTAGCGCAGGGAGCGCCCCAAATCATTGCTATATCCAGCCAGATTTTTTTTTATAGCAGTGGCAGAGCACCTATACTTATGCATCACCAGAGTGACTTCCGAATCTCCTTTTGGAGCTCAAATAGCATAAGACTGAAGTTTGGGTGGTTGTTTAGAAACTTCATTTTTAGTTTAATGTTGTCGAAGCTTGACACCCACACGTCTTATATAAGCGATACCATTATCTTTACACCTCGACCAAATGCTCTCTTAGACTAACAAACTTTGTTTGTAATTTTAGCAAAATACATAAGCAATCCAGTCAGCCTGTCAGTCAACAAGCCCTGCCCCCTTTTCATAAGCCGTTAATATCTAAAAATCATTTGATAGCTGCACAATGAAACATCACATCTCTGGCCTTCTATTTTTTCCTTCACTCGTTTTTTTTCTTCTTTTTTTTCAAGTGATTCTCAGAAAGGCTGGAATTATATGGTGTGAGGCTGTTTGACAGCCTCTCCTGTTAATTACACCACAGTTCTCTTTTTCTTTTTCTTTCTCCTGCTGTTTTCTCTCTCTCTTTCTCTCAGCTATTTTCGTCTTTTCCTCCTACCATCCCTGTGTCTGTGTTGCTAGGGACTGTCGGTGGAAATGTGGATGTTTCTCTTGTAGAGGGAGCCAAGGTTTGTCTGGTTGACATGCTTACAGTTGACGGCATGTACAAGGCCCTTGGGGCTGGTTGTGAGGAAAGCAGTGTTAATTTGTAACACTGTTTTTGGGCCATTATTGTTCAGTGAAGGGCACTCAGTTGGGGAAACAAACTTTCATTAAAGGTGTGGATTATACTTTTGTTATGAAACAGACTTTGCACTCAGCAACTGTGAACTTGCCATGCTTTTATAAGATAAATGAAACAATTTAGTGGAATTCCTGAGATCCTGATGTGTTTACATTGACAGGCATTCGCAGCAACAAAATGACTGGAAGTCATTCATTTCCTCTTCAAAATGAAGTACACACACGCGCGCACACACGCAAAGCTACTTTTTAAATATATTTTAAAATGCAATGTATTCCTGTGATGTTAAAGCTGAAAATGTTCTGCAGCCATTACTCCAGTTTTCAGTGTCACATGATTCTTCATAAATCATTCTAATATGGTGATTGGATGCTCAAGAAATATATTTTTTGCAATTATTATCAATGTTAACAACAGTGTTTTCAGGATTCTTTGATGAATAGAAAGTTCAAATTAACAACATTTTGTAAAAATGTTTTCAGTTCGTTATGAAACTGGCGGGACAGATTAGAAAGTGACGGGCTGCCAGAATCTTTGTAATTAATGGGAAACACTGCAGCTTATTTTCTCACTGTTGTGGAGACCATGAAAGCAGCTCCAGCTGAAAGTTCATGCAAATCGATACCACAAACATGGTGTCCTCTGCTCTGTTGACATCTCTTATTTTCAGGGTGTGTGGCCTTGTTTAGTTGAATGAATCCTTTTAAAACAGCCTTGCTGAGCTTTTTTTTTTTCTCTTTTTTTTTTTTTTTTTTTTAAATCTTTGTAGATGATGGAGCTAGCTTTTGAAAAAATTGTACGAAAAAGTTGTCGTTGAATTTTCTGATGTGAGTGGATAGAGCAGCTTTTCTACTTAATATGTCATACACATACTGTGCATTAGATTGAACACTTGTCAGTTGTGTGTGAGAGAGAACCTTTTTTTTTCCCTTTCTCTTTTTTGGTTGTTCTGTCTATCATGTGTTTTGACACAGGTTCTGTCAGTTTTCATTGAACTTTTGATAGAAAGATCCTATTAGGTGGTCCATTTCAATAGTCTCATATTTCTCAGTCAGCAAGACATATGTGATTGGACCCAAGAACAAACCTCCATCACATTATGTATTTTAATAATGAATCATGTCAATCATCAGAAATCTTGTTGTCTATAGTGGAGCTTCAATAGGTGCAAACCTATTGAATAACCAACTAAAGGGTTTTTCACACTGTGCTTAACCCCTGAGTTATCGTTGTTCTAAACACCGCTTTTAACCCCGGGTAAAACAGCGTTTTACACTTGTAATTAAGAAGCGGGGTTAGTACCGCTTTTTACCCGGGTTTTTGAAACAGGGTTAGCACGGCTTTTCCGGTGTTAACTAGAGGTTGACTGATAGTGGATTTTACCGATAACTAGGTTGGCCCATACTTGATTAATCAACCGATTCGTTTTTTTAAAAAGATACTGGATAAAAAAAACAAACATAACACTTCAATTAAAACAGTGCATATTTGAAATAAACATATAAATATGAAAATATTAAAATGAGAAGTTCTACAGAACAAATTCTACATAAAGACTTACTTTAAAGATTAAAATATTACAGCAAAAACACATTGTAAATAGAAACCTTTGACACTTCTAAGAGCACTCTTACACAAACACTTAGAGGACCATTTTAAAGCAGCTGGCTATCAGCGGGTACCAGTACTGCAGAATGGCAGATATCGTCACATTAAATGAAATAAATCTTTGGCGGGACAAATATTCATTTTGGCGGCTGCCAGAATATTTTCAATGCAGGAAAAACCCTGATATGGTGATATTATTTAAATATGTCATGAACAATTTCAGGCCATTTTTCCAATGATTTTTGTTCTTTGGTTTTATCAGTATCCAGAGCTTACATATAACTCAGGCTTTCTCACTATACTGCAGAGGTAAGCTCCATGGATGTTATTGATTTTTACCCAAGAGCCCCAGCAGAGTGTGAGCTTGTAATGTGTACAGTTGAAGAAGCAATCACCAATGAAGAAGCAACGTGTGTTTGTACGTATGATCACAGCTGTTCACAAAGATTAGCAGCGAGCTCTGCTTTGCCTTCTTTCTGTCTCTCCTGGTTGATGATTCATGCTCTGATGGCTCAATCACACAGACAGAGAAGAGGAAATCTGCTGGCTTTTTTAATCTCAAATGCTTGCATCACAGGTGAAATGACACCACTTCGCCACCTCAAAGATTAGTCCAAACTCACCGTGGTATGTTTGTAACTGGATGCTGCTCGCTTTTGATGAATTTCTGCAGTTGAATTTGAAGTTTTGTTATAAATGTTGAAATATAAATTTTTCAAGGTTATCATACTGTACCAACACATTACCTTTACCATATTCATTTCAATAATCATTCAATAATTCAAATATAAAAGTCATAAAATAATCATTGGTCATTGGTTTCTATTGTGAATATGCGTGTTTTTAGTTAAGCTCAGCTCTAAAATATTTAATTAGTTAGATATCGGTATATTACGGTAATTTTAAGATAATTTTTACAAATTACTTATTGTTATTGTTGTTGTTTTTATTGTTTAAATTGATTATAAATTAAAAATCAACTATGTCTAGAAATTTCATGGAAATTCGTTGGTCAAAGATGTGGGAATCCTGAAATTGTACAGCTATGTAACTCCATAACCGTTTAATTATTATTAAGAATCATGCTCTCGTTCATAAATTTCCTGTATTGAGAAACAAAAATGTATTGAGAAAGAAAGATGGATAGACAGATTTTGAGGAGGGAGGGTGTGAGGGGAAAAAGAAAAAAAATATATGGTGGGTGCGTGGGAGACCACATCAACCTCAGTCTGCCGAGAGGTTCCTCTTTAGTGGGTAAACACTGCCTTCCATAGTTGATGGTTGAAAAATGAGGGGTTTTATCATCAAGCACCAGGCAGCACAAAACTGTGTTTTTCGGTTCAGATTTCTGCCATTAAATATTGTGTTAATGCGGGATTATGTTGTTGCTCATTACTTTCTTTGCCCACACAAAATCGAAGCCTTTAAATGTAGTCGCTCATAAAGGAAAGAAACCGAGGCGGAATACCTTCTGGCTGGCAAAGAAATCTGTTTTGGCACTTGCTTTTACAAATCTGGCTACGTGTTTCCAGCTGTACGCATCAAAACAAAAGTACGATCCTCCTTAACTCATAATTTAAGGTGCACCACAGGTTGCCATTGAGAGGGTAGCATTTGGGAAAATTGAGGAATAGGAAAAAAATTGATGAGTGACTGTCAAGGAAGAGGCTTTTGTCTGTCTTGGAATAGTGTCAAAAATGCTCTTATGTTGTTTTTGGATGTGGCCCTTTACTTGGGAAATGTTAATGTGTAAACTGACATGGCAATATATGATTATTTGTATTGGTTACTTGCCATTCACAATGATTTGCAGTTCATCAGTTATAGGGATGGTCTCTCTGGTGCTACTGGACAATGATGATGGTGAACTTATCAGCACCCCAAAAATTTAACTGGAATTATTTTATATTTGTAGAGATGTCTATTTATTTAGGGATGCTTAATATATCTTTCATATCGGTTATTGGACAATATTAGACTACTTTTTTTAAATTGTGTATACTCATTTCCTCTTTTTTTTATCTTTACACTAATAATTTAACACTATTACATGTAATCTTAAGCCAATCTCAACATGAATATCCATTTTCATAAAGTACATTTATTATGTTGCGATGTCTAAATTAGGGCTGGGTGATATGGCAAAAATGTCATATCAGGTTTTTTTTTTTTTCCTTCACAATCTTATCTCGATTCTTTTATATTGGTTTTTAAGGCTATTTTGCAAGTTAATGTGAAGTACGGTCAAACTAATTTCCCTATTTAAAAAATATAGCCCTACAAGCTAATAAAATATAAAGGAGAAAAAAAATGTGATGTGACAAATCTTATTTTACTATTGTTTTGCATTAAAAAGTGCAGTTACTAATAATATTACATGTTTATTCATTGAAAATGTATTCCACGTCAGCACTATTTGATCTGAAATCTGTGGTCTAAAGCTGAGAATTCTGCGCTGAATTTGAATGCTTCCCACTAGATCTCGCAGCGATATTATTAATTTTGTGGCGAATTTAAATGCTTTTTTCACTGGATCTCCCAGTGGTGTGTAGTAAGCAGTGTCACATGATCGAGATCGGCTTGTGCTGCGCTGCCTATTATTACTCCGTGCTTATAAACGGTCCGCGCTGCGCAGCTCAAATGATTAGCGCTGTTTCGTTTCGTTTGCCATTTGATATTTCTCATATGAATTACAAATGGCAGCTCTTATCAGTTGTGCAATGTGGTGGTCACACCAAAATTTAGTCGCACTGGCAGAAAAAGGGTGCAAATGCGACCATTTAGTCGCAATCTGGAGCCCTGCAGTAGTTTTCTGATTTATGTCAGATTTTGTATTTGTATCTGATTTATACCACACTACCGCGGTATAAAAGTTATAGCAGATAGTCTGTACCACATTTCATATACTGTCATGCTGCCCAGCCTTACTTTGACATGAAGTGCACTTGCAAGCGCAAAGGAATGAGATGGATTCTCTTTTGTCTGTTACCACAACAGCCACATCATTCACATTCTCTCTAGCTTCAAATAACAGGGCACAGCAGTAAGTAGGAACCTCAGGTTGCCATTGATACTGAGGAAGTTATTTATCAAAGTAGAGATGAAGACATGTTGTCTGCCTCTCAACAGTCCCCCTCGCACTCTCTCTTCTCTGGAATGAGGTGAGTCACATGCTGAAGCTTTAATCATCCTCCTGTAAGGCCACAGCTGTGTGCAGAGGGGTGGTCTGAGCCAAGCGCTCTGATGTCTCCGTCTCGACCGGTCCTCACACCTCACACAACAGGTGTTGTCGTACTTCAACCTGAAGGTGTTACTCAAAAATGGGCCATGTCATCAGCAAGCCAAGCCAAGGCAATGTGCGTGTAACAGGGTGAGGAAAAAGTGCCCTTTTTTACAGTTCCTCTATTCCAGTGGAATAGAGAATATGACAATGCCAGTTTTAGGGCCATTCAAAAGCCGTATTATCCCCCCCCAAGTTTCTGTTTAACTTTTTTAACTGGATTCTGTTTGAATGGTTTAATTGTAATAATCAAAAAGGATGTAAAATCAATCAATTGAATATATACAATTTTAACAGTTGAATAATTAATTAAAAAAATTCACCAATAATTGTGTATTATGAAATGTTTCATTTTTCAAAAATTATGTTGTCAGTTTTAATGTTTCTGGATTCTGTATTTTATGATTTAACACAAATTTATTATCAAAAACAATTGTAATCAAATTAATGTATAAAACTTGAACAATTTTATTAATCAAAAGAAATTTGATTGAAAAATTGTGATATTCCTTTTATACAGTTTTAATAAACATTATTATATTGAATCATTGTTATATTGATTATTTTGGTCGGTTGTAGTCAAGAGCTTTCAGTTTCTGTGTGTCTTTGATGATAATTTTTATGAAATGAAGTGGTGAAATGCTCAGGAGATGAACTTTAGAGCAGCTCTGGAGGGTGAATTTCATATGGATTGTCCTTGTATAGTGAGAGAGCACACACTAAAAACAGCATCACACGTTCTTGAGTATGTGTAGTAGACAAAATTGCTCCACTCATTCAGAGACGAGCAGAACAAGCAGACTTATTTAAATAGCAGTCTTTTTCCAATTTGATATTCACAGACACTAGTCCATAATATTGCGATTTATTTAAGTGTACAGCACTACTTTTAATTTTTGCCATTCCTCGTTATACAGTAAATTCCATTTTTATGACTAGACTTCTTTGTTCGTTTGCGTTTTCTGCATCGCAGAAATCATAGGGCCCTACAGTTGTACTGGTTTTGCACTGGGCCTTGAATGAATGAGTAAGGAATGTGCTCTTTTCAAAGGTCCAAAAAAGTCTTCTCAGAAATGCCCACTTCTCTGGAGTTTTGTTGAGCTTGTGTGGAGGATGTTGTTTTCCTAAAAGCGGTTGTCCTTTTGTCTGAAAGGCTGCAATTATATGAATTGTTCTTGTGTGTTCAACACTATTGTTTTTCTTCCTTGGTTTTACAGAAAGATTTCAGTAAGTTCAGCCCAGTACCACGTTTCCTCCAAGCCTGCAGACATTCTTTATTCCTTCCTTGTGGTTGGAAAGCCTGCCATTTTTTATGACTTACAGCCATCACATTTTTGGGACTTAATCCTTTGCTTTATCAATAAATCCTGATATTTTTTTTATTTTTTTTTTTGCAAAATTTTTAGAGTTGTCGTATGATGAAGAATCTTTTGAGAAAACACTATGTACTGTGAAAAACATTTTAAAGCTATAAACCTCCTTCCCAGCTCAAAAACAGCATTTATTGAAACCAACCTGCAAAATGTCTCGTCTTCAACTTTGTGACGTCACATAGATGAATGCATCAACACATTACCGTTGACATTTACACGTTAAAGGGTTAGTTAACCCAAAAATTCTGCCATAAATTACTCACCCTCATGTCGTTCCACACCCGTAAGACCTTCGTTCATCTTCGGAACACTTGATGAAATCCAAGAGGTATATGACTCTTTAATAGACAGCAATATAATCAACACTTTCAAGGTCCAGAAAGGTACTGAAGACATCGTTAAAACGGTTGACGTGAATGCAGTGGTTCAACCTTAATTTTACGAAAATAATACTTTTTGTGCGCAAAAACAAGCGAAAATAACCACTTTATTCAACAATATCCTCTCTTCCCTGTCATTATCCTTACGCAGGTGATGCAGTAAGCACAGTGAAGGCTTCCGTGTTTATGACTGAATGCCGGCTCAGTATTGGCCAAAGCTGATCACGTGAGCAGCACGACTCATGCATGTGATGCTGACTCAGGAGCCGGCCAATAATGAGTTGGCGTTCTGACATAGAACCCGGAGGCGCTGGATGTAAACAACGTATGAGAATGACACAGAAGAGAAGATATTGTTGAATAAAAATTTTTTTGTTTTTGTGCACAAAGTATTCTTGCCACTTCATAAAATTAAGGTTGAACCACTGCAGTCACGTCTTTTTTTTATTTATTTATTTATTTATTTTTATTTAATTTAATTTAATTTTTTTTTTACGATGTCTTAAGTACCTTTCTGGACCTTGAAAGTGGTGATTATATTGCTTTCATCAAAAATATCTAAATTTGTGTCTTATGAAGTGAAGTGAAGTGAAGTGACATGTGGCCAAGTATGGTGACCCATACTCGGAATTTGTGCTCTGCATTTAACCCATCCAAGTGCACACACACAGCAGTGTACACACACACCGTGAACACACACCCGGAGCAGTGGGCAGCCATTGCTGCGGCGCCCGGGGAGCAGTTGGGGGTACGGTGCCTTGCTCAAGGTTCTCAGCTCAGTCATGGTATTGAGGGTGGGGAGAGCGCTGGACATTCACTCCCCTCACCGACAATCCCTGCCGGACCTGAGACTCGAACCCATGACCTTTGGGTTACAAGTCCGACTCTCTATCCATTAGGCCATGACTGCCCCACAATTTTGTTTTCACACTGTTCTTATGGGTGTGGAACGACATGAAGGTGAGTAATTAATGACAGTAATTTCGTTTTTAAGTGAACTATCCCTTTAACGATGCCATTTGGTTTATCAGAAACTAGACCCATCCAGTCACAGTGAGGTAATGAGGAGAAAGCACTGTGGTCTCTCTTAATTTCAGTCTGGCTAACCATTTATGCACCACATTCCAGCATGGATTGTTATATGAATCTATCATGGTGATGCAGGCTTTCCAAAGAGGATGTTATTGAAGTATAGGGAGTTAAAACTATATTTGAGCTGACAGTAAACTCACAGCCTGTGTCTTAGTAGAGCCTGTCTTAAAGGCACAGCAGCAAAAAACAGATTAATTCTAGGGGTCACAGAGAGGGTGAATTTTGTTTTCACACTGTTCTTTTTTTAATGTCAGTCTTTTTCTTTATTTAAGCTCTCTTTTTGTATAAAGGTTTGTAGCTCTGTGTGTATTTTAAAGTGGAACCTATTCCGCTATTTTATTCATTATTCATTCAGCCCACTTTTACACATGGTTGTTGCAGTTCTCATTTGAACATTTGTTTTCACCCTGACAGGATGTTTTCTTCTGTTTCCCAGCTTAAGCTAACACACCTGATTTCAATTTGTCAAGTGCAAACCAATTAGTGTAGTAGTTATAGCTGGGGTGTTAGTTTAGGTTTGGATTGAGAGGATTCCCTGAAGGGTGCTTCAGGATGCAAGTAGAGAATGACTTGGTGAACTGTAAATGTGAGCAGATATTTATGTTAATATACTATACCGCTTAAAAGTTTGGGGTCAGTAAAATATTTTTTATTTAATACTTTTATTCAAAAACATTTAAAAATCTTACCAATGCCAAACTTTTAAATGGTATTGAAATTGAATAAAGGAAGTTAAGTATATATTATATTATATTATATTATATTATATTATTGTGTGTAAAAGCCATGTTATTTTCTGTTACTATCTCTTTCTTTATAGAAAGACTTATGCTATAAAAGGTCACATTTTGTCTGAGATTTGTTCTCAGAGTTAAAGTTCTCATTGCCATGTTAGTCATATCTGCCCTGTTCACAGTCTCTCTCTTGAAGCTCGTCACAGGTATCTGTCTCATTAACTGGCTACATGCGATCTGTCAGCCCGCGCTGCCCCCATCTGTCATACTCTGGGCTATAATTTGGCAGCTGTGTATGACTAAGCCTCAGAGTTCCTCTCAGCCTTGCAGAAGCACCTGTGCTGCAACCTCCGAAATTTATTACAGCAGCATTTCTGAGTGAGAGCAAACGGGAGAGGAAAAGCACTCTCTCAAAGAATGGAAATACCCATGACCTCATCTGCAGTCTGTGCAAGCGTGTGTTGGGGTTAGTGTGCCGCCACACCCGGCTCTTCACACACCCCTTCCAGCCATCGGGAGGTCAGGACTCACCGGCAGGAAGATTATCTCATATTTTCATTAGCGCATACACATAGTCTAGCACTACAAATGTGATTCATAAACTCAAAATGTCAAGTGATTCAGTAGGATTTGTCTATTGTTCCAGTCTGCAACCTTATTTGGGAACAGATTTTTATGTATTTTTTTCATATCGCTGTAATAATTCTTACTGCTGCCTCTTTGCTACATGCTGTCATTACACACAGAATGTTTGGTCATTTGTTTTGCCCTTTTTGTAATGAGCATAATATTTTGCTTTCACATTCCAAGTGTTTTTTTCATCTGGTATTTTTTAACTGTACGTTTATACTATGAATCTTTTACGCAATGTCTACGTTGTAATGAAGCATTGCTCTGCTTCCAGGGTTGTTCTCCTGTGGTGCGTGCGGCAGATTATGTAGGTATGTGTAGTCATTGGGCTTCTGCTCTCTCATTAAGGTTAACCCAGCAGCACCGCTGCTCTGCACCACAACACACAGCAGATGGTTGCCAGGAAACCAAGGAAACTGACATTTCAGAGCTTCTCCTGTCATATGGGAACAATGTTCATCTGTAGTGCATTATAATTTAGGCGATGAGGCTTTATATGCAGTGCCACCTGCTGTATTCATATTTCACCAGTGTAACTATCAGTCGAGGTCTGATTTTGGGTTTAGTAAATGGTAATCTTAAAGCTTAAATGTTAAAACTCACTTTGTAAATGTGTCAAGTGTTTTCCTAGATTGAACCACTCAAAAATGATGTAAGCTTTCAGTCGATTGTACAATTAGGTAACGGATAGTGTGAATTTTTATTTCATGGCACCTTGAAAAAAAAAATATTGTCTAACAATAGGCAAAATGAGCATCTACAGTTAAATTTCCATTATCAACCAATCAATACTACAGCGATTACCTGCAGCTATTTTATCTAGTGTTACCAGGATTGTACTTTCAGGCAAGTGGCAGATAATATGTTCCACTTGAAGTTGTTGAATTGCTTCTGATCATCTTTGCTTACTGCTTCATTGCATCATACTCAAAATCATCCTGCTGATATCTTGTCAGTCAATTTGGTTTGTGTTTGTAGCCGTGCAGTGATTTGCCTCTCTCTGATGGTGGTGGCGGCATAGATTTGTTCATGTAGTGTAATCTGCCCTTTGGCACTGCCAAGTTTGTGAACAGTGATGCAGTTAAAGGCCTGTCACACTGAACTCTGGCTGAAACTGCTGAAATCTGCTCATTAATTGGTGCCTTGTTTTATTCATCTAAAATAAAATAAAATAAACACATAGCCAAAAAGATATATCTGAATTTGTTCAGAATGAACGTGCATACATTTTTCCTTATGAAAATTTCAGAACAATTTGCAAATGCTTGTAAAAAAAAAAGGTCCAGTTAGAGAGAATTTCTTGAAGCAAAGGTCCGGAAGATCATAATGTCTAACTTGTTAGTGTGGTATATATTTTATATATATTATAAGTAGCCTAGTAGTTGTATCAACATCTGCGTGTAATCAATTCCTGACTGTCAAATCAAACGAATTCAGTACAATTCAAAAACTTTGACAATATTTATTGTCACGTAAAATAGAACTGAACAATTATGTATGACTAGATATAATGTTCTCTCATTAGCTAAATAAAGTAGAGCTACATTTAATAAAATAAGAGAAAATAAATAAATAAATTTTGCATGCTCAAACTTAAGCATGTTCTGACTTAAGTAAAGTTGGCCACATATTCACAGATTCGAATTTCCCGGATCAGTAACTCGCGAGCCAAATGCTACACAAATAACACCTCTTTTCAATCGTAGTAATGTAGACAACCAGCTACAACCTAATTTCCCTCAAAACACACTGCATTGTCACCAAATTTATTTCACACTCCACTGCTGGTTATACTATAACACTTATTTTAGAAAAATATATTTTTGCATTTATTTTTTTGTATTTTTTAATATGAAAAATAATGAATAACTTCACCTTAATAAACTGTACTATTGACATTTTTCCAAAATATGTGTTGTAGTATCTACTATCAAGACATCAGTGATGAGTGAACTGAATTTGGCGACAGTACAGTGTTACAGTGAAGTTATTACATGTATTTTTCATAATGAAGTTCATAATTTCTTAGTGAAGTTAGTGAATATTTTTCATTATAAAAAAATCTAATTATTCAAAAATATATTTTTCCAAAATAAAGAGTTGTAGTATAACCAGCAGTGATGTGTGAACTGAATTTGGTGACAATGCAGTGTGTAACATTGAAGTTATTGACTGTTTTTGTAGTCATGCTTTTCAGGTTTTGCACTTTGCAGACGGTCCCTTCGGATCTGTCCCTCAGCCGTCCGCGCATAGAAACCTATGTATTTTGTCCACTGCGGAGAAAAGCTTGTTTTGAGGAAAATTAAGTTGTAGCTGCTTGTCTACGTTAAAAAGAGGTGTTATTTGTGTAGTAACAGCGTTTATCTCAGGAGTTATTTATCTGGAAAATTTGAATCTGTGAAAATGCGGCCAACTTTACTGTGTGTTTCTCTCCCTATCTCCGTCTCACGTATTTTTCTCAACTCTCTCCATCTCACTCGCCTGTTTCTCTCCTTTTCTCCGTCTCTGTCACTCAACTGTTTCTCCCCCTTTGTTTTCTACATTTATCGTTATCTTTCTTTTTCTTTCTACCGTCTTTTCATGTGTAACTTGCCTCTAACCCTCGCATCTGTCTGCACTGTAGAGTCAAAGATTACCGCCTGGGATGCGCGGACTTGATTGGCTGAGTGGTGTCACGTGGGATAGCTTAACTCGCATGCAATTGGTCTGTGCGTTTCATCATCCGCTAAACCACTACCGTAAAGACTACAAAAGCTGCATGGATAATATAGAAGCGCCCCATCAGGTTTTAAATCATAACCTTCTGTTTTGGCCGTAGGTTCGGGTCCGTACGGGACGGCTTCTGGGTCCGGACCCGGACCGCGGTCCGCCTGTTAGTGACCTATGCTCTAAAGTGTAGCTCTCACGAGTTTTAAAAACACTCAGGAGTAAGGCACTTGATATTTTTTCAAGTATTGCCATTCTGTTTCATTATCGTGATGGCTTGGTGTGCTGT
>RJVU01072567.1:2002418-2015926 GCA_003731715.1 Anabarilius grahami | reverse complement strand
TTGTATAGTTATATCTTATATTTTATATTGATCTTGTATAGTTATATCTTATATTTTATATTGATCTAGATTCTTAAGCTCTACTGTTAGTGTTATCTGTATGCACCGGGGGTCTGAGAGTAACGCAATTTCGATTCTCTGTATGTATGTACTATACATGTGGAAGAATTGACAATAAAGCAGACTTTGACTTTGACTTGACTTTGATTTATATATATATATATATATATATATATATATATATGTGTATATGTATATGTATATGTATATGTATATATATGTATATATATATATGTATGTATATGTGTGGTTTTCAATTTTAATATACTTTAAAATATAATTTATTTCTGTGATGCAAAGCTGAATTTTCAGCATCATTACTCCAGTCTTCAGTGTCACATGATCCTTCAGCAATCACTGTAATATGCTGATTTATTATCAATGTTGGAAACAGTTGTGCTGCTTAATATTATTTTATACCTGTGATACTTTTTCAGGATTTTTTGATGAATGAAAAGTAAAAAAATATCAGCATTTATTTAAAATAGAAATCTTTGTAACAATATACACTACAGTTCAAAAGTTTGGGGTCAGTAAATTATTTTTTTGTTGAAAGAAATTAATACTTTTATTCAGCACGGATGTGTTAAAGATTAAAGATTTATATTGTTAGAAAAGATTTATATTTTGAATAAATGCTGTTCTTTTTAAGCTTTTATTCATCAATGAATCCTGAAAAAAGTATCACAGGTTCCAGAAAAATATTAAGTGGTTAGTTCACCCAAAAATGAAAATTCTGTCATTTATTACTTACCCTCATGCCGTTTCACACCCGTAAGACCTTCGTTAATTTTTGTAACACAAATTAAGATATTTTAGTTGAAATCCGATGGGTCCGTGAGGCCTACATAGGGAGCAATGACATTTCCTCTCTCAAGATCAATAAAGGTACTAAAAACACATCTAAATCAGTTCATGTGAGTACAGTGGTTCAATATTAATATTATAAAGCGGCGAGAATATTTTTGGTGCGCCAAAAAAACTAAATAACGAATTTAGTGATGGCCGATTTCAAAACACTGCTTCAGGAAGCTTCGGAGCATAAATGAATCAGTGTATCGAATCATGATTCGGATCGCATGTCAAACTGCCAACAGCTGAATTATTGCTCATTGCTCCCTATGTAGGCCTCACGGAGCCATCGGATTTCAACAAAAATATCTTAATTTGTGTTACGAAGATTAACGAAGGTCTTACGGGTGTGGAACGGCATGAGGGTATTTTCATTTTTGGGTGAACTAACACTTTAAGCAACACTGTTTTCAACATTGATAACTGCGTATCAAATCAGCATATTAGAATGATTGCAATGAGTAATGATGCTGAAAATTCAGCTTTGTATCACAGAAATAAATTATATTTTAAAGTATATTAAAATAGTAAACCATAATTTTATATTGTAATAATATTTCACAATATTATTGTTTTTTTCTGAATTTATTATGAAATAAATGCAGCCTTAATGAGCATAACAAACTTCGTTCAAAAACATTAAAAATAGTAATGTTTCCAAACTTTTGACTGGTAGTGTATATGTATATTAATTAGTAATTAGTAGTAATTAATACTTATTCTGCAGAGAAGCATTAAAGTGATCAAAAGTGACAATTATAATGTTGCAAAAATGTAATATTTCAAATAAATGCTGTTCTTTGGAACTTTGTTAAAATATTTAGCAGCAAATTGATAATGATAAATGTTTCTTGAGCACAAAATCAGCATATTAGAAGGATCATTTGACACTGAAGACTGGAGTAATGGCTGCTGAAAATTCAGCTTTTCCATCACGGGAATAAATTGCATTTTAAAATATATAATAAAATAAATGTAATTTTTAGTTGTAATTATTTTTCACAATATTACTGTTTTTTCTGTGTTTTTGATAAATGTAGCCTTTTGTGAGCAATGAGACAATCTTACCTTCCCCAAGCTTTTGAACGGTAGTGTACACTGACCTATGTTGTTTGCACTTCATAGCTGCTAAGGAAAAGACACATCGGAAATGACATTGTCACAATCGTGTTTCAAGAGCCTGGAGCAAAGCCCTTTAGTCCCAAGAACATCCGCTCACACTTTCAACATGTCTTTGTGGTTGTACGCGCACTCAACCCGTGCTCTGAAAATACCTGCTACAGGTGAGTCAATTGGACCTTTTTTTAACTGCAAAAAAAAAAATCATACAGATTAAATTCCAGCAGCTGTAGGCGAACTTGCCAAAATGGGGCATCACATTTTTTGTAGTTTGTAACCATGAATTTTTGGACAGATGCATTTTGCATCACCACACTGATTTTCAGTATGTGGCAGCAACATTGCTCAACATTATATGATACAGTGTAACCATTGTAGACCAGTGTAGTAACGAATCAATCAAAAAAAATTGTTCAAATCATTCTACAGAATCATTAACTGACTCTACCAGTTAGTTACTGAATTTACTGAATTAACATCTGACTCTCTCACTGAACTGTAACTTGGGTTGACTCAATTGGGTTGTACAGTAGATGCTATTGTTATTGTCTTGGGACATTGTCGTTCTCAAGAGGATTTGATTGGACAAAAAAAATCAGTGTAGTGCGGGATATGTAATCAATATTTTTGCCCTTTTTTCTGGAATAGAGAGACTGTACAATTTAAATGCATATATCTGCTGAATTTTGTTAACTTTTAGTTGTCAAAGATAATGGAGATGGGCTTTCATGGCTGGTGGTTCACTTGAAGCCTAGTTGAAGAAGAATCTTTTTATTCATTTATTTAAATAAAACCATTGGCCAATGAATTTTAAAATCAGCTTTTCCCTGTCTTGTTGTATTGCCAGAATCTGCTCAAGTCAACATCTAATTATTGCGGTGTTGTTTTTGGTTTTATTTTTGGAGAAATGGATTTTCTTTCTGCTCGCGGTGGGTTATGTTCTCGCTTGATGTCCTCTGGCCAGCTTATTATTCTTGTCGTACAGCACATTACCCAGGAGAGCGCTGCTCTTAACCACTTCAAATGAGCTAGGCCCGCTTAATTTCCTTCACGCCTACTGGGGACTGTTTATCAGTAGGATTTGTTGATCGTTGCATCGCTTGCAGTCCAACCTCGAAAGTGCTACTGTGAGTCAAACAAAACACAAAATGTGTGCTTATCTGAACCGAACGGGCAACAAATATGATGCTGATCATTGATATCTTCATTGTGACTTACTCCCTTAATCTTTCGCTCGCATTCTCCCTCTCGCTTGCTCGGTTTCTGTTTTGCCTCATGAAACTAATAGAGGTTATAATTGCTGATGGGTCTCATTGTGTGTCGTCTTAATTATACCCAGTAGGGAGCCTCATTGCTGTTCAGCTCTGAAAGTACAGAAGTTACAAAGGCTCGTCCTGACTGAGCCTCTCTGGAACAATAAGCTAAACGGAGAACATAACAAACGAGAGGGCTGCATGCACACCCTTGCCAACTGTCCTCTCCTGAGTGGGGCTTGATGAGGGCCTGCCGCTTAAACCCGACAACCCTGCTCCTCCTTCCCTGACGGACTCTTTCCCTCCCTTTCTCCTGTAGCCCCTTCAACCGCAAACTGAATTCTTCTTGTGAGCATGAACTTTTCCTCAGCTGTGGCCACTCTTGCTATATTAACCTGCTTGGACTGTTTAGACAGGAATTGGCATGGAAGTCAGGAAGTGGATCAGGTGGGTTCAGCGGGTCTCGGGTTTTCATTTGTGATCGTGTAGCGAGGCGGTTTATTTGTGTAAAGGTAAAACACAGGTATGAAGGGTGATTTAAAGGTGTTTATGAAGAGAGTTAATGATTTATATGCCCTCCTGCTGCTTTATTGGCTGCTGTTGGATGTACTGAATTGGTTAACACTGTTCACTTTGATATTGGCAGACAACCTCTCAGCCACCAGTGAAATGTTAAGGTAGATGGTAATATTGTACAAAGCGGAAAGCTGTTAAACTGCTTTTTTTGCAGGCACTTTTTTGCAAGCACTTTTTTGCAGAAGTGTTTCCTGCATCCCTATTGCATTGACGCAGGGTCTACAGTGACACGGCAAAATTCATTGTTGTGAATTTGCAGTCTAAATCATGTATAATGGAATCTGCAAACTTTTGCATTTTTCCCTTAAAATATTGTATATTGTAAATAATGTATTATAGTTTCCACAAAAATTATTCTTGAGAACCAAATCAGAATATTAGACTGATTACTGAAGGATCATGTGACATGTGACTGGAGTAATGGTAAACCTTTAAATGGTAGTGTAGCTACAGAAGGTATTTTACTTAAATAAATTATCAAATATGTCACAATGAATTTTTTTCAAGTGTCCTGTACAAAGAAACCTTGAATGTCATACTGGAAATTAGTGTGTCAGAAAGAGTTCATTCTTTTAATAAGTTTACAGTGTGTGAGAACTCTGCTCTGTGTATGTGATACTTGTACACCTGTGTGTTTCTGAGTGGGTCAGGGTGTTATTTGCTTGTGTGGAGGTTCTTTGGTTCCTTGCTGTGGGCAGTGGATGCTCCACCAACCCACACACTGTGTATTTATACTTTAGATATGTAATCCAGTTTGCCTCTCCACCTAAGCCAAGGGGGTCGGCTGCAACAATGAAGTCAGCCCGCTTGCTGTTAGTCACTGAATAACTGCTCGATGCCCAGAAGTGGATTATGTTTGGGTGGAATGTGCACTGCGTTATTCTGGCTTTTGAAAAATGATGATGACTGTTATTGTCCAAACTCTCATACAGAGTTTGGTTTTTGTATGCCATTGGTGAAGCACAATTGTGGGTGTTTGGACTGCTTAGTGCTTAAACAGAAAACAATATAATGATAAAAGATTTAAAATAATGGAGCATTGGCAAATGTACATTTAAGTTTTACTACTGTGGTGCTGTGGTAAGTTTTTTTGGATATGGTTATAACAGTTTTTGGACCTGCACCATGGTAATACCATCCTGTTCTTTTGAAGTTTGTTGGAGTATCATGTTTAAAAACAGATGAGATGTGAAAATGTGTTTCAAACGATACCAAGTTTGACGGTGGGCTTTGTCAATTGTGGGAAACACATATCCCATTAACACTTGCAGCAGTTTAGCGCTTCCATTCACTTACAGCTCTCAACATCTCCACTCATCGCTTGGCAATAACGTATTTAAAAACACAAAACACTGAGTTATTTGTCTATTAAAGGAGAGAGATTTAAAATAAGCAGTTAGAGAAATGTACCATGTTTTTGTGGGATGTTCCATAGCAATACCATCCTATTCTTTTGAAGTACCTGGGAATATCAAGTAAATACCAATATATATGAATATGATGACTGTTAATTACCATGATGTGCATAAAATATCTGTGTAATAGATTTTTTTATTGGAATTTTATTGGGAACAAGGGTGATAACTCATGGCTCACTTCTTGTGGGCATCAAAGCAGCAACCATATGATTTCCAACCTTAGTCTTAATCAAGTCTGTGTTGTTTGTCCCTGCAGGCAAAGAAAGGAAAACAATATGACTGAATTAGATATCAACAAGTTATTCATCTCAGTCCATACTTCAGCAAGCTGCTGGTACTGCGGGAGAGAAGTTTATGTTGTGATGAATTTGCAAGCTCATTTTTCTACCACACACATACAGGTTTCCCCTTTAGTGTTTTTACAAATCAGGCCCACGCACAGACATCAGAATTTTATTTGGCCCCTCTCTTTCTCTCACCAACGATTCTAAATTCTGGTCGCCGCTTTTCTTTGTTTTCCTCCTTCAATATCAGTGTAAAAACAGGCTAGTGTCTCTCTTTAGTCCAACCTCATTACTGCAATGGCTGGCTAGTTGCGTGTGAGTTCCAAGCATTCCAGACAGAGCAGGAAGCTTTAGATGTCTATTCCAGAAGCTTAACGAAAGGAAAATAGTGGGGGAGAGATGAAGCAGCAAGGTAGAGAAGAAAGGTTTGAAGATTTTCAGAATTGAATTGAATTCATAAGGTTCTTCTATAGCATACGAGGGGTCTGTCCAAGTTTACTAGCACTGTGTGGAATTGTCAACAGCGTAATAATCATCCCTGTCTTTTTTTATCATTTCCTTCTATTCCCATTTGGTAAAGTATTTGATGTCCCCACAACCACTCTTCACACTTTGACTCTTAGTTTCATCATTTCCATAGCAGCCACATTGTCTTTGGAATGAATTTCGTTCCTGCATAAACATGAGGGCCTTTAGGGAAGTTTGAGAATGGTTTAGCAATTATCTTGTGCATGTGAAGAGCTATTTGTCTCATTGTTTGAAATCTTCTCTCTTGTTTCCCTTCATTATCTCCACCCCCTCGTTCACAGTGTGGCAGTGGCTCGCTCACGAGATGTACCTGCCTTTGGTCCACCTATTCCTGAGGATGCTACATTCCCGAAGTCCACAGTCTTTCGAGATTTCCTTCTGGCTAAGGTCATCAATGCTGAAAATGCAGCCCACAAGTCAGACAAGTTTCGCGCCATGGCCACTCGGACACGGCAGGAGTACTTGAGGGACCTGGCTGAGCGGCACGTTACGAGCACGCCTATTGATCCCTCGGGCAAATTTCCTTTCATTTCTCTGGCCCACAAGCGTAAGGAGAAGACCCGGCCCTACCTTGGCGCGGAGCTTCGGAGCCCAGGGGCCATCACCTGGCCTGTTTATGCCGAGGACCATGGCGCCGGAGGAGAACTGGAGGCCCTGCTGGCCATTTCAAATGACTTTCTAGTGCTGGTGGACCCAGAAGCCAAGGCTGTTGTATTCAACTGCGCTGTCCGTGATGTCATTGGTTGGACGCTGGGAAGCCCTGCTTCCATGAAGATCTACTATGAACGTGGTGAGAACATCTCCCTACGCTCCATCAATAACAACACAGAAGACTTCCGTGAGGTTGTCAAACGTTTAGAGGTAAGTGTGGAGTTGCAGGTATCATGACAGATGGAATTTTATTTATTTTCTTTTTTTAATGATGTTTTAATGATGAATTTTAAATATTTGTCATTCAGTCAGACACAGCATATGGACCTGAGAGCTTGTCTCTTGGTTCTTAATCATTTTCATTTTGCATCCATGTGGGATTATAGCTATCAAGCTTTTGGACAAGCTCAAAGTAATTTTGAGGGCTGTGTTGTGTATGTTTCATCGTGTGAATTAATGGGGTGTATAAGAGAGCCTTTGCATAACTGTGCAGTGGCTTGAATGTACTTCTGATTTGGCCCCCTGCCCATTATGTCACTCTTCAAGTGCAAGAGCTGTTGCCATGGTAACAAGTACTCTGTGAACTGAATGCTCATGATCTCCATCACAGTCATGAAACATATTAACAGAGCTTTCTTTGAGGAAAAAAGCCGTGATCCTGATTTGCAGATTGGGTACATAGCTTGTGATAGACATTTCCAATCCATTTTACTCATTTTTGATAAGGTCTTGAATCCTTAATAGAGGACATGTTTCTAAACTACATAAAACTACTTGAGAATCAAGAGAAATTGTCACATTAGTCATATCAGTCTTTCCCCCTTCCTCTCAGCACCTAACTAAAGGCTGTGAAACATCTGAGATGACCTTGCGGAGGAATGGGCTGGGCCAACTTGGCTTTCACGTTAACTATGAGGGCATCGTGGCAGAGGTGGAGCCGTACGGCTATGCCTGGCAAGCGGGGCTGAGGCAAGGCAGCCGATTGGTCGAAATTTGCAAGGTGGCTGTGGCAACACTTTCACACGAGCAGATGATAGACCTGCTCCGCACCTCAGTCACAGTGAAAGTTGTCATCATACCACCCCATGAGGATGCCACACCTCGCAGGTAGGTCTTTGAGTATCAATTAATGGTTTGATTCATTCTTGACTGAATCCTGGTGAATAAGTAGCAATTATTATTGTCAGGTAGAAAAGTAAACCAGTCATTCCAAGTTTTGCAATAAGACCACAATACAAAACATTGCACCTTTGTGCCCACACATGCAAACCAAAATAGATGAGATCCGCCTTTCCAGTCTAGGCTTTCCTGCAGGCGATGTGCCAACTTGAAGGTTATAATGATCAGGGTCTAAACTACAAATCATCAGACCCACCGGATTTTATTTCCGTTCACTGGTCTTTTTTTTTTTTTTTTTACAGTTTGGTGTTGCATTATTATCTGTAAAAAACCTACCATTTCCATTTTTGACAGTTTATATTTTTTTTTACTAAAAATTGACACTCTATCCCCCAGTTTCACAGACAAGGCTTAAGCTAGTCCTAGACTAAAATGCATGTTTGAGCTGTTTTAACTGAAAGCAACTTGCACTGACATATCTTAAAATAAGTCAGTGCCATTGTTTTGTCTCAAGAAATGTTTTTTTCTGGTGTACTTTTATAAAAGCTACTTAAATATCCTAATTGAACTAAGGCCTAATCCTGGCTTAGGCTAAGCCCTGTCTGTGAAACCGGGCCTATGTCTCTTTTGGGTTTTAAACCAACAAGAGGAAAAAATGAGGAATTGAGCCACTAGAGAGGTATAGGTGCACTGCATAGGTGCTTGACCCCCAATTTATTGTTACTTAACGCAAAATCTGCCTATACAGGCACATGTTTGTGGCCCGTGCATGTTTATTCCAAGTTGGTTTCAGTTACAGGTTCAGTACTCAGTGGTTGTGTGCCATTGAGAATTAAATTGAAAATGCCTTTTATCCATTCATTAATTTGAATTGAGGTAACAAACAGGATTCAGAATTTCTGTTTCAGTATAAGGAATGCTCATGTCATTTTTACATTTTGTTTATAAAGCATTGAAGTTTATAGGCCTTATAGAAAGAATGTTACTTATTTTAGTTAGTTGGTTAGTTAGTAACTTTTGTGCATCAGGGTAGAGTAACATTTCCAAAAACTATATTGCATATTGCTATCTCCTGCCAATATAGTAAAGAGATGTACACTACATTAAAAAGTTTAGGGTAAGCATGCATTAAATTGATCAAAAGTGACAGTAAAGTTCACCCAAAAATGAAAATTCTGTTTCTGTTATTCCCCCTCAAGTTGTTCCAAACCTGTATACATTTCTTGTTCTGCTGTACACAAAAGAAGGTATTTAGAAGAATGTTTGTAACCAAGCAGATCTCACCCCCCATTGACTACCATAGTATTTTTTTTCCTACTATGGTAGTCAATGGGGTGCGAGATCTGCATGGTTAGGGTTAGTTAAATTTATACAGGTTTGGAACAACTTGAGTGGGAGTAAATGATGACAGAATTTTCATTTTTGGGTGTACTATCCCTAGAAAAGTTATTTTAAATCATACTAATATTGCATAGTTTTTACTATATTTTTGACAAAATAAATGCAGCCTTGGTGAGCATCTTTCAAAACATTTTTAAAAAAAATCAATGGAACCAAACTTTTAAACGATAGTGTAAATGGCTAATTTCAATACCACTAACAACCAAATTCATCTTTTTATAGGGGCTGTTCAGAACTGCACCGTATGCCAGTTGTTGAATACAAGGGCAGCAATGAGAGCGGCTCATTTGAGTACAAGTTTCCTTTCCGGAGCAATAACAACAAGTGGCAGCGCACCTCTTCCAGCCCACAGCAGTCCCTCACTGCCTCACCTCAGAGTCACAGCGGGACCCCGAACCGTGCTGTCAGTCTGGGGGCCAGCATGGGCAAGACCCTCTCTGCAGAGCGGCCAGAAAGAGCTGCTGCCATCCCCCGTAGCGTGTCCAGTGATGGTCGACCCCTGGACTCTAAAAGGTCTGTGTGATGGCTTCCATTATAGAGTGGAACTTTTGTTAAGTTGCTCTTCCCCTTCATTTTTTTTTTTTGCCCGTTATTCCTGTCTCTCGTTTATCTATATTTGTGTGTGTGTCGCTCTTTCTGTACCTCTCTCAGGATGTCTCCAGGTTCTGAGAACTATGCCCTGACCTCCTCTCTCATGTTGGGCCGCTCGCCGCACAACCGCAGTTCCCCCAGTAACCTCTCTTGTTCCAGTGACACGGGTTCAGGCAGCTCTGCTCACTGGAGGCAGAAGTCCATGCCTGAGGGGTGAGGCACTACAAAAACACATCCTCTTACTGTCTATCTCCTCTTTGTCCTTGGTTTCTTTTGAACCCTTAAGTGTCACTTAATCACCCAGTCATCTCACCACTTTATCTGTTCAAGTTTTTACACAGCTTTTAACGACAAGATGGCATTGATCACAAAACGATGACAGCGTATGCATGTTTATGTTTACATTATAGATTTGCACACAACAGGCACTCTCCTCTCCCAGCGGAGCGGCAAATGCCGGCAGAGGGAGGAAGCAGTGGCAAGTCAACCCCCAGCTGGCCCAGAGTGGAGGACAGCTCTGACAGACCACCATCAGGTCAGAGCACACTCCATCAGTGATGAATTATTAAAGGGAAGGGTGTTAAATGCAAGGTGTCTGAAAGTGAGGATAGGAGGAAGCACTGCGGGAATGAATGAATGAGCTCAACAAAGCTATTAACTGAATGAAAGATTGAAAAGGCGAAAGAATGAAGACAAAACACCACCATTTCAAGCATTTCTTGAATCATTTTGACAAACTTAAGTCAAAAATATCACTTAGGGCATGGGTATCAATGCAGATTTCCAGATTTGATTCAATTCTAGTACACAAGGTTTTGATTTGAGTTGATTCGATGCTGATTCATTTAACCATATTTCAGTTGATTCATTTAACCATATTTCAGTTTCCATTTTGCTTACATATAAAATAAATGGTCTATTATTATTATTATACAGGGAACATTCTGACTTTGTACCTTTTTTTTTAGAAAAATTAACAACAGGGCAGTTCAATTGCTACTTTTTTAACAGATAGAATCATATATAACTCGTCCCACACAGTTTGTGCTACGCAGTGTTATTTCAGTATTATTTGTAAACTATATCAGGTTTTATTAATACTTTGAATTAGAATGTATTTCTATATATTAAGTTTGGATATTAATTTTAGTAAGTTTTAGTAAGTTATAGTTAGGGTTGGGCGATGTCCCCTAAATTGGCAGTTGACGATGTTTACAGTAAAACATCGCGATGGACGATGATATCGTCGGGCGGGGGGGGTATTTTAATTTTTCGTTATTATATAATTATTATTCATTATTTTACTTTATTACTTTATTTATTTTATTTCCCAACTAATGACTCATCCGGGCTTTCCAATAGGTTGCACGTTCTTCCACTTAAAAAGAGTTGTGCACTTTTAAGCACTTTTTATTTTAATATATCTCTTTACATAATTTTTTTTCTACATAAAACCTATAATTTCGTTATTTTACTAACCCAACTAATGACTCATCCGCGCTTTCCAATAGGTTGCACGTGAGGGGGGAAAAAGTAGCTTCCTTCCACTTAAGAAGAGTTGTGCACTTTTTATTTTAATATATTTCTTTACATAAATACTATTTTCTACTTGGCCAAGGAAAATCGTCTTTTAAGGTATTTATTAACCAGACAAAAGTTAATTGACGTTCGCTGAATTCTGGGTTTATATCTTAAACTGCCGCTTCAGTGCAGTATAGCCACAGAGCTATGTAACAATGAGCACGAGCTCCCGATACACTACAATAGGCTACTAATAATTCATTAATAAGGGCTGTTTTCTTTTACAAAATTAAATATTTTAAGTTAAATGTACAGTGTTAGACATGTAAAAAAGACAAGATTCTAACAATATCAAGATCGGGGCATCACGATGGTGTCTCTCCATCGTGATGTCGGTCAGCCATCATCATCGTCCATCGGCACAACCCTAGTTGTTGTAATTGTGGTTTTGTCATTTAATTGGTTTCATTTATGTATATAGCTTTATTTTTTATTTAGGGTATGGTTGAACTGATTTTAGAACTTCATCTTAAAATTGTTTATTTCACAACATTTCTAGATTTTGTTTAAGGTTTCTAAGTTTTTTATGTTTTCATCTAACATTTATATTTTATCTTCAACTATATTTCAGTTACCGAAAACAAATTTTTAGCAATAGGGGTGTAATGATACATCGTTATATTGAGATTTCGCGATATGATTATTTGATTTGTGATAGAGTTAGTTTTATCCAAGGCTCAGCTTACTGTATTTTGGGAATAATCATTTTGACACGCTTTCTTGCGATTAGAACTGTGATTGATTGCATTGATCATCTGAAGCGCAAACATAATTTAAATCACCATATCACATTTAGATTAGGTATAGTTAATTTATAGTGTTTATATATTTATGTATAGGTTTATGTATAGTGCATTAATAGCGGGAGAAGTGGGACATAGCCAAGCACTGGGAGAGTCTGTGCGTGCGCAGGTTGTCTGCGTAAGAGATCCAACAAATGCCTGCACTGAAAGCGTCAATACTGCGTGAGGGGGGAAAAAAAGAAAGTTTATGACGTTTCAGTGACATTACTACATTAAACTACTATATATAATGTAGAATATAATGTATAATAATGCAATGGGGGAATATTTGTGGGTCCTGATAATAATAAAATAATATTATTATTTTAATAATAATAAAGTAATAATAATTATAAAAAACTCTCTTCTTTTTTTGACTTAAAATATCGCGGTAGTATAGTTTTGAATATTCAGTATCGCGATTTGTATCAAAACATGACATGAGTGTATCGTTACACTCCTAGTTAACTAAAACAGCACTGATGTTACAGACATGGAACCACAAATCATGTGGCTTGTTGGGGACAGGTGCACTATTATTTTACAAAGAGCTTGGACTTAGGACTTTTAGCTGGTCAATAATAAAGTGGGTGAAAACATCCCATAGGCTTGCATTGGAGGATGGATCTGAGGATCAGAATATCAAAGACAATTGAGCGTGGGCTCTTTTGACTTTGGCCAGTAAGTAACTACTCAGAACACCTTAGCAACTGCATAGTAATGTCCCAGCAACCACCCATGACACCTTAGCATAGTGGTGACCACACAACCACTCACATTCATTTGAAGATATGTAAAAACCTAGTCTTTCTTCTCAAGTGCTTTCATTAGAAAACACTGAAAGTGACATTTTGTTTTAACCCAAGAGCTCATGGAAACACCATATAGACATGCTAGCTTGAAAACCAAATGCAATGAAACTATCGTTCTCAGGGTGCTTGTTGCCATGCTGTAGGCTGTGTGGTTTTGATATCCCATGTTTCCACCTGGCATTGACGGCTACTTTTTTCTTTTTGTTGGGCCACACTTGTTTTTGACAGCAGCTCAGCTCAGTTCGGTCTTCTCACCCTTCTAACACAGCAGATCATCTGATCCTTCCCTCCCCCTGAATACCTCTGTTGTATAACCGTGGTCAACCTTAGAGCGCTCGATAGATCAAGCATAGCCTTTGAAAGTAAGCTGTGTCCAGTGAATAGCAGCAAACATAAACGGTGTCTCTGAACAGCAGGCTATGTATGGGTTCAAGCAAAGACAGAAATACCTCTTTCCTGCTGGTACGGTTGTGTAAGCAGC
>RJVU01072567.1:1984386-2002285 GCA_003731715.1 Anabarilius grahami | reverse complement strand
CCACCCCCTTTCTGCATTTTTTTCTTGTTTCTCTTCCTCTCTCCATTCCTCTGCTTCTCCACATGTCTCCTGTTTTTGACAGGAATATTCCCATTTTTAAAAAAAAAAATTTTAAGACTGCAGGACCTGCAGGCTGTCTTATGCTGTCTCCACTGTGTCTGTCTGTCTCTCGCTTTGTCTCCGTTTATGTCCCTCTTTTGTATATTTCTCTGTAACCATCTCACTGCTTTCAGCTTCTCTGACTGTTGTGGTCAAGCGGCCCACCTCCACACTCTATTGACCCCTCTTAGCTCCGCTATGTGGCCTCTCGAAGACTCGGATGGTAATAGCAGGGTCCGGCCCACACAAAACACATCAAAACACATCTGAGCAATTTGGCCCAGTAAACCTTATGACCAGTGCTGTAAATGTTACCACAGCCTAGAATTATATGCCGCTCTCATGATTGCAGTCAACTTTTGGGAGCATGAGAGGTCAGTCACCAAATGCTGACCTATGTCGGTTTTGTCTTTTGGGATGGCTTTGAGCGGTCACCTCGCTGACTTGTTATATTTGTAAAGATTAAAATTTTAGACCCAAAGAACCTTAACTTAAAGGTTTAGTTCACCCAAAAATGAAAATTCTGTCATCATTTACTCACTCTCATGTCATTCCAAGCCCATAAGACTTTAGTTCATCTTCAAAACACATACTTTTTAATGAAATATGTGCGATTTCTGTCCCTCCATTGACAGCTATGCAACTGACACTTGCATAGCTGTCTAAAGCATTTCTCTAAAGCAGTCATGTTAGCACAAAATTGTATATTCAGGAAATAATTTGAATTGAGTAAAGAGTGTTTTATTTCATCTTAAAGATTGTGGTTTGTACAAACTGAGTTTGAGTTCTGAGATACTGCAAGGTATTTTTATTCTGAAAAACAAACAAAACTCTGCTTTGAATAGCAAAAGGGAAGTAAGAGGCAGGAAGTAAGTTGTCGAGGGGAAGGAAAGCCTTTTCAAAAAGCTCGAAAGGAATTGCCCCCCTCTGACAAAGCAATGTTGCAGTGGCTCATGCATGTACAGAGAAATGGTCTTATTTTCCTAACACAGACGAATGTTTTTAAAGCTTTTTTCAAATTTATGCCCATGAATACTCAATTATGTTTTTAACGCCTGTGTAATCAGTTTGTGTGAACTGCGACACACAAAGTCTCTGATGTTTTATGATCATTTCAAGCATTTTCTGACATTCTGCTTCCTGTCCGTCCATCCCCCTCCCCCTTCTGAAGTCTGTGTACTTAAATTGCTTGTACCATCTATTTTTGTTATGCTGGCCATTATGTAACAACCAACAATTACACAATAGTTTCTTTTGCACACACTGTCCTTTAATGAAATCAGCACAGACTAGGCTGTATTGATCATATCAGATTTCTTTGAGTCCTAATTGTCTATTTTTTCCCCCCAAGGAGAATAATCTATAGTGTGTGTGTGTGTGCGCATGCTTGTGATTTATGAGAACACAAATTTGTATAATGACATGGGTATTACACTGGTATTATGACGTAAACATAAAACATGAGGACATTTCTTGAGTCCTCGTATTTAAAATAGCTTTAAAAACATACTAAGCAATGTTACATAAAAAATGTAAAAATGCAGAATGTTTTCTGACATGACATGACATGAAGTGACATGTGGCCAAGTATGGTGACCCATACTCGGAATTTGTGCTCTGCATTTAACCCATCCAAGTGCGCGCACACACACACCAGTGAACACCCACACCAGTGAACACACACCCGGAGCAGTGGGCAGCCATTGCTGCGGCGCCCGGGGAGCAGTTGGGGGTACGGTGCCTTGCTCAAGGGTCTCACCTCAGTCATGGTATTGAGGGTGGGGAGAGCGCTGGACATTCACTCCCCTCACCGACAATCCCTGCCGGACCTGAGACTCGAACCCATGACCTTTGGGTTACAAGTCCGACTCTCTATCCATTAGGCCACGACTGTGATGAGTAGGTTTAGAGGTAGTGTAGGGGGATAGAACGTACAGTTTGTACAGTATAAAAACCATTATGCCTATGGAATGTCCTCACTTTGATAGCAAAACAAACCTGCGTGCGTGTACGTGTGTACATGTGTGTGCGTGTGTTTTTGTGACTTATCAGGACACAAATTTGTATAATGACATGGGTATTACAAGGAGAGGGTGACTTATGAGGACATTACCCATGTCCCCATTTTTCAAAAGGCTTATAAATCATACAGAATGAGTTTTTTTTGAGAAAGTAAAAATGTGCACAGTTTCCTGTGATGGGTAGGTTTAGGGTTAGGGGTAGTGTAGGGCGATAGAAAATACGGTTTGTACAGTATAAAAACCATTACGCCTATGGAATGTCCCCACAATTCACAAAAACAAACGCGTGTGTGCACGCGTGTGAACTTCAGGCTTTGTTTGACATTTCTCATCTAAATGAGTCTCAAGTGTGTCTGTTTCCTCCCTGCTGTTGTGCCCTCATTTTCAATATTCACCAGAATGTTTTTTTCTGTTAAAGGATTAGTTCACTTTTAAATAAACTTTTCCTGATAATTTACTCACCACCATGTCATCCAAGATGTCAATGTCTTTCTTTTTTCAGTCGAAAAGAAATTAAAGTTTTTGATGAAAACATTCCAGGATTATTCTCCTTATAGTAGACTTGAATGGGCACCAAACGGTTGAAGGTCAAAATTAGTTTCACTGCAGCTTCAAATTGTTCAAAATGATCCCAGATGAGAAATAAGGGTCTTATTTAGTGAAACCATCGCTCATTTTCTGAAAAAAATGGAAAATTATATAAGTTTAAACCAGAAATGCTCATCTTGAACTAGCTCTCTTCTTCTTCTTCTCTATTTGAATTCCAGCAGTGTAGACACTGCTCAGCGTAATACTGCCCCCCACAGGCCAAAGTTTGAACTAATTTTTATATGCAATATGCTAGTTCAATAGTATATAACAATTAGTTCAAACTTTGGCCTGTGGAGGGCAGTAATACACTTAGCAGTTTCTAAACTGCTGGAATTCTAATAGAGGAGAAGAAGAAGAGAAGCTAGTTCATGATAAGCATTTAAGGTTAAAACATATAATTTTCAATTTTTTTTCAGAAAATGAGCGATGGTTTCACTAGATAAGACCCTTATTTCTCTTCTGGGATCGTGTTGAACAATTTGAAGCTGCAGTGAAACTAATTATGACCTTCAACTGTTTGGTGCCCATTCAAGTCTACTATAAGGAGAATAATCCTGGAATGTTTTCATCAAAAACTTTAATTTCTTTTCGACTGAAGAAAGAAATACATGGACATCTTGGATGACATGGGGGTGAGTAAATTATCAGGAAAAGTTTATTTAAAAGTGGACTAATCCTTTAAGTACTGTCTAAATATCCTGTTTTCTAATGCAATCTCTTATCTTCTGTAGATGCTCCAGTCACTAAGTCTAGCTCGTCCTACTCAGGCGGCCCACGCATCCAGAGACAGGAACAGGTCATTCACCTTTCACCCAAGAAGGGCAGCCAGGTGGGTTTTCATGCTGCATATAACCACTCTTAAAAATGGCGCCCCATGGTACCTCTTCACTTAAGGAGCTTTAAGTAGCGAGCATCACCATAAAATACCACAAACAGTAGTTCGTTGACACTTAGTATATCATATGTTAGTCAGAAGGATGGTCAAAAGCACCATTTTTATGATTGAGGGTGGACTATTTTGACTAATCAGCCACGAGCACCCTAGCAATAGCTGAGCAACACAATGAAATCCAGTCGGAACACTAAGTAGCTTGGTCAGTAAAATACACTACTGTTCAAAAGTTCGGGTTCAGTAAGATTTATTTATTTATTTGGAAAGAAATTAATATTTTTATTCTCCATCAAATTGATCGAAAGTGACAGTAGACATTTATAATGTTACAAAAGATTTCTATTTCAAATTAGTGCTGTATTTTTGATAAAATAATTGCAGCCTTGGTTAACATAAGAGACTTATTGCAAAAACATTAAAACAAAACTTACTGACTCCAAACCTTTATAACAGTAGTGTATGAGAAAATGTTTTAAGTGTATTCATGTGGGTTTAACTAGTTTAACTCTTTCTGAATATATGAACTTTTCAGTGAACATTTCCTTTCTCTTACAGTCTGATGGTCCGTACTCCCACTCCAGCAGTAATACGCTCTCCAGTACCACGTCTAGTGGGGGTCACAGCGATGACAAGTGGTATGATCTGGGTAGTGGAGGGATGGGAGAGCAGCCTGAAGCTGAGCCGAACGGTCTGGGTGGCGGTGGCTACCTGCAGGGTGCTTCAGCTGACAGTGGCATCGATGCTACATCATACGGCCCCACCCATGGGAGTTCCAGCTCTCTGCTGGCTGTGGGATCTGCTGGGGCCAGAGAAAGAGCCCCTTCACCCTGGCACAGCCCCACAGAAGGGGGCCGGAGGGTGCTTGAGAGGTCCCCTCCCGTTGCAGAGTCCCCAGTGTCCACTGCTGATGTTCCGCCTACTACCCGAAGCCCACCGACCCATCTACTGGTCCGGGATGGCAGTTCTTACAGTCTGAGTGACATGGCCTCCCATTCTAGGTATGCTTTGATTCATTTTATAAACTTTTACAGACTTGTAGATGTTTTTTATGGACTAGCAAACAACAACCTAGCAAATGCTCAAAACTCCCTAAGCAATGCCCTTGCAACCTTCCAGAACACCTTAGCAACACCCTGGCAACCACACACAACATTGTGATAGTGGACCTTTTTTATTTGGGCCTGTAAGCAGCCACCTAGTAACACCAGAACACCTTTGATGTACCCTAACAACGGCATAGCAACACCATGGCAACCATACACAACATTTTAGCATCGTATCAGTGGGCTCTATTGATTCAAGAAAGTAACCAACCGCCTAGCAATACCCAGAACACATTTGAAGTGCCCTAGCAACCACCCAGAACACCCTAACAACTGTATAGCAACACCATGGCAACCACACAACACACATATTTGCATAGTGGCAGTGGGCTTATTTAATTACCAAAGAACCAACCATCAATACCCAGAAAACCTTAGATTTCCCTTAGAATGCCACATTATAATTTCTCTAGAAAGCACCTAGAACACCCTAGCAACTACATAGCAACACCTTGGCAACCACACACATCTTAGCACTGTGGCGATTTTTGTTTTTGTTTTGTTTGGGCAAGAAATGTTTATCCAGAAATGTGCTCCAGAGTTTGGATGTTAGTTTTACATGTTACAATTCTTTGATATACTGTATCATTTTTTTTGTAGTGGTAATATTATGGCAAATATGATGCTATATAGTATGTGTACTATTTTTCTAGGATATATATTTTCTGACAGTCTAGACATGTTTTCCCTTATCTGGCCCTCCCTCAGCACACGCCACTCTGTCAGCCCTGCAGTCCTGAGCTCCAGCCACAGCTCCCCACGTGAAGAGTCTTCCTCGGCCACCTCCCCCTCCTCCTCTTCCTCCCAGAGCTCAGTGTCACCTGGCCCCAAGAGTTTCTATCCTCGCCAAGGGGCCACTAGCAAGTACCTGATCGGCTGGAGGAAACCGGGCAGCACCATCAACTCTGTGGACTTTGGGGACACACGCAAGTAAGTGAGGATGATGCATGGTTAAAAGATGTGTGACTGGATTTTAAAGATGTGAAGGAGAGATGTTTGAAAAGATATACACAGGGAAACAGTCACAGCAAGTTCATAAATCATGGACTAGTTGCAGTCCTGCTGGATAAATTTCACACATTGTTTTATAGACAGTTAAGCATTTTCTAGTTGTTTGGTCTGACCTTCCTCTTCAGTGGCAATAAATCTATGTAATCTTTTTGTCAAAAGTGAAATTTGGGTTTTGTTTTGCTCTGCCTCTTGGATTTAAGTTTTTTACTAATAGATGACTGCCACCTTCTGGAGAGGAAGAGTGATAACAGTGAAAGGGAATATGTGCATGTTGATCCTGTAAATATGGAAATGATTGCCTTAAAGACCCCCTGTGGTGAAAATCAAGTTTTTAACATTGTTTATATGTCTAAGTGGTGTTTTTAATATGCTTTCAGACAAACTATGTGCAAATTCATAAGTCACGATTGCTGAGTATTTTCTCCTTAAAAGTCTAGTGAACCAAAGACAGTTTCAAAAACGCGGTTTGAAATCGCTGGTGTTTCTGACGTCACAAACTACCTTGTGACTAATCATGTCAAAGTACGGACGGGCTTTAGCATATAGCAGGGGAGTCTCGAGAAGCCGTACCGGTATATTTTTCTGTTGGTATGAAAAATCATGGACATTTAGCAATATAGCGGGTGAATTATGTATATAATGTATATTATGATGTTATGATGAACTATATGCCTTTCTCCACTGATGTTCTATGATGTTCAAAGTGTTGCTGATTTTTAAAAGGCAGACTGAGATGGCGAACAGGAACATAGTTTGTGTAACATTAGCAACACATTATTAGCTGTTTGATAACATAGCAAGCAAAAGGCTAATCTTATTAATTACCGGTATGTATCTGACGTTGTAAAGAGTGATACCTTTGTGCAGCGTTTACTACAGTAACTTGAGTAAAAGTGGACTGAGTGGGTCTCTGAGCTGGTGTGAGTGCATATTCATAGATCTGCGTATGCTAAATGAAGCAAGGGTGTAGAGTTACATTAAAGCTATTCTAAGGCATGAAGAATTTTTTTTCACAGGAAAAAAAATGTTTAAATATGTCATTGTGGCGATCAAATATGAGATTTAAGGGATAAAATTACTGGCTACAGGGGGACTTTAAAATTGACAGAGTAAAGGATTTGATGTTTTAATCCAAAATCTTGCGTTATGCTTTCCCCCCCAGAAGACCACAGGGTGAGGGGACAGATGCTGGGTCTTCTCAATCGAGGCCCTCTCTTAGGGATCTGCACTCTCCTCAAGCCATGTGCAAGTCTACAGTGGAAGAAGATCTGAAGAAACTCATCACACCAGAAAGTCCCCCATCCATTCAGCACAAGGAGAAGGTATGTCATCAACTGAAAAGCACTATGATACTGAGCCAGTGTGCTGCCTGTGTTGTGAGTGAAGCACAGTACTGTTTATTTACACGTGAGTAAATATATATTTTTTAATACTTATTTTTTTATTTTACAATGAAATTTTCTTTTCTTTTTTCATTTTTAATAATGATATTGTTGTTATTTTTTATAGTCATATTGAAATATTTTCATGCAGCAAACCTGGAGCTCTTTAAAAAAAAATTGCATTTTAAATCAGTCACAGTTTTTATTAGAAAAATGAAATGTGGATTACAGTAATACAGGGTCAGTTACTGCAATCATATATCCCTTCCCTCCTCTTCTTTGCAGTCCTCCTCCTCAGGTCTAGCAAGCTCAGGGCGGCGTTCTCTGCACCGCACCCTGTCAGATGAGAGTATATACCGGGGTCAGCGGCTGCCGTCTCTGGGAGATTCAGTTCTGGAGCAGGCTCTGGCCAGTGACGTGCTCTTCAGCTGCTCTACCCTTCCACGATCGCCGACCACCCGTGGCGCCCCTCTGCGCAGACCTTCCTACAAAATGGGCATCAAGATGCATGGTGAGAGAACCTGTCATGATTGGGTCATAGTGCCGTTACAGGGTAGCACAATCTATAGAGATCATCAACAGGGGGTCTGCGACTACTTCAGGGGCTCCACAAATTATTGTTTGATCTCAAACAAATTTCTGTGAAAAATTGAGACTGTGCATTTAACAAAACTACAATATTTTATAACTTCAATGCTAAAATTCAGCTGAATGTTTCATTGTCTGGGAAGTTTTTATTGAGTATCACAAGTTATGAAAAAGCATTGCAATCCCTATTATGTTGTGTAAGATGCACACTCCACAATCTCTAACTGGGCAAAAGCACACAATCACACACATGCGCACACACACGCCACCTCACGTTTTCTCATTGGCTATGTGTTAGGTGACCTCTCAGCGTCTGACACCTCTCTAGCAGACCTGCACGAGCGGCACAGGCTGCCTCCTCCTGAACTGGGTCTCATGCCTCTCCCGGACACGGACACAGACAGCGGCCTGGACTGGACCCACCTTGTGGATGTTGCCAATGCTTTCGAGGGTGAGAGAAGACCACAGCGCAGTGAGCCCATTTCTCTTCTCTTTATCTCTCCTCCTCAGCTATGTCACAGCTTTGCACAATCCACCTGTCCATCTTCTGTAGGAGGGAGAGGTTTTTATTTGATTCAAATTCACATGTTAGGGTGTTTCTTCAAATATGGGCACTTTCATATGTCAAGGGTCATATTACATTATGTAAATGTTTTTTTGGATAAAACATAACAAAATGTTGTTAAAATGGGATGTTGCTTACATACTGTACGTCATTCACCTATGCGTGTCAGTGAAAAGTAGCTTTGGCTCTAAATTTGACATGGATCACTCAGAACTACAAACCTCCTCAGTTTTGTAGTTTTTTAATAATTTTAGTACTTCAAATTACTTATTTGGGTTAGTTGCCTAGTTAATTTTATTTTATTTCAGCTTTATTTCAATTACTGAAAACAAGTTGTAATAGTTTTAGTCATGGCTAACAATAACACTGATTGTATGCAATTATGATTCATATAATTAGCTTTAGAAAGTGTTGACCATTTTATCCCAAGAATGGTTTTCCATCAGTCATTTCCACCATAGAATGTTATCAAACAGCAAACACAACACAGATGTGGAGAGAATGGTGCTTGTGATGGGAATGTTCATGAAAAAATGACAAATTCTGCTTTGACTGTAAAATTAAATAACCTAATGAGTGTGTGAAATGTGTTTTATGGGAGTTTAATTTCTAAAGGGTCACAACACAAGGTGAAAAGTGCCCATAGTTAAAGGAACACCCATTACTGGGATTTATGATGTTAAGGGTTTATCCATTTTGTGCGATGATATAACATGCTGAACATAAGGATTTGGAATAATGTGTGAAATGCTGTTACATTAATGGGAATGTCCCCTGCAGGCTTGCACTGATGGACAGATGTGAAATTATGTCTTGGAATGTGTGACTGTGTTAAGCTCGAGGTGCTGCTTTATCGTATGGCTAATACTGCCTTCACAGTTAAATTAATGCTCTGCTTGTCATTATACCATCATCTCTCTCTCTCTCTCTCTCTCTCTCTCTCTCTCTCTTTTTCTCAACTCCATCACACTCTTCTCCTCCCATTCCCCTCTCAGTGCAAAGAGGGTTTATGTTTAGTTCTCAGGACGTCAGTCAGAGAGGAGAGACTTCACTCAGTCCTCAGCATCTAGAGCTGCAGCCAGTGCCCCACACCAGACTCTCCCCCAGGTACATCCACTACCCCCTCACATCTCAGCTTTTTCCTAATAGTCCAACAAATAATGTGTAATTCTTATTGTATATGTATTGTGTATTTGGTTTCTTAGTTATGCTGTAGATTGTTGCATATGGCATCCATTTTGTCCTAACTCTGGTTCTTCTGTTAGTGAGGGGCCTTCAAGCTACAGTGGGAAGGTTTCTCAGCTGGAAGCTTTGGTGAAGATGTTGCAGGAGGACTTGAAGAAAGTGAGTAGAACTTATACAATATTCAGAATGACCTCATGGTCATTCTGTTGTCCGAGGGTGTCGGTTAAAGTGTGGGCCATCGGGAATCATTTCCACTTTTCCCTCATTAATGATGGCCCTGCTTGTGCTAATTAATGAATTAATTTTCATTCATTCAACAGATTGGCAACCACGTGTAAATGTCAGTAAAGTGCAACAGTGCCCATCCACTTTATCTTGGGCCTTGGTTTTGAAAGTGTTTTTCGGATAGGGATTTTAAAGTATTTAGGAGTTATAAGCCATGAACCAATACAACCAGCTACGAGGTGGATCACAAGAAAAAACTATTTGAAAATATGACTAAAAGACAAAAAGAAAAGAATAACAGTGCCATGAAAACAATGGAGAAATATAAAAATAGATATTGATTTGAAGATTATCGCTTATAGCAATTCTCTGACTGGTGAAGATTTCTCTGCAGAATCATGGGTAATGTTGTTTTTCACCAGAAATTCCAGCATTGAGCATGATTATTTTAAAAAATAAGATGAAATAATGCTGGCTGATTGCTTCAACAAAATCATGTGACAGTTATTAAAGGGTTAGTTCACCAAAAAAATGAAAATTCTGTCATTAATTACTCACCCTCATGTCATTCCAAACCCGAAAGACCTTCAGTCATCTTTGAAACACAAATTAATAAATTTCGGATGAAATCCGAGAGCTCTCTGACCCCTCCATAGACAGCAATTTAATTACTACTTTCAAGGCCCAGAAAGGTAGTAAAGACATTGTTAAAATAGTCCATGTGACTACAGTGGTTCAACCTTAATTTTATGAAGCGTCGGCCAATACTGAGCCGGCTTTCTGACGTGGAACACAGAAGTGCTGCACTGTGTGTACAACGTAAACAGCGTAGGGGAATGACAAGTAAGAGAAGAAATTGTTAGTTATTATTTTTTGTTTGTTTTTTTGTGAACAAAAAGTATTCTCGTCACTAAATAAAATTAAGGTTGAACCACTGTAGTCACATGGACTATTTTAACGATGTCTTTACTACCTTTCTGGGCCTTGGAAGTGGTCATTAAATTGCTCTCTATGGTGGAGTCAGAAAGCTCTCGGATTTCATCAAAAATATCTTAATTTGTGTTCCGAAGGNAAAAAAAAAAATCAACATATCAAACCCCCGTCAATGCATGACAATAACAAATGAAACAAACTAGAAACCAAAACATCAACCTAAAACAGATTTCAAAGCAAAAGCAAACCATAATCACAACCATCATCATCATCATCAATTTCTATGAGTATTCATCAAAAACAAAAACAAACCATGATCACAACCATCATCATCATCAATTTCTATAAGTGTTCACACAAATCCATTGTTTTCTCTTTAAATCTTTTTTTAAACTGAAATATATTCTTACATTGCTTTAATTCATTTTGTAGTGAATTCCAAACTTTCACTCCCACCACTGAAGTACACATTTGTTTTGCTGTTGTCCTTACAGTTTGATACCTAAAATGTCCCTTTCTTCTTCCTTCATTTTCTATAAGGACAAATAAATGTTGAAGGTTTGTGGGCAGTACTCTATTTTTTGCTTTAAACATAACAATAAGTGTCCGTAATTCCACCAATTCTTTAAATTTTAACAATTTAGAGCCAAAAAATAAGGCATTTGTGTGCTCTCTATAATCTGTTTTAAATATAATTCGTATAACTCTCTTTTGTAATAGAAAGAGTGACTCTGTATTGCTTTGATATGTGTTTCCCCACACCTCCACACAGTAGCTGATGTAGGGCAACACCAGTGCACAATACAAAGTTCTCAATGCCTTATAATCTAACACACATTAATAAAATTAAGGTTGAACCACTGTAGTCACATGGACTATTTTAACGATGTCTTTACTACCTTTCTGGGCCTTGGAAGTGGTCATTAAATTGCTCTCTATGGTGGAGTCAGAAAGCTCTCGGATTTCATCAAAAATATCTTAATTTGTGTTCCGAAGGTGAACAAAGCTCTTTCGGGTTTGGAATGACATGAGGGTGAGTAATTTTTGGGTGAACTAACCCTTTAACAACCTCGTATCTCACAGTAAGTCTGTCTTTAAATGTTTATAATTCCCCTATGGAGAAAACGAAGGAGATTTTTACTTCTGGAAGTTATATGAAACTGTAATAGTCATCAAATCTTGAACTACTGTAATTGACTCGGAATGAGACAAAGGTCGCTTTGGAACATCAAAATTAGTAATTGCCTTTTTGCCTTTATTTTTCCTAGATAAAAAGTGCTTGATAATTTGCCTGGAATAGTTGAATGTATTTTGCTTTTTGTGTTGCATTTACAACCCTAGTAACAGTTGTAAACAGGAGCTCTGTCGATATTTAAAGCTAGTGTATTCACATTTATCATTCTCTCACTATGTTTTTCTTTTTCTTCCAGGAAAGGGAAGAGAAATTGAAACTTCAGGCACAAATTAAGAGGCTTTGGGAGGACAATCAGAGGCTGCAAGAAGAGTCTCAAAGCTCTGCTGCCAAGCTTAAGAAGTTCACAGAGTGGGTCTTTAACACCATCGATCTGAACTGAGCCATCTGCAGAAGACAGTCAAGATCAATAGACTTCTCGAGGACCAGACAGACATGGGAGAGACTTTTACTCCCATGTGTGACCGGATTGAGAATTGTCCATTCACAATTCAACACAATTTGTTATTCACATTAGCATTCCTCTACAGACTCTCAACACATCTGTGGCGACGTGGCTGACATGGCTCAAAGTCAGAGAAGGGCAAAAAAACAAATCTTCAGCCCTTTTCTGTGATGACTTCTCCACTCTAGATCCCTTGGGACATCATTAGAAGCACCCACAGGAGTAACTAGTAACTAGCTGTGATGCCAGTCTCTGCCTTCCAGGCTGTTCCATTCTTGTCCCTCCTGTGCCCTACTTACAACTGACAAACTGACATTTGGTTCCAGTCATTTGGACAGTGCTACTGCCCTGCCCCATGAAGACCCCCTGCCTCAGAGCCCGAGTAGAAGACTCCTCTGCTACACAACCACATTTCAGTACAATGTCGTGAAATTTTGCGGCATCATTGTGATTTTGGAGTGCTTTTCCCCTCAAACTGTAAAAAGTCTGTCTGCATGTTCCAATCTACAAACTCCATGTGCCGCCCTGATCTTCGGATACCATTTGCGTTTCAAAACAAAGAACGCACCTTTTTTTCTGAAGGTGGCATGAAGTGATTTGCTCATAATGAAGTCAAAACTTGTGTTGTGTTATGATGTTTCATCTCAACATCAATCAAAGCAATAGCAGGGAGTCTGAATCCTTGTCCTTAAGACTGGACTTTCGCAAAAAACATAACGACTTTGGCAATATTCTGCCTTGATTCCTCTCGAGTACATCTCAAGTCTGTGGTACGAACACTGATGATCCTACAAGTCTGGAATTTAAGGACATGTCTTATTTTGGGAACAGTTCAGTTATTTATTTCATTTATGTTAAGAGTAAACAATTTCGATTCTCTATGCGTGCAGTACAACGGACATTTGTGAATAGCGTTCCATTTCAGAAGGGGATGTCACTTCTTTTGGACTCTGTTTTTATTTTTGGTATTATTTTTATTTCTAGTAGAGTTCTGCCTGAGCTGCACAGTATCTTTTGTTGTGCAAGTTGTGGTGCCCTAGTCTGCTATTGTGTTGCTTTAGTGCCATCTAGTGGTAATAAGTGATCGTCTCACTTGACTTCAGCTCTAATCTATTCCAGTTTGTTTCCACGTTGCCTATACACACTCATAGTGATGGAAACCTTCCATTCAGACAAGAGATAACGCTGTAAAAAGCAGACACGGGTATTGGATTCAATATCAGGGATGGGAGGAGGTGCCTTTCTGAGAAAAGGGAAAAAAGGAAGGAGAAAAAAAAACTAGGAGCCTTTTCAGAGTCATATCTGAACTCATAACAGGAGACACAAGTTCTCATGAAAGATGCAATGGGCTGATTGCAGGAACTAGCCTCAGAAAGAATGCACTCAAACAGAGTCAGATCTTGGATGCTTTGGCCGTCATTGCGCAAAGAGCACGGAACCAGAGGGATGGCTTAGTTAAGAGCCAGTTTCTCTGTCTGGGATCAATAATATTGAACAACTGCCCTGTAATCTCACACCCGGTTATAGCACTTTGCTCTTGTTGTCAGTTTCTCAGTCTCTCATCCAAACATAGCGGCATTCCCAGAGCAGAAAGGTCAGGAATCAAAGACCAAACATCCTGCCCTACTTATATCACTGACCCAAGTAATGTGTATTGTATAGATCTCCTTCATTATACTGTTTATACTCTTCAGGAAGCACTAGCTGGTTTCTCAGTATAATGAAGGCGGAGTTGCTTTCTGGATACTTTAAGTATTATGAAGAAGATGTGCACAATGGATCCGGAGGTAACTTCGATTTGAGTGAGCAGCCATAATTGATTCTGTTCTAGGAATCACTCGAAGTGTCTCAGAAAGTGCCTCCTGATGCCCGCAGAGAACGAAACACTAAGAATGCCAAACTTTTGCCTCGGTCAAAACTCCCTGTTAACAGGGACGACCTGCACAATGTGGAGAACGACATGAGATTTTTCGTTTCATTTCTAGGCTCAGTCAGGAGTTTGAAACGAGAGCATCAAACTCCCTGACTGCAGAAAACACGACTGCTATTTATTCTTGCATCACTCCGCTCTGGTTTGGTATTCATTCTCCCAACATTCTCAATCTTTTATCATTTTAAACGCATAAATGTTTTTGTTCAAGGTAAATATTGATGACTGTGGGAATGTGAATTTTTTTTTTTTTATTCATTCTCTATCTCCTATTCTAATTTTGTTCTTAGCTTTCTGATTTAAATTTCTTTGCACTTTTTTTTTTTTTTTTTCATTTTGTATAAATCTATCGCTATTCGTTTATGGACATGCATAAACATATGGCTCTTGATGTTGCTTCTTGTTCTTGCGTATTGCAGTCACTTTTGAGAGAGATGAGGCTGGGATTGTTTTCCCTCCCTTGATCTCTTTTATATTGTGCCATTAGACGTTATTCCATATATTCTCCCATCTAAACTTTAAAGAATTGTGTTTTTAATGATGTGCACATTTTAAAAAGGAGCATTAAGATTACAAACAAAAAGTACTGTTTACATATACTGTTCATCTTCTTTGTAAAGTGTAGAGGTTTAAAAAGAGACTTTCCAGTGATTACAGTATTAAGGTTTCATAAATAAATAATAATAAAAAAAACTTGATTTGAGGTGCTGTAATTATTCATGAACTGGTCAAAACTAATGGCTCTTGCTTGCCGCCTGCTCTATGAGGTGTAATCTGCCATTGCTTTCTGAGCCAATAAATTAATCTAAATGCAATAGTTGAATGTCATCCCACGTCTCCTCGTGTTTATTATTGCTGCGATCTGTGCCCTTGTTTTATGTTTTTGTCTTTCTCTCCATCAGTGTTGTGCTTTTGTGGGAGAGGCTGATTTTTGCCACGGTAGCGGCGAGGATAATTGCACCTTGCAGTAAGTAATCAGCAAAGCCTGTTGAAGAGCAGGGCTGGATTGCCAAGGGCTCCTCATGTCCTCCTGCTGATCTGCCTCTGATTGTGATGTTAACCCTCTCGTGACCGTGGCCGCGTGTAGCTGAATCCCGTCTAACGCGATTGTGTAGCTTCTACTGGTATCGCTGAATTTGCAGAATGAAGTCACTTTTAAATGCTGCGAGAGAATCTTCTTTTTGTGGAAATGCTAATGTTGACCCGAAATGGAAAAGAATGTAAAGGGCATCTCTTACCTGCAGCCGTCGGTTCTGGCCGAAAGTCTGTGCAACAATATCTGCCCAAGTTAGTGAAGTCAAATAACCTTGCTGGATTTTCATGTATGTGCGGTAGGAGACATTTCGGATATATCAGTGAGCAAATGTCAATGGAGTTATTATCTGCCTCAAACTATTGGAAATGGACATGTAGAAGACTTGAGTGCACAGACCCAGACTGAAGTGGAATGTCCTCTGCTCGGGAACTTTGGTTGAACAATGCAATAGGGAATTTTTAGTGCACTTGAAATAAACATGTTGTAGAGCAAGTAGTGGGAGCAAAGGGCTTAGAGCTCTTCCCAAGAGTGCCGGCTGTTGTAAATGCTGTCAAAATCCTGTGCAGATGTTAGCAGACTGAGCACCTCCGGTACACTGTAAAAAAATAAAAATTGGTTTAACTTAAAGTAAGTTACCTGGTTGCCTTAGAATTTTGAGTTCATTGAAATTAAAAAATTTGAGTTAATACAATAAAGGCGATTGGTTTAATCAAAAGAAACTCAAAATATTATATTATCTGAACCACATTAAGTTGATTTGACAAAAGAAAAAATGTTCTGATAACAAATCATAAAGAACCAATGCCATTTAAAAAAAAAAAAAAATTTGGTAACACTTTATAATAAGTATACAGTAATAAAGTACTTATTTCTAAATCATTTGCAAACTATTAGTTTGTAGTTAATTCATAGTAGTGAGTTCTTTATTCTTTGTAACTGTAATTAACCAAAATGTTGTTTAGTTCATCTTTAAAGAGTTAGATCATGTTTTATTCTTTAACAAATTAACTGTAAATAGTTTTCACTTTAGATTAGGTCACGGAAAAAGTCATTACGTGCTTTGAACCAACCACATTAATTGCATATTAAGTGTTCCTTTTTTTAAAATGTATATATTATAGTTTTCTGTGATGAGTATAGGTTTAGCTGTAGAGTTATTGTAAAGGGGATAGATTGTACAGTTTGTATAGTATAAAAACCATTATGCCTATGGAGAGTTCCTGTAAACAACGTGTGTGTGTGTGTGTGTGTGTGTGTGTGTGTGTGTGTGTGAATGCAATACAATTGAATGTAATTAATGTCTAATAAAGGTTGGTTTAAAGCGTATTTGTGTATATATCTCAATCTCATGAATAGGATGCATTTCAACTCGAGCAGGTCAATCAGTGACAATTTTGAGTTGATATTTGAAACAATTGTACTCTTTCTAGATTTTTTACTGTTGTTTCATTTCAGTCTAATATTACAGTCCTCTTTAGTCACAGTCAGACTTGACTTCTATTCTTAGCTACCTGCTCTAATAATTAGCATTTACGCAACATGTGCCCTTTCCTGCAGGTCTCTGGTAAGAAAGAACATAAATGCACTGCAAATGTAACACTCTTGACATGTTATCTAATGCACACTGGAACATTACTTTCAAGACAGAAATGTCTAGTTCAGTACAAGCAAGGAGAAAACGCTTATATTTGCAACAGATATTCATCCTGCAGCTCAGCGGAAGATCATTTCCTGTCCGTATGAAATGGAAATACAGCTAATTTAGTGAGATGATTGTGTGTGCAATGCAATCAGGCTACTGGAGATAGGGAAACACCTCTGCATTTCTTGCATCTCTCACTAGTCTAAATAATTAATCTAGCCTGGAGTGGGAAGGTTCCTGATACTGTCAATTTGTGCTGATGTTGCTATGCGCCAATGTCCATTATGACTATATGTGTGTACACATGCCTCTTTGAGTGAGTGGTTGGCTGAATACATTTGTGATTCAGACATGGTGAGCAATTACTCCTCCCTAATGGCTTCTGACGGTATTGATTTTGGAAAAGCGACCATTTGAGCATGTGCTAATGCATGTTTGGAGTATCTGTATTTTAAATCACAGTATGGGGTAAGTTTCTTGTTTTAAAGCTTGAAAAAATTAGCTTTTTTTTTTTTTAGCCTCCAAGTATATACTTGTGTGTAAATACTGTTGTGCTCAGCCATGACACTTATACAACCTGACTAAAACAATGCAGGACAGAGAGCCCCAAAAATAGTGTTGGAGCTGTGCTAACACCTAGGGCTCAGGAAGCGGCTGGTTAGAGTATGTGATAAAGGACACTTCCTGGCACTGATAAATAGACCTTTCCTGGCTGTTCTCTGCAAAGTAGAGTACTTGCTATTTGGTCAAGGGTTCATAACAATGGCCCTAGCTAGAATTGTGCAGACTGGAAATGCAGCGTTCTTGATGTGTTTTTTATATATTTATATATATATATCAGAAAGAAGAAGAAAGAGCTTTATCAGAAAGAGCTTTATTGCCAGGTATGTTGTTTACACATACTAGGAATTTGTTTTAGTGACAGAAGCTCCACAGTGCAACAGAGTGACAGCGACAAGACAAGACACATAATAAAAGGAATAAAATAATAATATACGAATTTACAAGATAGACAAAGTGCAAAAAAAGCAAAAAACAATATATAATATAGACAATTGT
>RJVU01072567.1:1963649-1983916 GCA_003731715.1 Anabarilius grahami | reverse complement strand
GCTCCAACACGCTCAAGATAATTATATATATATATATATAATTATAACGAGTTGTAGCTTTACAGTTGCATTATCATCTATCTGTTAGCAATCTTTTTGAGCAACTTCAGTCTGATTTTGGAAAATTTCATAGCGCTGAAACGGCCCTGGTTAAAGTGACTAACGACTTACTTTTGGCCTCTGATGCTGGATCTCCAACTATTCTTATTCTCTTAAACATTAGTGCCACTTTCGACACTGCAGAACATACTCATTTACTGAATCCCTTTGAAACAGTTTTTGTTATTTCCGGCACCATCTTAAACAGGTTTAGATCCTAGTTGACCGGACGCAGTTTGTTGCTTTGGGGGAATACAGGTCTGATATTGGGTCAGTTTCTACTGGCATCCCTCAGGGCTCAATTTTCGGACCCTTACTTTTTAATCTTTATTTATTCCCGCTTGTTCAACTCTTGCGTATTTTGGGTATCACTTTTATACCAATGACACACACATCTATATTCACTGTAAACATGGTCAAAGTGAGGCTGTCTCATTGCTTACTAAATGTATCTGTTAGATAAAATCATGGATGGCTAATAATTTTCTGTGCTTAAACAATGATAAGACTGAGGTCATGCTTATTGGTTCTCCTCATCAGCTCAGTTGGGCTGACCAAAGTCCTCTAATCATTGATGGTTCTGTACTTGAGTTTCATAGCAAATTAAGGATGCTTGGAGTGATCTTTGATTCCTCATTCATTGACATTTGATCCTCATGTACAAAGCATTGTTAAAGGCCCGCTGAAGTGTCTTGGCACGCGCAGCATTATTCGATGTGTTGACATAATTTCAACTGAAACAGAAAGACAGGGATATATATCGAACAGCCCCACCCCTTATTAAAAATAGCCAATAGCGTTTCGTTTGTTACAGCTCGGCCAGAGCCGTTAGACTCTGTAAAACCTCAGTTTCCTTCTAATGTCTAACCGTTTCTCCAACTAATGTCCTTTTATATCGCTTTAATATACAGCATTCTGAGCAGAATTCAAATTTGTCCGATACCTTTTGTGGTCTGTGCCGACTCACGACGCGCATATAATCGGCTCAGGTGCTTTCGTGTCTCTGGACCAGAGCAGACTGCACGCGTTACGGCGGATCATCCTATGTGACACTAAAGGCTGATTTATACTTCTGCGTCGAGTGTACGCCGTAGCTACGGCGTAGGCTGTGTGTCGCACGCATAGCCTACGACGTAGCCTGACATGCACCTCTTCAAAAATGTGAAGGCTGATTTATACTTCTGCGTCGGACCTACGCCGGAGCCTCTGCACCGTAGGCTATGCGTCTGTTTTCATTTATACTTCTGCGTTGTTGTCCGCGTCAACGTGCATGCAGACCACTAGAAGGCAGTGTCCACGGTCATGTTGAGTATCAAAACAAAAGCCGAAGAAGAAGCAGCTTGTCATGTACGTTTTCAGAGAAGTTTACAAAGAGAAGCGGCAAATAGGTAATGACTTTTGTTGCAGTTTGACAGTATGTGTCCCCTGAAACGGAGCGTTTTTCATTCCTATGGAAGTTGAAAGCTCTCGCTCTTCTCCGAGTGCTCCACGCCAGTTTTTTTAATCGAGGGAGGAGTTTTAGCAGACCAATCACACCGCTCGCGGTCCGCGTAGAATTGACGTTACATTTTTGAAGAGGTGCACGTCAGGCTACGTCGTAGGTTACGCGTGGTACAAACAGCCTATGCCGTAGCTACGGCGTACACTCGACGCAGAAGTATAAATCAGCCTTAACAACGCGTCAATTCTACGCGGACCGCAAGCACTTTGCTAGAAGTCTGCTAGAACCCCTCTCTCAGGTCGAAAAACAGGCACGGAGCAATCGAAGAAGAGCGAGCACTTTCAACTTCCATATCAATGAAAAAACACTCTTTCAGGGGACACATACAGTCAAACTGCAACAAAAGTCATTACCTATTTGCCGCTTCTCTGACAACAACATGACGAGCTGCTTCTTCGGCTTTTTGCCTTGATCCTCAACATGACCGCGGACACTGCCTCCTAGTGGTCTGCATGCACGTTGACACGGACAACGACGCAGAAGTATAAATGAAAATGAACGCATAGCCTACAGCGCAGAGGCTCCGGCGTAGGTCCGACGCAGAAGTATAAATCAGCCTTAACGTGAAAACGGACTTCATTCGGTTAATGGAAAGCATATTTACACTGTCTGAATCATTCCCTGTTCTCTATATAGTGCACTATGTGCCATTCACCATGTAGAAACTAGTATGTGAGCAAATGACCGATTTCGAGTGTAGAAGGAGGCGGGACTTCAGATTCTAGAGAACATTTGATTGGACAGAAGATTTGACGAGAAACTGAAGTGTGTTGTGATGTCATGAAAATCCGTGATCCATTTTAACGGAAGTGAGACTGTAAGATTGGAATGCTTATATCTCCTAAATGCGAATTTTGTCATTGTTTTGGAACACACCAGCTTATTCATAACCTTAAGGCTAACATTTTCATACTAAAAGCTAACTTAAATTTTGATTTCAGGGGGACTTTAAGACTTCTTTTATCTCAGAGATACTGCAATATATCGCCCCATGCTATCCCTTTCAGCTGCAGAAAAGTTAATTAACATATTTGTTTTCTCATTTGATTCTAAGCATTCTTTAAGTAAGTTACAGTACGTTCAAAATTCTGCAGCAAGAATTTTAACTAGGACCAAAACTAGAGATCATATTACTCCTGTATTGAAGTCACAAAATTGGCTACCGGTTAAGTATAGAGATTTCAAAGTTCTCATGCTCACATTCAAAGCTCAACTTTTAACACCTTATATTCCAAATTGAAGTCTTCGGTCTTCTCAGCAGGGTTTGTTGGTTGTCCATCAAACACGGTTTTGTTCCATGGGTGACAGAGCTAGACAAGTGGGTCAGAGCATCTCTAAAACTGCAGCTCTTGTGGGGTGTTCCCCATCTGCAGTGGTCAGTATCTATCAAAAGTGGTCCAAGGAAGGAACAGTGGTGAACCGGCGACAGGGTCATGGGCGGCCAAGGCTCATTGATGCACGTGGGGAGCGAAGGCTGGCCCGTGTGGTCCGATCCAACAGACAAGCTACTGTACCTCAAATTGTTCAAGAAGTTAATGCTGGTTCTGATAGAAAGGTGTCAGAATACAGAGTGCATCGCAGTTTGTTGCGTATGGGGCTGCACAGCTGCAGACCAGTCAGGGTGCCCATGCTGACCCCTGTCCACCACCGAAAGCGCTGGGCACGTGAGCATCAGAACTGGACCACGGAGCAATAGAAGAAGGTGGCCTGGTTTGATGAATCATGTTTTCTTTTACATCACATGGATGGTCGGGTGCGTGTGCGTCACTTACCTGGGGAACACATGGCACCAGGATGCACTATGGGAAGAAGGCAAGCCGGCAAGGTGGTGTGATGCTTTGGGAAATGTTCTGCTGGGAAACTTTGGTTCCTGCCATCCATGTGGATGTTACTTTGACATGTACCACCTACCTAAGCATTGTTGCAGACCATGTACACCCTTTCACAAAGCAAAAATGGTTCAGGAATGGTTTGAGGAGCACAACAATGAGTTTGAGGTGTTGACTTGGCCTCCAAATTCCACAGATCTCAATCTAATCAAGCTTCTGTGGGATGTGCTGAACAAACCGATCCATGTAGGCCCCACCTCACAACTTACAGGACTTAAAGGATCTGCTGCTAACGTCTTGGTGCCAGATACCACAGCACACCTTCAGGGGTCTAGTGGATTCAATGCCTCGACGGGTCAGGGCTGTTTTGGCAGCAAAAGCGGGACCAACACAATATTAGGAAGGTGGTCATAATGTTATGCCTGATCGGTTTATAGTATGCAGTGCTCCCCAGGTTTTCTCAGAGACACAGTAACTCCAATTATATGTGTAGCGGCAACTTACTCTGTAAAGTTACAAGGTGCACTTCTTCTCTCTTTCTATAAATCACTCCTTATTGCATCATATTCTGTCAGAACTTGAAGAAAATGTAACAAAAATTAAAGACCGACTCCCAGAACACAATCAGGATTCCCTGTGGGTATGCATCTCAGCTGTGCCAGAAGGCCAATTAAGAGCCAGTAGGAAAAAAAGAGAAGGGGGGTTTGGGTGTGAGAGGATGTGTGCATATGTATGGGATAGAAGAGGGGATGCTGCAGACAAATGAAGCAGCAGATTGCATGAGTGGACCTGCAGGCTTCCTCAAGAACAGGAGACAAAAGACACACTGTGTTCTCTGTGAGGTCTCTGTGGCCAGATGTGTGACATTCTGTGGCGGATGAATTAACTGTGTACTTGCAGTACATTTAATGAATATTTCTCCCCATTTTCTGTTGTTTCTAAGCCATGAAAAATACCTATTTTGCAATGTGCAAATTTGATGGTTTCATATATTAAACAAAATATAGACTTGTTCAGTCTCCCAGTATCACCCAGATGATGATCTATTCCTCTTTCCTTTTAAAGCTATCAAATCATGAGAAATCAGATTTTTTCTTTGTTTTCAGATAAAAGACCTTGATGTACCATTAAAAACTGTGACTTTCAGGACTCAAAACGTTTTACCTAAAGGCCTAAAGAGCATTTATTATAGACTTTTTCAGCTTGATTAAAGGGGCCTTAAGATAGTGTCCCACTAGCAGTCTTGAAACTCAAGTCAGTTGTGGTCAAGCATTTATCATCTGACAACTGTTTTTGATGAAATCTCACCCTCTTCAGAAGTTCCGGCAGCTATCAGACTGTAGCCCAAGACTGGTTGCCCAGTGAAGCTATGCAGGGTTGAGCCTTGTCAGTACATGTATGGGAGTCCACCTGGGAAACTATGGGTAGCTGCTGGAAGAGGTGTTAGTGAGGCCAGCAGGGGGTGCTCAACCTGTGGTCTGTGTGGGTCCTAACGCCTCAGTATAGTGCTGGGGACACTATACTGTAAAAAACACTGTCCTTTGGATGAGACATTAAACCGAGGTCCTGACCAGTGTTGGGGAAAGATACTATTAAAAGTAATGCATTACAATATTGCGTTACTCCCTAAAAAACTTGTATGAAAAGTAATGCATTACGTTACTTTTGCGTTACTTTTTCTCATCTGGGCTGGGCTTGCTTGTTTGTTTTTTAATAACAAAAATTATTTTATATAAATTTTTTTTTTATTGTTTTCAAATTATACAAAAAGAACAAAGATATACAAACCTAAACTCCCCATCCCCCAAACACCAGACATAAACAAAAAGATACTATATGTGATCTGGGGCCCGTTTCAATAAAGAGGTTCAACCAACTCTGAATTAAAACTTGAATTCTGAGTTGACTTACTCTGAGATGGGAAACTCTAAATTTTCAGTTTCAGAACAGCTGAATTGAGTTAGTTCAGTCGACTCTGGGTAGGTTGACTCGGAGTTAAGCGCGTGCACCACGACTATGAAAAGCCATCATCCATGGAGCTCTGATATTACGATTCACCATGGCAACAGCACGTGACAAAAGGACGTCCGGTCAATGCAAGTTTAATTCTTATCACTGTTATCATATCAAAGGTGAAAACTGGTAGAATGGTAAGTTATTGAACTAATATTCATTTTCATAGTATCTCACATGCAAAAAAAGAAGAAAAAAATAATTTAACAGGATGCAATAATAAGTGTAAATGATTTTATCATTATTAAACATTCGTTAGGCAATTTACTTCCACTTTTAGAACATTTACTTCATTTTTATTGAAAATAAATGCCTTTCTGATGTGATATGGGATGGGAAAAGGGAGAATAGCGAGCTCGGCAGAAGGCGGATTCGAACCCAGTCAACCGCATCACAAGTTAATTCTCCGCTTCTGACACACTACTGCCTACACCACTGAATTTTTACCTGGTCTGACATTGGTGGGCGGAGCTACTGTAAATTTGCACTTAGTAATAGACACTCCGAATAATCTTGTTTTACGTTTGCATTAAGATTATGTTTATTACCACACTGGCAGATATTGATAATTTTACTTAAGTAAAATGCACTTAATTTAGTTCCCCCAGGAAACAAGACTAAATATCTTATACCATTTTCTTATATAGAAAATCCATCTTGATTTAAGTATTTTTAGATATTTGTACTTGAAATAGGACAAAAAATACTTAGTACGAAAAGCATTTTTGCAGTGTGAATGAATGAGTGAACTATTTAAACATCACTAGCACTTTAAAAAGGGGGAGGAGACCGAAGGAAACTCTGGGTTTACCAAAGAAAACCTGCTCCCGATCAGGCTAGGTTCATGAGAGGTATGTCAACCCAAGAAAGCAGGTTAAGTCAAGCCTGTTTCTGAAAGAGAGGTAACTTATACTCAGAATCAGTTACCATGGTGACTTAACCTGCTTTCTTGGGTTGACATACCTCTCATTCTGAAACGGAAAACCCAGAGTTGCCCTCTTTTCAGGGTTAACATACTCAGAGTTTTCACTTAACCTCCTTTCTGAAACGGGCCCCAGGTGTCCATAAAGAAATAATAATAATAATAATAAATAATATTCATACTTACTTCATGTTGTTTATTACCCTCCCTCTTTCTTTTACAATGTCATATTATCTGCTTTCATTCCCTCAACAAAATTTAAAAAAGGTTGCCAGATATTATAAAATGCCCCAGTAGACCCTCTGACTGTATACCAAATTTTCTCCAGCTTAAGATCGTACATAACTTCCCTTATCCATTGACTAAATGTAGGTGGAAAAGGGTCTTTCCATTTAATCAGTATCAGTCTTCCAGCCAAAAGAGAACAGAAGGCCAATATTTTAATTTTACTTTTAGTAAAACTATTTTTTTCATGGGCCACACCAAACAATGCAATAAATGGAGATGGCTCTACTACCTCTCCAAATAGCCCAGAGAAGGTCTCGAAAATATTAGTCCAGAACATGTAAAGTGTTGCGGGAGCCTGCCTGCATCTTTCACATGTGGAATCTATGTTAGCTTTAATCTTAGAAAGTCTGACTTTAGACCAATGCAAACGGTGTACAATTTTAAACTGTATTACAGCATGTCTTAGGCAAATGGATGATGTAAAGATTCCCTGTATTATTTTGTGCCAGACTTCCTCTGAGATTAGTTCATCCAAATCTGCTTCCCATTTATTTTTGAGTGAATTTAAAGGTGTTGAATCATACATGCTGAGTAATTCATAGATCCTGCTTATAGCCTGTTTTTGGACTGATTTACATTTAAAAATTGAGTCTAATAAAGAAATTGAAGGGCATGATGGGAAATAATCACAATTCAATGCTACAAAATTTTGAAGTTGCAAATACCTATAGAAAATGTGACTTGGGAATGTTAAATTTCTGTTCAAATGATGCAAAATTTCCATCAATATAAAGTTCAGACATTGAGACCACACCCTTTCTTGCCCAAACCTCAAAAGCATCATCCCTCACTGATAGAGCAAACATGACATTTTTAGCAATTGGTGCAGCCTGTGATAAATCTTTAAGGGAAAATGATCGTCTAAACTGATTCCAAATTTTAACTGAATGTATAACAACTGGATTAGAAGTCAAGCTAGAGATTGGCTGTGTGAGTGGTATTTTAGAACATAATAAAGCTGCTAAAGACGTGGACCCAACTGAAGCCCCCTCCAGAGTCGTCCAGGCAGGGACAGTGATGGCATTCCTTAACCAGAACAGCAGTGTCCTTATGTTGGCTGCCCAATAATAATACATGAAATTTGGAAGTGCCATCCCTCCTTTTGTACGAGGTCTCTGCAGTATTTCTTTTAATTCTTGGTATTTTTTTGTTCCAAATAAAGGTCGATATCTGATTATTTAATTTGGAGAAGAACGATTTAAAAACGGTAGGCACTGAAAAGATATATAAAAACTTGGGCAGTACATTCATCTTTACTGTATTAATTCTTCCACCCAGTGAGAGGGGGAGGTGGTCCCATCACTCAATCTTGTTTTAGATTAGTTAAGAGAGGTGGGTTATTGGCCCCATACAAGTCCTTATACTTGTGCGTAACCCACACCCTAAGGTACTTCAGTTTTTAATGCTAATTCTGAAGGGAAATGAGCGTAAGGATAGCAGGCTGACCCCATCACCAACAGGCATTAGTTCACTTTTCTGGATATTAACTTTATAGCCAGATATTTTGCCGAATTCTGTAAGTAGAGTCACCAATTTAGGAAGACTTGACAGGGGTTGTGACAAGTATAATAACGTCATCCGCATAAAGCGAAACCTTATGTTCCAATCCTGCCCACTGAATACCCTTGATATCAGCTCTTTGTCTCAAAGCTAAAGCAAGGGGTTCCATTGCGACTGCAAGTAGAAGTGGGGACAAAGGACATCCCTGTCTCGTGCCGCGTTGAAGCTCAAAATAAGCAGATATATTATTATTAGTGCGCACGGCAGCCAACGGAGACGTATATAAAAGTTTGATCCATGATATAAGCTTAAGACCAAATCCACACCTCTCCAGTGTGTTGAAAAGAACCCCACTCCACCCGGTCAAACGCCTTTTCCGCATCCAGTGAAAGCACTACTTCGGGTGGAGAGGGGCTATAAAGAAAGTTCAGAAGTCATCTAATGTTAAAGAACGAGTGATGATTCTTAATAAAACCTGTTTGGTCAGGTGATATGACGGAAGGAAGCGCTCCCTCTAAACGTCGTGTGAGGACCTTAGCGAGCACTTTAGCATCAGTGTTTAGAAGGGAGATTGGACGGAATGAGCTGCACTCTTTTTTGAGAATTAATGAGATAATTGCTTGACGCATGGTTGGTGGTAGGATTTTTGATGAAAGCGATTCTTCAAAAACTGATAACAATAAAGGGGAAAGCTGTTCTGAGAATTTCTTTAAAGAAATCTGTTGGAAAACCATCCGGTCCCGGTGATTTGCCACCCTGCATAGATCTAATTGCTAATGTTATCTCTTCCACCATGAGGTCTGCTTCCAATTCAGCAGCCCTCACTGGGTCTATAGAGGGGATATAACAAAAATTATTTTATTCTATTTTTGGCAAATGTAAAGGCCCTTTCACACCATAAGTGAAATGAATAAGCTCTAGGCTGAAGGAAATGCAAATTTACACCTGTACAGTAGAGGGCGCAGCTCAGGCAAGAAAGTTCAGCACTCTTTAACAAGTAAAACAAAAAATGACACACAAATGAGTTCACGATTTCACTCAACATCCGGACAGGAGAGCTGTTTGTCAATAAATGGGAAATCAATGTAACCTGGGTTACTTATTTGAAAAAGTAACTCAGATATTGTGTTGTAAATTTTAAAAGTAATGCGTTACTCTACTAGTTACTTGGAAAAAAGTAATCTGATTACTTAACTCGCATTACTTGTAATGCGTTACCCCCAACACTAGTCCTGACTCTGTGGTCATAAATTCCATTCGATAAAGAGTCGGCGTGTAACCAGTAGACCCTCACTGCAGAACACACGAGGTCCAGGGGGTGGAGACTGTTAGGTTAAGGGATATGTAAAGTGGGAGGAGTTGGATCCAGATCCAGGGGGTGGAGACAGGTAGGTTTAGGGATATGTAAAGTGGGAGGAGTTGGATCTAGATCCAGGGGGTGGAGATGGGTAGGTTTAGATCCAGGGGGCAGAGACGGCTAGGTTTAGGGATATGTAAAGTGGGAGGAGTTGGATCTGGATCTCGTGTTCTGCAGTGAGGACCATCTCATCCTGGCCAAATTTGCCCATTGGCCTCTGTCCATCATCATGGCCTCTTAATCATCCCCATATATATATATATATACTGTTTGGCTTCATCACTGTCTGTGATGGGCTTGAGTGTGCACATTCTTGACATCCAGTAAGTGTTGCATGACGTTCTCCTGCGGCTCCAGAATGATTTGTAAGCTCTCTCCATGTATTATAATCCTATTTTCTAAACAACTAAAGAAATATGTGATAAGTTATGTAAAACCTGGTTATTTAGGCTGTTTATCTCCACACATCTTTCTGAAGGATCCCTGAACATTTCAATCTGACAGTAAACTGAGCGGCACATTTTTGGTGAAATGTCACATGTTTGCAGGCTTTGCAAAGAGGCTGTTCTCGAAGAATGGGGGAGTTTGAACACAAACGCAAAACTCACTGTTCACAGCTTGTGTGTGTGTGAGCACCAGAGCACAGTGTACAACTCTGTTGCTCATTTCATGTGTGAAGGGACCATTTTATTCTAACAGTCTTGTTTTTGCCACAAAAAAGTACTAACATATGATCAACTCAAGTTATAATGTTAGTAAAATCAAAAAGGCCCCCCGAGTAGGGTACTAGTGTTCCTTCTCACTGGATTAGGGTTTAAGAATAAATTGATAAACTGCTGGAGTTTATTACTGTGTTCCTCTTAATTAATTTTAGCAAGATGTCCTAATGAGAGAAATACAGACATTAGATTACTCAACTGAATCTTTGTAATCACATGACACAATTCAAATTCAAACAAAAGCCTTCTCTAACTTAATACACATACATATTTCAAAATTGCTTGCCATAAACTACAGAGGGAGACACTCCACCCCCAAACCCCCACCCTCTGTTATCCTCCCTCCCTCATTCCCTCCCTGTATCTGACACACACTCTCACACTCAGCTGCACACATGCCAGGATCCTCACACTGTACCTGAGCACTTCACTCCACGCAGCGACCACCCACGCTGGGATCCAGTGCGCGCGAGAGAAGGACAGAGTGGAAGGAACCCAGTGCTTTCCACAGCTGCACAGCTTCTTAGAGTCCCTTGATAATCTTCCCCCCACCAACACCCCATCATCATCATCATCATCATCACCACCACAGTCTCTTCAAGCCAGTTAGATCATGAACCTGCTCTTTTCTGGTTGCTAAGGAGGGGATATCGAGCTCCGAGGAGTGGACGAGGCGGTACTTACTAAGGTAATGCGCTCTTTCAGTCAGTTGTTTGTGTGACTGGGTGTCACTGTAAACTTGTACCAATGTTCGCTCGCACTGAATGATCAATTGTCATGTCCAGCGCTGGATTCAAGTGGCTCGAGAAGTGCTGGCGAGTTTGAAGTGAATCATCCTGTCGCCTCGCGCTCCCTGCTGTGCGTGCGCGTGTGCGCGCGACGGAGGGAGGGAAGCTGGAGTGAGTGAGTGAGCGCGAGCGAGTCTTTCACTGACAGGGTTTTTCTGCCTCTATATTCGGCATCGCTCTGTGGAGTGCTGTGTGAATTGGGACGGTGTTCCTGTGGGGATTGCGCTCTGAAAGCAGCTGTTTGTCTTTCTTAAATAGCTGCACATGTTTGTAGTGCAATGCGGCGCTGGGAAATCATGTCCACGTTTCTACCTTTAGGTTCGCTGGTGTTGATCACAAACAGCTGTTATGAGCTCGCGCTCCTCATGTGGCCAGCGTGGAAAAGCATAATCAACTCAGGGTTACTAATAAGTCCACGGATAATTTTAGGAGACCATGAGCAGATACTTCTTTTGTAGCACACTCGTGCAGGTGACACGCAGCGTACAGCAGTGAAGTACAGCCTGTAAAGAAGACGACCAAATGCATGGAGCCCCTCATTCTTTCTGTATGCAGGGCCGCATTAAGACTACAAGGGGCCCCTGGGCTTTACCTCTTGAGGGGGCCCTTCACCCACCAGAACTATTACCTACATTCACTCAATCTTCTTAATCACAAAGTGCAAGTTATACCTTTTATTTTGCATGAATAAATGCCATTGCCAAAACATCCGAACCTATAGGTCTGTTATAAAATATAAATATCACTGCATGAACTACATATTGGCACATAGTCTGAACTATTTGTACAGGCTACTCATTTCGAAGGCTGCATCCTCCGGAGGTCGCATTTGAAGGCTGTATAGGCCGGCTCATTTAAGAAAAACAACCGTTGGATTGCAAAGTAAGAAAGACAAAACCTCATGAGGAATAACCATCAATTTTATTATGGTTACTTTTCTTAAATAAGACATCCTTAATGATGTATGCAGCCTTCAAATGCGAGCTCCGGAGGACGCAGCCTCTAAAATGAGACGCAGATTCGAACAGTAACAAAGGCGTCAGACCATATCAATTCCAGCGCGAGTCCTTGTCTTTTGGAAGTGCATGCAAAGTGGATTTGCTTTCACACCGTAAAGATGTCATGTCAACATGTCAACAACACAAACCAAACTCTTCCAGTCTCAGTGTTTGAAGGCGGGTCAAAATAGATGTTGTTCGTGAGCAACCGGCTGCCATTACGCAAATTTTTACATTGTTATGTAGGTTTGTAACAGGAAGTGAGACTGGAATTGCTGAAGACTCATTTCGGCAGTTCAGAATCAATTCATTCTTTAAGGCAAAAATTACTTTTTTATCCTGCACTTTGATCTTTAAAACAATGTGACAAAAACACACACAAGTTCGACTCAAATGTTTAATGTCATGATTGTTACCATATATTTGCATTAGTTTATATCCAGCTGGTTGCTTTTATCAATTCGTTATGCAGCAAAGTTGCATAATTAAAACTAGTGTCATGAGAAATCAAACTGTATCGTTATGCAGCAGATATATATATAAACAAATCAGAAATGCATTCGATTTCAGTTCTCTTTTATCATCACTGTAATACAATACAAATCTTATTTAAATAATAATCAGTGTTCTAAAATATAAGCAAATAAAGGGTAAAATGGAAGCAAATAATGTATACATACATATAATATGTGTATAATAGGCCTATCAATGCTACGGCCTTTGTGTAGATATTTAAAGATGGTCATCTTTAAGCATGACTGTTTGGACTTATATTAAATGGTAACACTTTATAATAAGATTCCATATGTAAGGTTAATAAAAGTATTGTTCGTTGTTAATTTTTAACATTTCAACATTTTAAGTACAGTACCTCATTGAACGTTTTCAGAAACTGTATTTTTGTATGATTTGTATTTGTATTGGACTACTGACGACTGCAGGGTTCAGTGAGTGAAGGGTCGCACATCGGTCAAGAAGCGTAGCGCCGCACCACGTCTTTAAAATTAGAACACATTGTTTTCTTTGGGGCTGTTCACACAGAACGCGCTTTTCCATTCCAATGCGCTACTTTTTCTTTCTTTTTCTATGTAAACATGCGCTAGAAGGACGTGCAGAACCGTTGCTCTTGCTTCTTGCAGCATCTCGTGCATGACATGGCGTTCTAAAGCCATGAATCAGTTCAGCTCAGTTAAAATCAGTTAAAAAAAAGTTTTAAAAAGCGTCTCGAGACCTTGCGGTTTCCCCCAATCCACAGCCCGCGTCTCGCGTTTTTCAAAGCAAAAACTCGTTCTGTGTGAACGAGCCCTATGACTGTACGCACACAGACAGCGCCACTCGGTCTGTCCGCGTTGTCCAGATACTGATACTGTGAGTTGCCTGCTGCTAGACGCGGCGCGTCTTAATGCACTTCACGCGCAGGACCGCACATGTATTCAAAGCAAAGCGATGTTAAAGGGACAGTCATCACATTATAAAATCGGTTATATTTTTTCCGGCATCACCGGGGCCCTCCCTCAGCCCGGGGCCCTGGGCTTAAGCCCAGGTAAGCCCGTGCATTAATGCGGCCCAGTCTGTATGTCTGTCATTTTGGTATTAACAAAGACATTTTCCCACAGTTTTTAAGATGCACTTGGTTATCTTCAGTGCTTGGCATGTTGTAAAAACGATTAGGCCTATTTTGTTTAATCAGGAAGGTTTTCGGGATGTTTTAGCACGTTTGGGTTTCTGTATATACAGTTGTATTTGTTGTTGGTTGTATTTAAGTATGTAAGGTAAAAATGCCAATGTGTTAACTTAATACTTAAACCTCTCTTTGTTTTTCCAGTTAACACTATACGGTTGAAACTTCAAAAAGACGCTATTTCCTGTATTGTAGCAGGCTGTTGCTGTATTATGGCTCCTGAGAGGAACGCATAGGCTGTAGAGAAAGATGTGTATGTCAACATAAATACTCCATTATCTGAAACTGAAAACGGATCTATTGTCTTCTCTATTGACTCCAATTATGAGTGGTCGATAAATCGCTTTCTGTACAACCGATTAGACGAGTAGAAAGCTAAATCCCACAGCATTCATAACCCATGATTCAATGTAATTAGAGGTGGCCATTACCAATTATTTCCTTGGTACAATTTCGGTATTCTTGAACCAATGTCTTTATTTATTTTTTAATATTGAAACACAACTGAGGAAATTAAACTGAATGAACTTTTTTTTCGTACTATACCTTTTTTTTTGTCTCTATACCTTGTATCATTATACACCTTTTTGTTACAAATAAACATTTAAATTATATAAAGTATAGTGTTTTTAAAAAATTTTTTTTTATAAATATTCCAAAAAAAGAATACGGTATTGGTCACCAAAAAATGACAAATGTCAATTTACTCATCAACATGCTGCTTCAAACCCTTTTGATTTGTTTCCAGAAGTTCTTTCCACCTTACTTTCCATTAATGTGCGAGACTTCTAATTCATTGCAAAAAAATGGTAAAACTATTTGCACTACAAACCAATGTGTTTATGATTACAAAAAGTAATTAAGATAACTAATACCAGTTTGCAATAGCTTATCAAACAGCATAGCACACTGTTTTATGATGATACTGCTCTTGCATAAAAATAAAGGTGGTTCACATGAATCGTCTGCTGTATTTGAAATCTTCTGAAGCCATGCAATAACTTTGTACGATTAATAGTCTGAAATATAAGTAATGTCCCATCCGATTTAAATCTGACACATACTATACAAGTTCACCACATAAGGAGGATAACAAGAAAGAAGGTCATTGGTTCTCATGTATCATCAACATGTTCAAATTGAATGCGTGAAAGTGAACAAGACCCCTGACTGATAACCCCTGATAACAATAACCCCTGCCCTGATGCATGACTTTCTTTCCTCAGTGGAACACATTTTGAGTTATGTATGTCCAAATGTTTTTGTTTTTTTCACACTATGAAAGTAAATATGAACTACTGAAGCCCCCAAAGGGGTAAGCATCATAAATTAGTCCATTGCTTTATTCCAAGTCTTCAATAGTATTGTGAGAAACATACTGAAATTTAAGACAATTTTTATTGAGAATATTTCCCTCTGCTTTAGCTCTCAAATCTCATTCACACTTTTACACTAACAACTGTAGATACTTAATTCATTGTCTGGGTGGCACAGTGGAATTTTGTATGACTGATCTTCAGGTCTGTCCTTTCCCCACAGAGACCGAAAGAAATATCAAGAGACCAAGAATGGCTCAGGCCTCTCAGGACCAAGGTGCAGTGGGTGTGGCTGACCCAGATGAGGACTCACCCAACATGATAGCATACAGGAAGGTACTGCTGCTTTTTGCCTTTCGATTTTATATGCTTTGGATTTGCCATCTTTAAAGTCTAGTCAGCAAGTTAATGCTTGAAAGAAAAAGGAATTCAGTCAGCAAATATATATACAATGAGGGCAGGGCAGACTCAGAGTCATGAATATTGCTTAGTACTGGATTTGAATTTGAATTAGTTTATTTGTCTGTTTGCCAGTGCATTGTTATCACTTGATATTTATTCAGCTTCTTTGTGTATTGAATATTTCATTCCCTCCCTGACCCGCATGGTCATTTTTAATAAATGGAAGTTGCCTGATCTGTGTGAAAATGTCTGCATGGAAGCATATAGAAAGCATGAAGTATTTCTTTATAATTCAAAGAATTTATGGCTGTGCATTTCTTATTCCAGCTCTGGCTTTTGTGGTAAACTTCTGCTCCTACATTTAAAGTTATAAACGTTTCATGAGAAAAAGACTTACATTTGCCATGCCAGTTTGCTGTATTCGATCATGTGGTGTATTTAAGATGAATTCTGATCTCAGAGGAGAAAATAGCTGTCAGGGAGTGATTAATTGAATAGGATTCCCCAACATCTCTATCAAGCCGTAAACCCATAATAGCAACCCGTTTTCTTTTTCATGTTAGTTTTTCTATAGAAACTGTACTTATTTGCTTTGTGCCATCTTTCTGCTTGACCAGTTAGCCTGGAACCTCCCACAACCATGTCTTTTATGGAAAACCAAGTGAAGCATATTGATGCCAAATGATTTGCTTCTATCTGAGTGGAGATAATCAGCTCAAGCTGGCGCAAAGATATTGCCAAATTGACAGAGAAACATTGTGGTGGAGAGTGCACCTTTAGATTAAGCCAATGAGACGCAAACAAATTTTAAACTAATCATTCTTTGGAGACCCTTTGCTAAGTATATCTAAATAAAACGTTATTTATGAAGAATCAGTGGCACTGAGAAGTACGTCATTGATATTAATACACTATAAGGCACATAATATAACATAATAATAAGGCACAATATGTGCTTTTTTGCCAGAGGTCGCTTATTCAAAACAAAGGCGTAGCTTGATGACGCCTTGATTTCGCGGAATCATGGGAGGTGTTGTTTTCATGTCTACAGCCGGAGACTTGGGCAGAAATCATATTCATGGATTAGCTAATATAGTAAAGATTTATTATCATTACTGTAGTATGAAGCAGGGTGTGGCTGAAAACCGTTGGAGCAGAATACGACCGTTTCCGCTTCTTCCTGTCATGTGTATGTGGGTAATGCAGTGCTGTTTTATCAAATTAGATACATTTGTGTGTTGAAAGTTGTTATAGTGCTACTCTGTGCGTTCATTTGGCAGCTACTATGAGACACTTGTTGCACACTGCACTAAACTAGATCGATATTCGGCATGGTAAAACATGGTACTCGCTGTAAATCAAAATTTAAACAATAAGACTGACTTTGTTGAGATATATAACAATGATTAGTTATCTGTCTATGAATGTATCCAAACAGTTGCTCACCTGTCTAATAAAAACACATAATATATTAGTGTCTTTGGTGTTTTCATGGTTTCTACAAAATAAAACCAGAAATCGAGGGTAACGTGGGTGTGATGTCATTGGCGACGCATGGACACGGTCCGTGTCCTGGTTAATATTGCTTATTTCTCTGGATTTAAACATTCTTGGAAACATTTGGGATAATGTAAGTAGCCTACACAAGTCAACAAAATACTTTGTTCTAGTGGTTTTTGGATATTTTAACCTAAAAATCTTACATATTTGTGCCTGTAATGAGATTTTCCAGTTAAAATATCCCAAATTCCTTGAAACAATACAAGTTTTCTTGAAGAGCACAAAATCATAAGGTATTAAGACATTTTTTTTTAAAATGCATCTTCAATATGAGTGAAAATATTTTTAGATATTTATACTGGAAGGCAAGCCAAAAAAAAAAAAGCATTTAAAATGTATACATGTCATAAATAGCATTCCAGTTAATATGTTGATGAATGATTTTGGACTCCAATGTTTATGAATAAAAATGGAAGTGCCAACAGGGTGTTTTTTTTTTTTTTAAAGCCTGAAAAATGTCTAGTTTTGATTACAACTGTCAGACGTTTTCAGATCGGTGTGGAACTTATATAGGATAGAGACCACTGACCTGCAATGAGATGATTTCATTGGCTTTTTGATTGATAGCTTGCTGTTCCTTTGGTTGCTTACTACCTCACAGGGATATGAGATGGGCACCAGATGGCTCACAATATGCTCTAGGCACATGGAAGAAATTCCCAGTGTCCCTAGGGCATGAGCATGAGTTCATAGTGTCTGATATTCTTCTGTGTTGAAACAGACAAACACCCAGTCTAGTGTGATGGCATGGAAGTCTCTCCTGGAAAATGAGTCCACAGTCCTTCTCTCTCGCTGTGACCCATGCGGTGATGGCTGACTGTGCTCTTTTGCACCCTGTTGTAGTGGATGTTGTGTCTTGGTACGCACCTCATCTCAGTTTTTTTCTGGTTTAAGAGGAGAAAACAAGAGGGATAGCGCATGCATGTGTGAACAGACACAATTAACCTGGATGCGCAGCGAGACAGGACTGACTTTGATGAATTTACCCATTAAGGAGAGCATGCAAAGCCCCAAGGGGTGTGAACATCATTACCATGTGCGAGAAATGCAGAAAGAGGGTGAGACTATGGGAGAGAGTATTCACTGGCTTGTAGAGACCTTTTTCTTCCCAATATGCAATTCAGTCAACCTTTCTGAAGCTGACAGCAATCTCAGTGTGTTCTGTTATGGTGCGTGAGCACATGCTGTGTTCTTATGCCTTGAAAAAGACAAGTCTTCCCGCTGCATGGGGAATAAAAAAGTGAAAGTGAAAATGACATGTGGCCAAGTATGGTGTCTCATTGTGGGTAATGAGAGTGGAAGAGAGGGATTCATTCACTCCCCCCACCTACATTTCCTGCTGGTACTGAGACTCGAACCGGCAACCTTCGTGTTACAAGTCCGACTCTCAGCCAACTGCCCCCAAAATAACATAGGTATGGGTAATGTATGGGGTTAACAAATTACAAGTAATGCAAGTTATGTAATCAGATTACTTTTTCAAGTAACTAAAGTAACACAATACTTTTAAATTTACAACAAAATATCTGAGTTACTTTTTCAAATAAGTAATGCAAGTTACTTTTTCCCATTTATTGACTGACACCTCTCATGTTGAGAGAAATTTGGTGATCCAATTCAATTATACTAATAAGCAAAAGATTAATAAGATTTAATTTTTGTTTTGTTTTTATTGCTGAAGTAAGAGTTGAACTTTCTTCTCCTGCATCCTATTCTTCTCCAATCCAGAATGGCAGCACAGCTGAAATGTTTATTTGAGCTGCGCCCTCTACTGTACAGGTGTGAATTTGCATTCTTTTCACTTTTGGTGTGAAAGAGGCTTTACATTTGCGAAAAATAGAAACTTTTTTTGTTATTAAAAAACAAACGAGATAGCCCAGTCCAGATGAGAAAAAGTAACACAAAAGTAACGTAATGCATTACTCTCCATAAAAAGTAACTAAGTAATGCAGTTAGTTACTTATTTGGGAGTAACGCAATATTGTAACGCATTACTTTTAAAAGTAACTTTCCCCAACACTGATGGCCACTACCAGTAGGTTGTCTTGTTCTCCCTTTTTTTTCCCCTGATTCTTTGCAGAGAATACACTTTAAATCAACTGTATCAACTGTATGAAGGATATTATTTGTTCCTGAGGTAATATGAGACAAAATACCTCCAGGTTAGTCTGTTTCCCTGACATCCACTGACCCTTTCAAATAAGTGCAGAACTAAGTGAGAATCTGACACGCTCAAAAATTCTGTTGGGGCAGTTGAGTATTTTTAGTGTTGTTCTGTGCAACCTTCAAGGCTTTATTGTAATATATAAACGTAATATTCTTTGGGTATTGTTTCTTATGACAGTTCCCAGTGCAGCTTCATCTAGTGAGATATGTGGATTTGTTTGTCTGCCTTTGCAGAAAATAATCTGCCAATTCCCCCCAAAACAGCAATTAGAATGGGAAGCTGTTCTTCCAACAAAGCCCAGGTGAAAGTATCTTTTCCCATGCTATTCTTCCATCTCTGGCATGTGCAAGCTGAGCTGTCAGTGCATTTAAATTTTTCTGTAAGAAATGTTGGTAAGATTCTATATATAATTCTAAATAAATGGATGTACTTATAATAAGTAGGGTAGAGAGAGAACCTTTCAACAGTTCTATACATTGGAATGGATTATGGCCAGCTGAATTAATCGGGCAGAGGGAAGGATACAGAGACGTTTATTTCTCCTGTCACATCTCAAGTGTCATCAGCTCTGTGCTGACCTCAGATGCCCTTTAAATCACTGTCAGTCTCACTTGTGTCTACCTTGATTCTATTATCGATGTCATTTTACGACAGAACAGTGCATGCACCTTTTAACCTTTCTTTGTATGCTCATTTTGTAATTTTGAAACGGGCTTAAATTATTTAGTCAATGACCCGTGCACCTTTGTTGATTGCAGCTTGCTGCCGACAGAAGAGATTTCTCACTGAAGCCTGCCATGGGCTCACAATGTCAGAACCGGAATATATAACCAACAGCGAAAGGATAAATTAGCCGGACAGTATTGGAGTCTGGCATGCTGGGCCATTTGTATCAAGTGGAGTTTTCCAGCAGAAGATAACTGACAAATATTTTACACAAGATTTATGTCTCACTTTCATGTTTACAGCTAAGGCTCAGGCAATTTTCCTGCCCGCTCATCTCAGGAAAACATAGCTGACTTGGGAACCACTGAAGCTTTGTTCATTTTGTTTTGAGGAAACTGAGCCAATGATTTGCAGGTAGCCACAGATATGAGATGTGTGACTGTCTGAACGGAGGGAATATA
>RJVU01072567.1:1901954-1963300 GCA_003731715.1 Anabarilius grahami | reverse complement strand
TCAATTTCAATTTCAATTGAGCTTTATTAGCATGACTGTGAATCACAATGTTGCCAAAGCATTAACATATATATAAATAATAAAATAAACAAACAAACCAAACATATGTATACATCATGCTATATGTAGCATAGTAAATAAATCCATCTTAGTAAATTAATAAATAAAGCAATAAATATCTCTCACTCTCTCTCTCATATATATATGAAGAGTTCAGATGCAAAAGCCTCTAAGTGCCATCTGAAATTTTCTTCTCAAACGAACATTTTTATCAAGCTCGTATGTTTAGGTTCAGTAATTTCACTTTAATGGCAAGTAATAGGTCCCTTTCATTGCCATTAAAGTTAAATAACTTAACATAAACATACAAGCAAAAAAATTTCAGATGGCACTTAGAGGCTTTTGCATCTGAACTCTTCATATATATATAATATATATATATAAAACATTTATTGGCCAATTTACAATCAAATACTTAAAGGGGTGGTTGATTATGATTTCACTTTTTTAACTTTAGTTAGTGTGTAATGTTGCTGTTAGAGAATAAACAACATCTGCAAAGTTATAACGCTCAAAGTTCAATGCAAAGGGAGATATTTTCTTTTAAAGAATTCTGTTTAAGGAATACAACTGAACTTCAGTTCAATGCTGGATTTGCACAAAAGATTAACATGACGGCACATGCTAGTCGATGAGTTGAATCAACTCCACAGCAACTACATACATTTATCCACTAACCGTTCAGAAATGTCCAGATGCATTCTATAAGTTGTTACTTCTTCCTGAGTCTCTCCATCAGTGTCCAACTTCGGTTTGAACAGTGCAAGGCTGAACACTATTACTAACAATCGTCATTTTGGCTGCGTGAGATTCTCCAGCTTTGTTGTTGTTGAGCAACCGAAGCGTGAGCTGTTAAGCTCGGCCTTCTTTTGGAAAGTGGCCGGGAGCAGCAGGTCATTTGCATTGAAAGGGACATACACAAAAATGGCATGTTTTTGCTCACTCCCAAATAGGGGCACTTCACAGACACATTCTGGGGACACCAAAGACTTTTATTACATTTTGTAAAAGGGGCATTATAGGTCCCCTTTAATGACTGTAATGAGTTAAATATGGTATGATTTATGATATTTGTGAATGAAAGTAAATTATTTTCCATTCAGCAGACACTTTTATTATTCAGAGTGATGCTAATTGTGTTGTACAGGAGACCATCCCTGGAGCAATCTGGAGTTTAGTGCCCTGTTTAAGAGCCCAGTGGTCACAGAACAGTGTGGGGATTACAGTAACTAAATTTTCTGGGTCACGCCTCCTTTAGATTAAACCTGCAACCTTTGCATTGGCAAATTAAACAACCACCATTTCGAATTTTCATGTGGTTTTCCGCTACCGTGTCCTGTTGAGAGACCATGACAAAAACATGAGGAACGTTGCTAGATCTAATCAAGAGGCAACAAAGCAAATCTTTCCCAAATGATCCTTTATTAATTACAGGTATAAAGGATGAACCAGGTGGGAAGAAATATACTTTGGTGGCTCTTGAAGCTAATTATATCAGTCAGGCCTATTATCATCCCATATTCAGCTGTAATTAATTACTGTCATCCATAGTCTGCACTACAGTGGCCATTTTTGGCTCGAAGAGAAACAACCGAAGTGAAAAATGTCTATCTCCATATTTTATTTGGCATGAAAATGAAGTGAGGGTAATGTTAAAAGGAGCGGTGTGGAAAGAGCTGCAGAAAAGCTTTGCGTTCTGGTACTGTAGTAGATAGACAGGTGCCGTAAGACGACTTAATATAAAACAGCAGTACAGTAGCTTGATATGCTCCTCATTATCACTTCACACAAGCAGACAGAAAGGACTAGTGCCCCATTATTGCTTTTTTCTTGTGTTTTTGCTTGTGGGTGTGGGTGTGGGGTGTGCAGGTTTGTCCTTGTGTGAATTCTGACAGCTCAGTTAATTATTTCTTTCAAGCTCTGTTGAACTTATTTGGGCAAGTATTTCTTTGGGCGGATTTCTTATTTGTGTTATTTTCTACACTTAACCAATTAGTTCATGACAGATGACAGAGTTTGCTAACCTTCAAATGAACAGCATTTGCCTCTGCACATAATTTAAAATGCCAAATCTGCAAATATTGTTTGGTGCTTCACACAATCAATTCATGTTTCCCTTTTTATCCTCAGATGCTGCATCCAGCTAAAGGCTCCTCTCTGGCTTTAGGACTTACAAGCACATGCATGAGTTTGGTATTGAAACAGAATGCTGAATTTGTACAGAATTTGTTGAAAGGGATTTGAGGAAGTGGCAGGGATTTGTACCACTTTCAGATGTTCCCTTGCACTGTTTTAGGAGTGTTCAAGAGGGTCGTTGCACTGGATTAAACTCTCGAGTAAGCAATTATACAGTTTCATTTGAGGTCAAAGGAAGGTCTCAGGTTTAATCTGTACTGTTTTAGGCGTGTTGGCTCCTGTCTTCATCCCCAAATGGCTATATTTCAGGGCTGTAGCAGCTCTGGCAATGTTTTTCTCACCCTTTGATTGTTTGTTTGCACACAAAAAGAGTTATTTAGTTATTAATCTGCTGGGGCCTTGAAATGCTGTCATGACACGATGATGTATCCCGGCGGAACACTTCAATATGAAGGGCATCCAGGAGGGGGCTGGAGCAAGCATCCTAATCTCTGTTTTACAATATATGTGAATCGGCTGGTATAGACGAGCTGCATTACTTTTGAATTCCTCATATGAATATTTTTAGCAAATATAATCAGTTATTGTACCATATTAAAAGACAACAAACTTTTTCACCTAATAGCTATCAAAATTAAAGGAAAGGATAGTCCACCTAAAACTGAAAATTCTATCATTATTTACTCACCATCATGTCATCCTAAACCTGCTTGACTCTTTGTTCTGTGGAACATAAAAGAAGATATTTTGAAGAATGTTGGTAACCAAAACGTTTTGGTTCCCATTGACTTCCATTTATATGGGGAAAAAATAAAATAGAAGTCAAAAGGTGTTCAACTAGATCGATCAGCGAGATTTGCTGCTTGCAGTGGGGGGCGGAATTGATAACGGAGCCGCCAAGTCCGACACTTTCTGCTTCCCATAGTGAAGCTTGCGCAGTGTTTATGCAATTTTTCACAGACAAAGTGGATTAGATGCAATATTTGTCCAATACACGGATGTTTCAGATGTTTTCATAAAGCAGCAGAAACACTTTTCATGTACTGCTTAATACAGCGCCATCTGTTCTTGTGGTACTTTGATGCCATACGTCACAGTGATGTGGCATCGGCGCAGTCTCAGGTTGGACAACATTTTGAACCGGCATGCACATCTTCAAGTCAGATGCCAATCGGTTTGTGCAGTGCTGCATGAAGTCGAACTTACCTATTGGGAACACAAACTGGTGACCAAAATTCTTCAATTTTCACATGTGGACCATCCCTTTCACTATGAGATTAGAATCAGCATCCTCGGTTGTTGTGGTGCTTAGGCTCGGAATAAGAACAGATGCTGATATTGTTGCACTATGCAGTTTTGTCTGGACAATCCGCTATTGGGCTACATTAGCATATGGATGTATGAAGGTTATTGTATGCTGAAACAATCACATCATTTGCAGTTAAAAAGAGCCAGAGCCCTACTTTCCAAGGTGTTATTTCACAAGCATAATGAAGGCGGCCATTTCAAAGGCAGCCATTCTATGAAAATGGCATGAAGACCTATTCATACTATGGGTGTGCACAGGCCACTTCTTGCGAATCCGTTATGAGCCAAGCCTCACGCATTAGGCGTAAAGATTAGGATTGAAGGCTCCTCGGAACAATAGAAAGATACACCTGTATTTTCAATTCACTTTCTCAAAAGAGCACCTGGTTCTTCATGTATCTAATTGTTTATTGTCTAAAAAGATAGCCCACACACACACATTTTCTTAAAGGTTACACAATGAATCTCACCAAACAATATGTCTCAGCACTCAGCAGATATTTGCTGTGTAGAGTTGGTATGCTGAGTCATTTTGAAATATACACAGTAATGTAAACTGTTCAGTAAATGTGTTCTGATTGGTGATAAGCCTGATTTATACGTTCGCCTGGACATTTATTTTCATTAAAAGGTTATTTCTGGTATTGTTGGCACATTTTGTAAATGTAACTAACTAACTTAGATTGCACAAACTGGGTGCCGGTGTGGTGAGACGTACATGCTCGGCCAGATTTGCCTTGCATTCGTGCATCTTCAGATGCAGAGCCACGCAGAAAGTTACAAAATTTGCTGTGCACGCCGCCCCACGAAATGGGTTTGCGCGCACTCGATGCGCACTTCCGCCAATGCCACGATGACATCATTTTTGTTGCGCGCACCCAAGCGAACTTTTGGACACGTCGAGTATAAATCAGGCTTTAGGTGGTTTCTAGGTGTTCAGAGTATTGTTGAAGAGGCCAACTGTGCAGTGTGCAATGTAGTATAAAATGCCAAAACATTTCAAATTACATTGTTTTTTATCAGCTCTTTGCAATAACAAAGAATTCTCTAGGATTTTCTTCATGCTTACCAGTATTCTAGCAAAAATGGTCCCAAGACTAAACTGTTTTATTGGAAAATGAAGCGGTTTTCTCGCTATTGATTTTTTGTAATTGAGATCCATGGCTTTGAAGAGAGGCTTAAGAGGTTGGTCAGGTCAAAAGACTGGGAGCAGGTTCCATTCATGAGTCCATGATTTATAAATGTGAACTTTACCCAGACTACTGTAGCACTGCTGCTCCTCAAAGACACTAGCAGGAAGCCACTGTCCATTAATGGACGCAGTAAAACCTTTCACTCTAAATGACTCCACTTTTTTATTATTTATTTTTATTGTTCAGACTTCCGTCAGATTTCTGGTCTTGTTCGGAGGTGTTTTAAGCATAAGTAAATGCTTATAGTAGGTCAAGGATCACATATAGCATAATAATTGGCTCAAGAGTGAGGAAGATTAATATTAAATCTGTTTATGTCAACAATGTAAAATGACCTCACATTTGAATGCCAAAATACTACAGTAATTCATCCTGATTCTCACACAGCTTTTTAGTTATGAGCAGCACTAGTATGGAGGCCAAATGCCACAGATAAACCCGCTAGATAAGAAACTGCCATGAAAGTAAACTAGTGGGTCCCACATGGCAGTGATGTAGTTGTCTACTTTATTTTGTTTATTTTGTAGATGCTACCACAAACAACTCATCAAGATTCACTCTGTTACCAATACAAATAGAGCCAAAAATATTTATTCATGTGGTGGTGCATGCTGGGAAACAGTGTCCAGTTTTTTTCAAGGGATGATATGACAGTTTAAAAATGGATCTTGATGTCAAAAGGTTAGTGACCCCTGTTCTAGGTTCTTGTGAATGAGCCTTGAGGGAACAACTCTATATTTAGGCATGTGATACTACATCCTGTAACCTCAGTGAGGAATGGCAGATGAGCCTGGGCCGTTTTTGTTGAGGCTGATTGACACAGGTGATCTTTGTTCCCATAAGTCATGTAGACGGATTGATGATGTGTTGCAGTCAATGTATTGGCTGTGAGCGAAATGCTCCTCTTATCTAACAGAGACTCAAAGCCTCAGTGATCCAGAATGCAGTCCCCTTGATTATGAATGTCTCTCCTGACATCACACTCCCTTTTAAGTGTTTCAACTGGCAGACACAGATAAGGCCAGTTGCTGTTTGAATTGGCGAGCTGCTGTCAAGTCCCGGTGGGCTGCTCTTTCTTTTAAATATGGACGAAAAGGTGAAATAGGGAGCAGAAAAGGGAACGGGGGATTTAGGTGAAGAGGATTGATAGTGACATTTGATGTTGTATTTACTAAATGCTAGGCTATCTGAACAGCATTTAGCATTGAAGGATTAGCATAGCAGTAATGAAACCCTTGCCCTTGGCATTTTAACCATCCACACTAAGTCACAGCCTGCACTTCGATGGCATTCTGTATGGCAGCCACCTACCTTCACCTGGGACCTTCCTGTTTAATACAGGAAAATGCAGTAACCTCAGTTTACATTAGTTTTATTCGCATGCATTCTTCCAAGGCAGCTTCTGAAATCAAACCTATTTGAGATCACTGTGTATTTAATCCAGGTTGGTTCAACACGGTTAGAGTGCCGCTTTACTGCACTGTCTAACATTGTCACGCCGCAGAGACAAGTGTCGTAATCACAGAGAAAGTGCCAGAAAGCCGGGCTGGGTGATGGATAAATAATTGAAGTGTGGGATGGCAGGATTAGAGGGTGGCGTTGAAGGGCACAGCTCTGTAGATTTGTGCGTGTGTGTGTGTGTGTGCATGAATAGTTGATGAAGACAGCTGTGGGACAGTTTAAGAGCTCATTAAGATGCTTTTGCAGAGTCCATTGTCCATTGTGAAGAAAGCCTAAGTGAGACAGAAGAAAATGTGCAGGAGTGAGAACTGCCTTCAGATTTCTATGTTCATTTGTTTTGTGACATGAAAGTACTGGCCTGTCATTGGAACGTGTGCAGTGAGTGGTTTTTAGTAGTTTAGATGAGAGTTTTGTCTCTTTTAGCATTTTTATATATAAAAAATATATATAAATATATATTTTATATGTATTTATATATATATATATAAAAACAGATTTGATAAGAAATAATTGCCACTGGGTCAGTTAATTCCAAAACTTTTTTTTTTGTGGAATATAAAAGATGAGATTTTGAATAATGTTGCAACTGTTTTTGTCCAATAATGAAAGTCAATGGGGTTCAAAATAACATTGGACCCCATTGACTTTCTTTGTATGGGGGAATGTTTTGAATGTTTTTTGAGGCTTTTTAAAAAACATCTTTTATATTCCAGAGAAGAAAGAAAGTCATACAGGTTTGGAAAGACATGAGTAAATGATTAAATAAAACGATCTATCTTTTACATTTTCTATGAATGATGTTGTCATTGTGAAATTAATTTTAAAATAAGGAATGAAGTCACATTGTGAGACATTAAGCCACTTACAATTATGGTAGAAAAGTTTGTTAGAGATATGTCATATTACCGACTTCAGTACCAATCGTTACTGAAATGTAAAAAATGTAACGCTTTGAGCATTGAGTGGATTCGTAAACACCTCTGATTGGCCGTTGTGTTGATGCGCTCATCAGATATGTCTGTGATTGGCTACAATCATCAACGCATGGGAGCATTTGAAAGCACACGGAAGTGTTTAAATTTGAAAGCAGTTTTAAAGCGGTAGGGGTAGTGTTTTAAAGCAGGCGTCTATCAGTGGACTGGTCCACGATAGATGCCTGCTTTCTAACGCTCCTGTGTGTATCTGTGTAAGCGCTCTGTGAAGAGCATCATCGATGACTATTTACAGTGTTTTTGAAGTGTTGATCATTGAACCAATCACAGACATATCCAATGAGCTCGTCAACACAGTGGCCAGTCAGAGGTGTTTACGAATCTGCTCAACAGCACCCAAAGCGTCACATTTTTTACATTTCAGTACCAACTTGTTACCGAGGTCGGTACTTTTGACAACTCACTGTAAACCCAAATAAGTTGGACTAACTCAAATAATTTTAGTTATGATATTCTCAATTTTCAGTAAGCAGAACTATCATGTTTTTAGTTTGTTGTACTCATGCATGTTAATTGCTCCTAACTTGAAGTACAAAGTTAGCTAACTTATACATTTTGATAGCAATTAACATAAAAGATTTAGTTAATTAACTTTTTTTATTTTGAGTTCTTGCAAATCAAATGAATCGCAGTTATTAGAAAGTCATTTTGAGAGATTCACTTTGATTTATTCTTCATGTGTAAATCACAGATAGGGTCTGCTAAATTAATAAATGTAAATAAAATTGAAATTGAAAGATATAGAAAGAAACTTTGATGGTGCCAGTCAATTTTCATAAATCATACAGAACAGAATCAAATATGTCATTTATAAAGTCATATAATATATGAAGGCAAATTTACTGTGTTAAAGCGATAGTTTGCCTAAAAATGAATTTTGTCATAATTTACTCACCCTCATGTAATTCCAAACTTACTTTCTTCTGCACAACACAAAAGATATTTTGAGACATGTTTTTTTTTTTTTTTTTTGCCTATACAATGGAAATTAATGGCAACATTTTGTGTTTAGAAGAAAGTTAGTTGTACAGATTTGGAACAAAATGAGGGTGAACTTATTTACAAATAAGTTATTGTGTTAAATATATTGCATTCAATAACACATTAGCTTTGAAAGGCCTAATAATAATGTAATCTGTAATATATAAAAAATTAGCCTACCGTATTTGTGTGCTTCACACCTTTTTATTGCTTTAGCTACATATCAACAAAGTGGGGCAAGCCCAGGCTGAGCTTCTGTTCTGGACTGGAGACATCAAACCACATGAGGTCTGTCTGTACCACGTCCATATGCTTCCAGTTTTCGGTGTGAACGCGAGGCATATGCCCATGCGCCTTTAAAAAAAAACCAAAGCAAGATTGAGCAGATGCTCTGCCCACAAGAGATAAGTATAGATTTTATAGATCTCACCCTCTCTTCCGTCTGTGGGCTCTATTAAGACCTGGACACGGTACAATCCATCTCGAATGACAGCTACTGTTCATTAGCCCATCATACTGAAATAAATGACAAGCCTGTTCACATTTTCACTCTTTCTGCGAAATTTCAGCTGTCCTCTTCATCTTCCTCTATTCTTCTCTTTATTTTATACTATGCATAGGCGTTCACATATTCTCTCTCCTTCCATTGCTCTCAATTTTTGTCACACTGATGCACAAACATTCTTTTTCTGTCTTTCTCCTTCAGTTGTCTTGCTGTCACTCTCCTACACTCTTCGTCCTCTCTCTCTCTAACACACACATGCAAACTCACACACAGCTTTATGCTTTACACATGATTGCTGCTGCTGTGGTGCTTATCTCTTCTGGGAGTATAATATTTTTATTTATTTATTTGTATTTATTTATTTTTGCTGCATGGGAACAATTCCCAGACACACTTTCAAATCTAAACTTCAGAAAAATAATTGCTAATGCATATGCCAGTGTTATTGGGATACTTTAAAATTGCAACATGCCATGTTATAAGCTACCCCCATCATATTATATAATATGTTTAACCATGTAACGGATTATAAATTTATCATTTAATTAGAGCCAAAAATTTTTGGCACAGAACCAGTGAATTGGTTGCTTTTTGGTTGCTTCACTACTTTTAGTTAGCTACTCACTGCAACTGTATAGAGGAGCTACTTGCGTATTTCCCCTCTTGAATAACTGATCTTTTTATTTTGAATTAGAATCTCGAATATTCTGGAATCACAAAAAGAAAAAAAAAAGAATAATGCACTGAAAAATATTGGAGAAGGATTTAAAAAAACAAAAAAAACAATAGGATAAGTGACTCTTTCCTCCTCTCTCTTATTAAGCCACTTGTACACGTTACTTGACCCTAAGCCAAAATTAACACATTAACACTGCTAATTAAATTTGATGAGACTGTAAATTGCTGTTAAATGCATATTCGCCATGCATTCTGCATACTAAATTGAGCATCAAAAAATAAATCTATTTAATTGCACTAATTCATATTTTGTTTTTCAGATGTACTTTTGTCTTTTTTGTATTCATATAATGTCTTTTAAGTGTGTCTCCTCTCTTGGTTGAAGAATAACAATACAAATTCCTTTAACAACTGATTGTGAAATCCTTCCTACGGATCTGACTCCGCTTCCTTTCTCCACTGTCAGATGCGAGTGTACTATAATGTTGAAGTAAGTCTCTGCTTGTTAGTTTGTACACGATGATGGTGCCCATAATCAAGTGATGATAATATAATCATAATCTGATCTTCAATAATTTATTAATAATCACTTAACCTTGAAGAAATATATTTTACATTTTAAATGTATTTATTTGGCATACAGTTTTATCCTAATCACATTCAAGGTATCAGCATGTACTTTAGGCTTACCCGTTTTACCTAATGTGAAAAGACCATCAGAGGACTTCTGGCAACAGGTTGGCAGCAACTTTGTTACATATAAAAATCCATAAATTTGTAGGAAAAGTTATTTATTTAATTACTGCAAAATTGCATTCAGTAGGCTATTTGATTACCTTTTTCTTGTTTTATTTGACATTCTGCCATGAGTGTTAGCCATTCAAATTCATACAAAACTTACAAACATTATATTTACTGTATTATTTTGTTTTCTATCCATGATATAATAATTTCTGGTTTATACATTTAATAGACCAAACATTATAGTGCTTTCATTTCAATCAGCAAATGATTCAGTAAATGATTTAGCCAGTTGAGTGAATTCTGTGATTCACTTAAAGGTGGGATCAGTAGATTTAAAAAAATGCTGTTGGACATTGTTGATATTTGAAATCAACCCAAACAAACCCACCTCTCTTCATTGCTCCGCCTCCAATCCTAATCACCCTGCTCTGAGTCGGTCTCGAACACCGGCCCTTCCTCTGCTGGCAGGTGAGATGAGTGCACTAACAATGACGCTAAACACCACGTTCTCTAGCGGTCATCAGTGTGCAGTCATTTAACTGCAAAACTCTTACTATCTGGCCACTGTTACACACGCAATGCGAGTGGATGTCTGTTTATCACAGCTGACGCGCAACAAAATGCTTCACGAAAAATAAAGCCCAGTTGATGAACGAACGACAAGGAAGCTTAAAAAAATGAACGTACAGTACACAAGAGTAAATACAAAGTGTTCGTTGTTAGTCACCAACAGCACAGCAGCTCCAGACAATCAAACCCAGTGTTACTCACCTGTGAAGCGGAATCAAAGCAGCCTCTGCATCTGTTTTCAGGCCTTCCCACTTAGCTCTCTCCAGCGCTGGAAAGCTTTTATAATATAAACTCGGTCCTAAAGCGCTTGCCCAGTCATAAACCTTCATTCCAGTGATATTCTTTTGAGCTTTAGTATTGTGTCCCAACTCTCTTTCTGCAGTTGTTGTGTTTTTCTTATTTTCAAATATCCCTCTTGCTCGTTCTCTCTCCTCAACCATCATACGCCCCCTAATGCTGATTGGTTAGACGTTTGTTGTTGGTGTCGGCCCGACTAACTTCCAAACAGTGTTTTTGAAATTCTACTGAGTCCACCTTTAAAGATTCTAGCTGAATTCAGATTCAGAATAGCATGTTAGCATGATTACTCCGTCTGTGTATCATTCTATTTATCTGTGTCTTTCTGTTGTTGTTCTATCTATTGTTCTGTATATCCATCCATCCATCTGTGTATCGTTCTAATTATCTGTTTCTTTCTGTTGTTCTTTTGTTCTGTATATCCATCCACCCATCATTCTATCTATCTGTTTGTCTGTTGTTCTATGTTCTGTCCATCCGTCCGTCCGTCCGTCATTCTGTCTATCTGTTTGTTTGTCTGTTGTTCTATGTTCTGTATATCCATCCATCCATCCAAGCTGACTTACAGAAACTAGTCTGGGAGCTCCCAAGAATTCAGACCACACTGGATGGGTTCCTTAAAGAGGAGAAAGCAGTCTGTGTCAGATTCATGAGAGTTTGAATACAATGGATAAAAGACGGTCCACAGGTCCCTGCATGTCAATTAACATGCGCTCGGATGATTGACAAACAATCCAAAAGGTTTAGAGCATATTTTAGTGTGCCATATTAACAGCAGCTTAGTGCAATGCCTACCTTCAAACACTAAACCCCATATCAGCGGTGTTTTCCTCTGTGTGTGAGAGTGGAGGTAAAGCGGAGGCACTCTGGGTAAATAGAACTGTCATCTCTCCTTAAACAAAATCTCTACACTCAAGGAGACTTGCGGTAATGAGCCTGTCAATTTTCCCGGGCACCCTCGGAGGATGCCGGTGTGTCAGCCCTAATGAGGGTGCTTGTACCATTTCTCCAGACGAAGCACAAAACAGGACTGCAGCAAATGCACCTCACCTTGTTTAAAACTGCTTCCACTAGGATCCGGCCTGAATCATTGGTCCCAATGATTATAACTTTGACCGGGGGTTTATTGTCAGCTGGATGTTATTAGAGGTGATGAGAGTTTCCCCCATCACATTACAGTGTTTTGTGAGTCTGATGTGATGAGTGAGAAGAATGCTTTTTAATGTAACTCACTCAAGGCAGTGATTAATTGCTTTGATAAGGCCTGCTGACATTGTGAAATTCTGCTCTGTTTCTAATAACCACAGCAAAATGGCTTAAGGTAATATTGCGCTTGTCATCGTGGAGCCTCTTGTGTCTGTGTTCATCAAAAGGAGTAACATATTTGTAGATAAAACTTTAAATGAGTTTTAAAGGCCAGTGAACTTGCCATAGTGCATTAAAAATTAGGATATTTTATCTTGTGCTTGTCACCCTTAGATAGTGTGATTGCTGTTAGAAGAGTTTGTGCTTTCATTATAAATCCCCCCAAAAAATATTAGCATACAACACAAAGGGCAGTAATAAAACAAAGCACATTCATACTCTGGACTTTCTTGAATATTTCCTGCAGGTAAACTGCTGATGTTTTGAAATCTCTGTTGCATTGTCAGCCTTCTTTTGTGCTAATTCAGTCTCATAAAGGAGCATTTGTGTGCTTGATGTACTCTTTCTTCTGATTCCTTTAAAAACATTTCATTATTAACAATGGCATTTCATCCTCATGGTTACTTACTTCCATAAATACATTCATGTAAAAAAAGAAAAGAAAAACTGATACATTACAAACATTGACAGATGAAAATGTATGGAATGTATGCATGCCACATCGCAGAGCTAGTGCAAGTCAAGCATTTGTGGTTAAAAAGTACATAAATTTTATTTTATTTTTTAGAAAATGACCAATCGTTTTGCTAGATAAGACCCTTATTCCTCAGCTGGGATCGTGTAGTGAGCTTTGAAGCTGTAGGCGGAAGTACCGATCCAGTGTCTACAAAGCGAACATGCAAAGACTAAGTCAAATGCCCTTTAGAAAAAAGGTAAAACAACGATATTGGATGATTTTGAAGTTTGAGGAGAAAATGAGATGGAGTTTTTTCGTCCCTACATGATAACGTAATGCGTAAAAAAATTATCTGCCTCAAGCTAAAGAATTCGAGAAAAAATAAAAAAAAGTGTAAAAAAGCTTCTTTCTGACACTGCCTATTTTAGGCTACATGCTTGTTTTCATAAAGTTCACTGCATGTCTTGGACTATCTTTCACCAGTGGTCTCTGCGATGGCTCAAGGAAACTGTGGGTATTAAAATTAGGGATGCACCGATATGGGTGCACATATGTATTGGCCAGTTATCTGTATTGGCTGATAAAAGCCATTATTTTTACTCTCGGCCAAAAATGTCTCTAAAGTTGAATTTAGGGCTGTCAAAGTTAACTTTACAATAACACATAAACATTTAAAAAATAGCAATGTTATAGCAGGCTCTATTTGACCCTGAGAATCATCTTTAGTTCAAGCCGGGTTGCCAGGTCCAAAGAATGTTTGGTGTAGGGTAAAAACATTATTTGTAGCGCACTTCCCATCCAATAATCGCAAAGAGCTATTAAAATTCAAACAATAAATGGTGTTTTGATGCTCTGAAAGGGATAGTTCACCCAAAAATTAAAATTTTGCCATCATTTAATCACCCTCAAATTGTTCCAAACCTGTATGAGTTTCTTTCTTCTGTTGAACACAAAAGAAGATATTTTGAAGAATGTTGGTAATCAGGCAGTTGACAGTAGCCATTGACTTCCATGCGCATTCCATGATTCTGTGAATGATTTAGCCGTATTACAGAAATATTAAGTGCTAACTCTAATCATATCTTATTATCATCCCTATTTCATTGATTTATAATACAGTCCTTAAGAAAATCAAATATCAGTATTCTGAATAATCGGCTATTGGTATCGGCGTGAAATTTAGTAAAGATGCATCTTTAATGAAAAGGACAGTGTGTCAATTGCTAGTGTCATTTTGTTTTGCTCTGTTGCACCTTTGTGGTCATTATTTTCTAATGGACTTTTAATTACACTAAATTATGATTCACAAGATAGGACGTGGATACAGGTATGGGGAATGAGAGGGAATCGAGTATTCAGAGGATGCTGCTGTTCATGCACTGAACTTGACTTGAAATTCATGAGTTTGACACTGGGTGAAGTATATTCCCGTCTGAGCAGCAGATGGACAGTGGGATGAAAACAGAGCCTATAAGTGAATACACTGAAAAAAAGAAGAAAAAAAAAACCTTTAATGCTCAAGGCAAGGGAAATCTATATATCATATTTCATACATGATAGTAATTCAAAGTGCTTTATATAGGCATAATATAGAGAAAGAAAATTACAATTGAAAGTAATTTAAAAAACAAAAATAAGTAAGGGAAAATCATTAAAAAGAAAAAAATTTAATTAATAACAAAAATCCATATTTATTTTAATAATAATAAAAAGAATATACTGGAAAACAAGACCCAAAGTACTGATTAAGATGATTTTTAGCCTGTATGTCTGAACACGGGAAGTGTGAGTTCAGGGAACATTTTTAACAATGAGAACTGGAAGAAGATTGTGTGCTTCTGAAACGGAGTCTCATAGCATCCTGTTGTTTTGTTCTCTTTACCTGTTGTGCTGTCAGCATGCTTCAAGAGAGACTCAATGCCCCAGCTGGCTCAGGTCATGGACAGAATTTAGATCTTAACATATGCTGTTTTGTATGAGATGCGTAACTCATACTGCATGCAATGTAATACCACCCCTACGCTCTCCTTTTCTTTTTCTGTGTGACTTTTAGCTGCAGGTTTGGTGTATCTATATTAAGAGCTGCCAAAGATTAACATTTCAGCACCTTAACAATAAATCACATTAGTGTCCAGATGGTAGTTAAGCAGATCCTCTATCCATTTACAGCTTCACCACTTTGGTTTTTGCCGCTCATGGGAGGAAGTCTTGCATTATTGAACATCTTTTTCGGCTCCTTATGATCCTATATCCTGCAACTGGAATTGGTACTGGTAACTGGAAAATTAAATGTTCCATCTTTTTAAAGTGACCTAGATCTGTTGGTGGTTCATATGCTGGGTGTGTGAATGTTAAGGATGTGATTTAATGTGGTGGATGCAAGAATGTATACATGAATTATACACACATACATGTGTGCAAATATATATTGCATTCATATTAATACATTCATTTGAATAATCTAAGAATTTCTTTTCTTGATTAAACTATCCCAAATATCAGTGCTGTTGTATGTGGCTAAATTTGGTCTGTTTTGAGAATGAAACATTAGGAGAGATATTCAGCTTTGACTAAAATCCCTGCAGATGCCCAAGGGTTTGTACTGTCTTGGATATCATACTGAAATAACATAACAATTGATCAACTGCACCCAATACTAGAAAAATGGCAAAGAAACATCTAGAAAATGTAGTTGTTTATGCAGTGAAACACAATCAATCTGTAAATGTGCAGTAATGCATTAGGCAGTGTCAACATTTGAATGTATTTTCTTCAAGCAGGCTGGGAGAATATGTTGGCTGCAGTACCTCTGGGGTAGATATGTTATTGCTGTGTCATATTAAATGCTCATTTTTGTTTGAATGGATTACAGCGTAGAGCCAACCAAACTGCAGAAGAGTCAAGAGAGCTTGTTAATATACAAGTTGTAAAATTAAGTTATAATAACATGATGTAGTGTTTTGGGGCACCAAAAAATGTGTGTTTGTTGATTTAAATGAACTGTATGAGTCATCGTCTACCATTGTTATGTTTGTCCACTTACCTTAGATTATCTATTCAACATAATAATCTTTGAATCCAACTGCAATCTTTGCATACATAATATGTGATTTATAATTTACACAGATTTTTTTTTTTTGGACTTTACATTTTGCGGACCAGAATTACGTGATTAGTATTACTACTAATAATAATAACAATAATGATAAGAATGATTATGGACCCTGTGATGACGCATTTCAACAGTTATCAACATCGCAAATCTTGTAAAGTTTTTTTTTTTGTTTCGTTTTTTTTTTTTTGTTTAAAAAAAAATGTAATATACAGTTATAATGCTATACTTATATATTATATTAAGTGTTATATACCTCGGCAGTAAATGAGACAAACTAATTAGCTCTGGTGTGAGGTACGTGTTTCTAATACAACGGCTGAGGGAGTGACGGCAAATTTGACATGTTTCACTCTTTTGACTGCTGTAATCAATCTCTCTATATTTATTTCCTCTTCTGGAAAGTCACGGAAACACCATCACAGATTTTTTTCTTTTGCTATTAGAGCAAATACCAATACCAAAATTATATTTGCTGTCATCTCCCATTCCCATTATAGATGTTTACCCAACTATGATGACTGAGGGGCAGTCGTGGCCTAATGGATAGAGAGTCGGACTTGTAAGGTCATGGGTTCGAGTCTCAGGTCCGGCAGGGATTGTCGGTGAGGGGAGTGAATGTCCAGCGCTCTCCCCACCCTCAATACCATGACTGAGGTGAGATCCTTGAGCAAGGCACCGTACCCCCAACTGCTCCCCGGGCGCCGCAGCAATGGCTGCCCACTGCTCTGGGTGTGTGTTCACGGTGTGTGTGTTCACTGCTGTGTGTGTGCGCACTTGGATGGGTTAAATGCAGAGCACAAATTCCGAGTATGGGTCACCATACTTGGCCACATGTCACATGTCACTTCACTTCCGCTTGGAGAACGCCGGAAATGTGAAAAAATGTTATAAACACCAAACAAATTTATTTAATAATTAGTTTAATAATAATTATATGTACTGTTTGTATATTTGTGTGTGTGTGTGTGTGTGTGTGTACTGTATGCACTATATACAGTGCATCCAGAAAATATTCACAACGCTTCACTTTTTCGACATTTTATGTTACAGCCTTATTCCAAAAGAGGTTAAATTAATTATTTTCCTCAAAATTCTACAAACAATACCCCATAATGACAACGTGAAAGTAGTTTGTTTGAAATCTTTGCAAATTTATTAAAAATAAAAAAATAAAAAATCACACATACACAAGTATTCACAGCCTTTGCCATGACCCTCAAAATTTAGCTTAGGTGCATCCTGTTTCCACTGATCATCCTTGAGATGTTTCTACAACTTGATTGGAGTCCACCTGTGGTCAATTCAGTTGACTGGACATGATTTAGAAAGGCACACACCTGTCTATATAAGATCCCACAGTTAACAATGCATGTCAGAGCACAAACCAAGCCATGAAGTCCAAGAAATTGTCTGTAGACCTCCGAGACAGGATTGTATCAAGGCACAGATCTGGGGAAGGGTACAGAAAAATTTCTGCAGCATTGAAGTTCCCAATGAGCACAGTGGCCTCCATCATCCGTAAATGGAAGAAGTTTGGAACCACCAGGATTCTTCCTAGAATGGGCCGCCCGGCCAAACTGAGCGATCGGGGAGAAGGGCCTTAGTCAGTGAGCTGACCAAGAACCCGATGGTCACTCTGACAGAGCTTCAGTGTTTCTCTGTGGAGAAAGGAGAACCTTCCAGAAGAACAACCTACCATAGAGTGGCCAGAAGGAAGCCACTCCTCAGTAAAAGGCACATGATAGCCTGCCTGAAGGACTCTCAGACCATGAGAAACAAATTTCTCTGGTCTGATGAAACAAAGATTGAACTCTTCGGCCTGAATAACAAGCATCATGTCTGGAGGAAACCAGGCACCGCTTATCACCTGGCCAATACCATCCCATGCTGTGGGGATGTTATTTTAGCGGCAGGAACTGGGAGACTAGTCAGGATCGAGGGAAAGATGAATGCAGCAATGTACAGAGACATCCTTAAAGAAAACCTGCTCCAGGGTGCTCTGGACCTCAGACTGGGGGGAAGGTTCATCTTCCAACAGGACAAACGACCCTAAGCACACAGCCAAGATAACAAAAGGAGTGGCTACAGGACAACTCTGAATGTCCTTGAGTGGTCCAGCCAGAACCTAGACTTGAACCCCATTGAATATCTCTGGAAAGATCTGATAATGGCTGTGCATCGACGTTCCCCATCCAACCTGATGGAGCTTGAGAGGTCCTGCAAAGAAGAATGGGAAAAACTGCCCAAAAATAGGTGTGCGAAGCTTGTAGCATCATACTCAAAAAGACTTGAGGCTGTAATTGGTGCCAAAGGTGCTTTAACAAAGTATTGAGCAAAGGCTGTGAATACTTATGTACATGAGATTTTTTTATTATTTTTTTTATTTTTAATAATGGCGCTGTGAATACTTTCCGGATGCACTGTATAAGATGCTAAGACCAAAGCATTTAAGTGTGTCTATACTAATAGTGACCTTCTGCATCCTCTGTGCAGAATAAATGCAGATCTGACCACCATCTTAAACTTGCAGTACCATCATGGGATAGTATGGACTTGGTTTTTATAACTCATTAAGCCACTGAATGTATAGATACAGGGTTTTCGTAAGGGATGGTAAAGCTTTAATTGGCTTTCCTGTCAACTCAACCCTGATCTGGGCATGTTAATCCAGGCAGATAGATTCACTGAGCCTTTACTACAGCAGTACTGAGACCCAAGGGGTAGACTGGCTGCAATGTGATTACCTTGATTCTTAAGGACACACATAACAGTGATGTCACCCATTTGTCAATGATCTCTAATTGGTTAAAACTTTAGATGATAACTTTCATAACCATCTAAATTGCATCATCCTTGTCGTCGTTGTGTGATGATAATTCCAGTGGAATGATAAGTGTGTGTCATGCTGTGGACAGTATGAACACTCTGTGTGGATCATGTCCGGAAAAAGTTGATGGGGGAGCTTAAATCAAATTTATGTAAAACATGTAATCTCAATTAGTCTTGAAGACCAATCAAAGCTTCACTAATGTTCTTAGAGCTAATGAGCTGTAAAGCACTCTGATTTGGAGATTAAATGGATTCATGGCAATGACGATATAAGGCCTAACAGCCAGGGTTGGGCAAAATACATAAAAATGTATTTTAAAATAAAATACCAAATACCTTAATTTTAAGTGTATCAAAATAAACTACAAAATACAGCAGCCACACCATGTATCAAACTACTGTATTCTTGTATTTTAAATATGCTAAAAAATACTTTTACAATGGAGCATGAAATTTCTTCACAAACTTTCCATCAGTTGGCCTATTTGATCTATTCCTTCACCATTACACTGACACAGTTGATTAAGTAAACAATGTTTGATAGCTTTTCTCTGCCCGAGTCATGCAATAAATCTGACATATGCAACCAGTTAAAGGCACAATATGTACAGTAGGATTTTTGGATTAAAATATCCAAAAAACACTAGAACAATGTTATATACAGTCAAACCAAAATTTATTCAGACACCTTGAACATTTCATTCATTAATACAGTTTATTCACTATATGACAAGATCTCAGTTAAACTGTGTCAGAAAAAAATTATCTTTTGTCAGATAACACTGAAGCAAAACATGGTCAGGTTAAAGTGTCTGAATAATTTTTGGTTCCAAATTTGTATCAATTTTACTGGTAGTCCTCTGTATGAAGAATTTTTGGGTATAATATGTCACAGTTTACTTTATTTTGCTATCCTCACTTACATAAATTAACTATAGTGTCCTGCACCCACTCGTAAAAATATATCAAAAATGTCTGAATAATTTTTGGTTTGACTGTATTTTGTTGACTTGTGTATTTACATTATCCCAAATGTTTCCAAGAATGTTTAAATCCAGAGAAATAAGCTATTTTAACCAGGACACGAGCTGCAACAAGTGTCTCATAGAAGCCGCCAAGAAAATGCAGAGTAGCATTATAACAACTTTCAACACACAAATGTATCTAATATGATAAACAGCGCTGCTTTACACATATGCTAGACCGAAAAAAGCGGAAGCGGCGACTGTGGCATAATAAAAGCTCCGCTGCTCTCGAGGCGTGTGTCACTTTCATCTCTCATTAACAATCGCTCCAGCGGTCTCGTTCAGCTCCAACATGACTCAGCCTGCTCTGCTTCATACTACAGTAATGTTAATAATCTCATCCATGAACATGATTTCTGCCCGAGTCCCATCCTGATTCTTTTCCACTGGCTGTAGACATGAAGACAACACATCCCATGATTCCACAAAATCAAGGATACGCGACTGAATAAAAGACCTCCAGTGGCAAAAATGTACATATTGTGGCTTTAACAGATCAAATATTCACATATCCCTGTGATCTCCCAGATGAAGGTTAGTTTTAAAGTAACCATAATTGTATCCTAATTTAGTTGGTGTTTAGTAACGAAGGGCTTACTTTGCATCAGCAATGCTGACTCAATGACAAACAAGTCATTCATAAGAAGAGAACTGATGGCACCTGTATTAATAGCAACTAGTTTCTAACTAAATAATCAATTGATTGTTAATCATAAATATAGGGGGCTGCTGCTCGGTATAATAGTTTTCAAGAACATTATGTAAATTGGTAAACTATTTAGCCTAGGCTACTAAAACGAACACCAAAACTTAACATCTGTTCTGAACTCAAGTCTGGGCAAACTAAGTAAGCACCAATCAGAGGCCGCATTTTTATAATGTCATCATGTAGACTTCCTACAAAGTATTTTACAGTATTTTAAAACTACAAAAATACAAAACACTAAAGTATTTTGATACAAAATACAAACCAATTTTCATCAACCCTATCAAATATAAATTACAAAATACTATTTTTGTATTTGAAATACGTATTTGAAATACATGTATCATAAATACTACCCATCCCTGCTAACAGCCAAAACTACAGTTTGCATGGCTTGTGTTGAGTGATATCAGACATGCTATGAATATAATTGATTAGAATATTCAGAATTCAAAATGTTACCAATGCGGTGATGTTCATGTGAATTCTAGGGCTGCCCTCGACTAATTTTTGCCACAGTGCACCGGCAAAAGTAATGATTATGAATGCGTCAGGGAAAAACAGCAAGGAGATTGATTTATCATTTTAATAATGAATTAATAAACTAATGTTTTCTGTATTTTCGCTGCAGTCATCTCCGCAGTAGTGGACGCGTCTATATGTACGTTTCATACGGATTACACGACCTGAGAATATTTGTTTTCCATTTGAATTGGTCCATTTAAAAGTAGACATTTTGCTTTCTATTGCTTTCATGTCTGTGAGGCAAGTTTGCATGGAGTTTCGGTTCTTTTTTTACATTTTTTTTTTTTGGTGCCCTCAGGTTCACAGAGAGAAACAGAAGAAGGCGCACCCTGGTTGCTTTCATTATTTTACAAAAGCACAACATTTTGTTGTTGTTGTAAATACACACAAATAAAAGTAGACTCTTCACAGATTCAAAATATGTATTACTCTTATCTGTATGACCAAAAATGACAGAATATATTAAGTGCAAGTGATCACACCGGCGCCTCCATGTTAGCTGTCATGCAGTAAGCACGCTACTATTCAGCTTTCACACTCTGCGCAAACACTTGAATAGCCCACATTTTTCTAGGTTAATGTTAAAGTGAGCGGCCATGTCTAAGTTACATGCTTCAGATGATAATTGATTGAATGATAACGTATTTGAAGTCAACGAATGATAGGCGAGTGTTTGGATGTCCTGTTTGGACATCTCGTTGACTAACAGTTAGTCGACTATTAGGGGGCAGCCATAGTGAATTCAGACTGATCTTTGTTCTCACATCAATTTGCATTGTAAATTGTGATCTGTTAATTGTTCTAGAGAGATTTAAGCTAAAGAAGCATTGTTTTCAAAATTAATTGGCAAACACTTATGAAGTTTTTAGCCTTTAAAGTCCCCCTATTACGCTTTTTAGACCACTCACAACAGACTGGTTCCTGTGACCAGTCAGAACAGAGTATGATCACAGAAAGGGATTTAGAGAGACTGAATTTTCGAACAAACCGTTTTCAGGCTCTTTGAGAAATGAGGTGAAGTGCAATGTATATTAAAGTGTTTTTTGACCTTGGATGCATGTAAACCTATTGTAGGAGACTTCCAAAGCAAAAATATGAACCTTTAAAATAGCATAATAGGGCACTTTAAATGAATGAATAAATTCTAGGAAAAAAATTGATAAGAAATGTGACACAGAAGACTAGAGTAAAGGATGCTGAAAATTTAGCTTTGCAATCATTAATCAGTATTAATTTACTTGTTAATATATATTAAAATAGAAAACCATTATTTTAAATTGCAATTATATTTCACCATATTACTGTATTTTTTGTTTTTTTAAATAAAAAAATGCTGCCTTTGAGATTTCATGCAGCCATAAAAGACTTCTTTAAAAAACATTAAAAAAAATCTTACTATATATACAGTGTGTGTATATATGTGGAGGGTTGCAAACAACAAGCCCTGATAATGAAGGCTGTTTGACTGTTTTTTTGTGCTAATTGGATGATGCTGTTTTTAAATTAAACTTTACTTGACTCATTTCTTTGCTCTGCATGATGTTAATGGACTTATTCTTCCCCTCATCTGGGTATTCTTTATTTCTTATAGAGAACAAATAGATAAGGGACTTTATGCATATTAACAAATCCTATAGTCAGATCAATAATCTGCAATAGTAACAGCGTGTCTGTAATTTACTACATCATAAGCGATAACATGGCATGACAGAATGATCATGAATCCTGGTATAGCATTCAGAATCGCCATAGGTCTCTCTCTCTCCTTTTTCCTTTTTTACAAGGTCAATTTCCCTTAGTTTACATTCAAGTGGTCAGGGTTAATGGTCCTCTCAAAGAGGCTAATGGCCCGAAAATGTAACTTCATGCTTGTGCATCCAAACCTTAATAATGAAGCGATCAGCAGAAGACTGAAAAAAAAAAAAAACATGGCTGACAAAACCATCCATCACCCGGCATTAAGAATATTCACTCGGTTCCCTGTTAGGCTCTTCCTAATACTCTGTATACTACTCTTGACTGCCTTCACCTTCCTTCTTTTCTCACATTACTTTTTGCCTCTGTCTCTTTTGTTCTGTGTCCTCCTGTAGGACATCAGCGCCAGACACTAAACTTGTAATGGCCTGTCACTATCTCTGGTCGTACTGTGCTGAAAAGAAATTACTTTCTGATGGCAGTGCCCTACAATGGCTATTCATCTTAATCCCTTTTTAATGAGTGTAGCCGTGTCTTCCATGACTCTTTTCAGAACTTCAGAAGTTACAGAAGGTTTTTCACCCATCTTTCTGACCTTGAGGCTGGCCAATGCTCTGCACTTTTGTTTCAGAGCATTTTAGTCATCTATAGACCTTATCCTCAGCAGTGCCATCTTTGAGTTTTAACGGGAATGAAAGCGAGGCTGTGAGGGATAGACATCTCTTTAGTGGGTTGCACTGTTATTTAATGTTTTTGGATTGTTCTGCTGACGTAACACTGCAAAAATATCTTTCCAAGGAATTTCATGAGGAGACAAACTCTCGAAAATATGAGCTGTTAATTATAAGTGACCTAAGAACTTTATACAGCTTTTTCACAGCGGATGCCATTGAAAACATGGTCTTCGAAAATCACAGCCTTGCTTTTATACCTGTCATGGCACTGCTCTGAATAAGGTCTATTCTTGGCAAAAATGCATATAGCACAATAGATAAAAATGCAAGCTGAACGCTGATGTCCCAGGTTCACATCCTGAAGGAGTGTGTACCGTGTATACAGAATATAAACATTTACTGACAGGTAGCAGCAGATATAAAAGGGGGTCTTGGTGGGAAGGAAGTGCACAGGGCGCAATAGAGAGGAGGGATACGTGTATAAAGCGATCCACCATTACTTTCGACAGTACTTTCATATAATAACATTATATCTCTAGGCTCCTGTACCAACATCCTCTTTGGCGAGTTGGTCATAAAGGGACTGAATCCTGAGGGAACTTCAGTATTGTAGCCAGCGTCAATATTATAATATACCCCCCCAATAGACAAGTAGCCTGACACATTAATCCTCTGTTGCATGATTTATTAAATTACAACAGGAAACCTATCTTTATAGGTTTCCCCCTTGTATTAAGTTAGTCCCAATCTTTTGAAAAAACAAAAGAATCTGGACATTTTAGTTTAGTTTAGTTTATTTTTGGGGGGGGTCCATGATGCCGCCTTGTTTTCTTGGCATAGCCTTTCCAAACCAACAGAGATGTGTTCATTAACCCCATGTAAACATGAGCAGAACTGCTGTCTGTGGCTGAGCAGGCCAACAAATCTGTGTGCCTGTTTTTGGCAAGTACTGGGAGTAACTCAAGGTCTGGGAGCAAATTAATTGCTAGCTCATGGGGGGACTTCATAGAGGAGAAGATGCTCTCTGAGCTCCATCAATTTATCTGAACAGATGGGTCGATGGAGATCGTGAGGATGAGACATGGAGCCATCACGGCTCAGCTCCTCTAAATACTATTGGATGTCAGGCAGGGAGAAGCCAGGGCTCCTTCCTGCTGGTGTTTTTTCTTCCTCATATATCATATGATTTGTTAACAGTGTGCAGTAGGCTGAAATTGTTGTTTAATGTCCCTGATCAGTCCATTTCTTTTCATTTTTCAAGTTTTCATGGCTACCAATGGTGACAGGTCATAAGGGAGTAAAATTATGACTAACCAAGACATAAACAAAATTAGTTATTAGATGAAAAGACTCTTGCTCAGTCAATGAGGATAATGTACTTCGCCAGAAGGAAAGCAGAGTAAACCCAGGTATTCTGCATTAAAAAAAAATATTTTTTAATTGTTTACTTTTATATATTAAATATATATTTGTGTGTCCAAGATGCTATATAGCCCACATTCTACTGTGGGAATGAGGGATGTGAATAATGTTTTCATGCTGCGAGCTGGCACAGAGTGTATGCACCACAATTTTAGTCTGTACACAATAGAGAAAAAAACTGACAAAAAAGGCAATTGACAAAAATATATATATTTTATGTTGTTTTTGTTGAAAGTGACTTCTAGATGTTTTATACACAAAGCAGTTGTATGCAATGGGAGAAGTTTTAAGATAGGCTACATTGCCCCCAAATTCCAAGATATATTTTATACTGAATACTAACATTCAAAAGTGTGGGATCCATAAGATTTTTTCTTTTTTAAAGAAATGAATACTTAATTTACTGAATACTTAAAAAGGATAAATTAAAATGATTAAAAAAAATGATAGTGAGAACATTTATAATATTACAAAAGATTTCTGTTTAAAATAAATGCTGTACTTTCTATTTATCAAAGAATTTTGAAAAAAGTGTCACTTTCCACGAACATTTTAAGCAGCACAATGTATTCAACATCAATGATAAGAAGAAATGTTTCAAATCAGCATATTATAATGATTTCTGTATGATCATGTGACACTGAAGACTGGAGTAATGATGCTGAAAATTCAGCTTTGCCATTACAGGAATAAATTACTTTTTAAATATATTAATATAGAATTTTTTTATTTTAAATTGTAATAATACTTCACATTATTGCACAAAAATATGCAGTCTTAGTGAGCATAAGAGAATTCTTTCAAAAATAAAAAAAAGGTTACTGACCCCAAATGTATAGATGGTAGTATATGTCTATATTAATCTGTATATTAACAAGTTGTATTTCTTTCTAAATATTATTTTTTGTGTATGTGTGTTTTGTGATATGGTAATTTGTATTGATCGACAAAAGGAACTGGTGCTGGTTTTGCAGAAATTTGAATCTTTCATCCAGGACATAATTGGTCTTTTTTTGTATTTATCTTAAATACAGGAATATTGATGTTAATCAAAATAAGGCATGTACTGTAGCTAATGGAGAAATTAATTTGCTCAGTGCTGAGAAAAGTTGGACATATTTCCATGATTTCTGTTGATCGGTCAAACTTGAATTTTCCAAAATCGAATAACAGAAGCATGTTATCAGTCCTTTATTGATTGTCAATGGAGTCAGATAAGATTGCATATATGTATGCATGCTGTAAAGGAAGCTTCCACTTTTCCTTTAATGGTTTCCTTTGTGAAAATACCCATTTTCCATGCCATTTACCTCCAGGGTAATGGCAATAAATGAGCTAGAGGCTTTTAAAAGGACTGCACGGATCATATTTTGTTTGCTGATCCATCCAGCCTAATGCATTTGTCAAACACAACTGGTATAATCTGCTGCTACATCACACATTCCCTCACCTCCAAAATGAATGAGATCCTTGAGCTTTGCTGAGCCAGCAGCATTTCAGAAGAGTTGCACATCAATAATTCCCTTCCTCTCCAATTTATCTGCCAAAACTGTAGCTTTTGGCTTTGGTTTTCAGTCTGAAACCTTTTCCTTTTTCGCTCCGAGCTGAATCTGGACTTTAGAGCGTGGGGTACCGGTGTAGATGCAGGACAGTAATGAGGGACTTAGTCGAGGGCTTTGGAGACAGGTTACTGCTTCCTCCAATGTCTCCAATGATGTTATGGGTGCAACAAAACCAAAACGGCTTGGAAATCAGTAGGCATTGGTTTGCATGGTCCATTTATTGGGCTTATAGGTTGGAAGAGTGCATGCAATAATTGGGCCTCTGAGGGATCTTCTAAGAATCTGAGGCTCAATCTGAAGGTAAGATATCTATCAGAATCATCTAAGCATGACCTTCCACCCCTTGTGAGAGTTTCCAGGAAAACAACTTAGACCAGTGATCATTTTTATACAGTTTTGTTTTTTTGTTTTTTGTTTTTGTTTTAGTCATAGTTTTTGTCTTTNGCATGCAATAATTGGGCCTCTGAGGGATCTTCTAAGAATCTGAGGCTCAATCTGAAGGTAAGATATCTATCAGAATCATCTAAGCATGACCTTCCACCCCTTGTGAGAGTTTCCAGGAAAACAACTTAGACCAGTGATCATTTTTATACAGTTTTGTTTTTTTGTTTTTTGTTTTAGTCATAGTTTTTGTCTTTGAACAAGTTTAGTCTAATAATCATTAATTTTCATTTTCACTTAGATGACATCTAATTTTAGTTGATGGACGTGAGTTTAAAAAAAAAAATGTTTTTGAAAGTCTCATGCTCACCAAGTTTGCGTTTATTTGATCAAATATTTATTAGCTGTTAACCCATGGTACGAACGCCGTAGTGTGACAATGAGCGCTTATCAGGATAAACTAAACATTGGATTTTCAAAAGTATGTGAAGTATGTAAAGTTTTAAGTTAACGTTTGTATTTTAATTTATTTTAAAATCTAATTTGTTCCTGTGATGGCAAGAATTTTCAGGAGCCATTACTCCAGTCTTCTTTGTCACATGATCCTTCAGAAATCATTCAAAAATGCTAATTTAGTGTTTAGGAAACATTTATCATTATTATCAATGTTGAAAACACTGGAAAGTACCATACTTTTTGCAGGATTCTTTGGTGAACAAAGTATAAAAGCAGCATTTATTTAAAATATACATTTTTGTAACATTACAAATGTCTTTAATGTCAGTTTGAGCAATTTCATGCATCCTTGCTGAATAAAAGTATTCAATTCTTTAAAAATAAATCATACTGACCTCAAACTTTTGAATGGTAGTGTACATTTGAAAATTACATTTTAATGAGAGTACAAAAATAAAACAAATATATTAAAACATTTTAAGTATTTTAAATACCTTCTGAAATAACATTAAAATAAGTACACAATATTGTATTACATTAGTACGATTTTTTTTATGCTTATTCATTCTTGTTTTAGTGAATTATGGAAAGTGCATATTTACAATGTTACTTACACATTCTAAATAGTGCATAGCTGAAGTTCACTTGTACAATCGTGTTGTTTTGTGTAGTTGTAATATTAACAATTATTTTCAACATTATTTTCCCTTTTACCACAAATATTCTGATTCTTTTGCTGTTTTTCTTTATAACAAGTCTACAAAGGGCAAAGCTTGGTCCATAGACAAGTTACTTCACAATGGCTGCAGATGTATAACAACCAAAGGAAATATGGATTTGTGGAATGTGGATGTTTGTTTATGCAGGCAAATAATCATATGCGTCTCTTTTGCAAATAGATGAAAGGGTCCCTATTGTTTGCTGTGCTACTTTTACATTCATGCCAAAGCATTCTTTTCACTAGACCGTTCCGATTATACCATGCTGCTAGAATGTCATATTAATGTATGCTTGTATAAATGTTTAACAATTATATGAACTATTCAGTAGCTGTACTTTTTAATGCCTTTAAGTATTTAATCTTGGCAGTGGGTTCAGTTTCTAAATCAGCCAAAACTGTATCTTATATTTAGATCTAGTTTTATCACATATCACCCATTTGCTTCCGGTGATTAGGGCCAGATCTCAGGGGCCACGGTCCAGCTTCACCTTGCCTGATTTGCAATCTACTAAATGGCTCCGAGCTCTGGCTGAGTGGGATGCTGCCAAGCATCCTTTCCTTTGTATCCCACTTTTATGTCTGGCGGTGGCTGATCAATGAGAATGTGGAATCAGATGCTACTGATTTGAACACTGTCCAAAGCAAATGGGGTGGAGAAGAAAGCTGTCCAACTGACAGCAAGCACAGCGTACACCAGCTGTCTCATTTCATCTCAGAGAAAAAAAACAAGAGGAGGTCAATATCAAACATTTTGCTCTGCTTTCCACAGTGCCCCCTCTCAATTTTTTTTCCTTAAATCTGATCTGATAGAGGCCACACATCCTACGTTCTTTCTCCTGAAATGAAAGTTGCAGAGAATCAAAAAATGTGCCGATATGCAGAGACAAATTCAATTTCAATCCATGCCAAGGCTTTTCCGGCTGAGTTCTACCCACTCATGACTCCCACATTGTCTGTTTTATCCAAGTCTGTTCCATTCATTTCGCTCAGTCACCCAGAACTCTCTCATATGAGCTTCTGGAGGTGTGACACATTTAGACTTAATGTCAGCAGAGTAATTAGGTGAAATGAAAACAGTCATTGATATTGGCAAATTTTAATAATGATTAATAACAGTAAAATGAAATGGAGATCAATATACGCAAAATTTAATGCAGCAATTGATCATTGAAAACAACAAAATTAAATATGGTAATATCTGCAGAAAGAACCAAAACCTATTATAGAGATTAATGTATTAATGATTTTTTTAATGTGTCATTTTCATGGTTTACATCTGTGGTCCTCAGCTTCATTACATGCTCTGTAAAGGTTCAATGTAGTTCTATAATACTTCACATTTGAAACTGTAATCAATCACTGTATTTCTAGACAGGGTTTCAGAGGGACCACTATTACATTGGAGCTGTGGCCTTGGGGCTCCAGAGACATTGGCTCTGTCTGAATTTATAGATCGCAAACAAGTTGTAGTTTTGAAATTCTACATATGGCACATTTATGTTCACCACCACCAACAACAAATATTCAACAACAAATATTTAAGAAAAATCTATATTTTAGTCAGAATTATTGCGCTCCTATTCTTTTGCGCTTCGTCTGTTTGGCGCGCATGCGTGTGGCAGCGCTCGTTCTCTGAAGTTTGTGCTTGCAGAAGTCTCGTCCACTCCTGTCAGCAAAATTGAAATATTTGCTTGACTTTCTAACATTTACAGATGGAGAATATGTCTGTGAAATGTAAGTTATGCACTGATGAAATTATTGGATGTCATTTCAGCTTAAAGGTGATTAATAGAGGTATGTTTTTTCCTTGTGCAGCGATTGGTGGGGTTACGTATGACTATGATGACGAAAGCATGTTAGTGCTAGCCCTCCCAGAACCCATAGAGATTGCATTGCAGTGCCTGCAGTTAGAAAAAAAAGTTATTTGAATGGAAGTCAATGAGAGCAGTCTGGGCGATTCTCGGCCAGAGTGAAATTGCCCAAAAAGAGGCGGTACTCCACAGAACGTGACTTGACGCTGATTGGACTGTATATCCGGAGGTGGAACAAACAGTCGAGAACAGTGACAGCTAGCGTAATACTGTGGTTGAATGTGATTGAAAAAAATCTTTGGTGGTATGTCACCCTATCGGCCTAATGAAGAAACCGCCCCTGATATTAATTATCACCCTGATGCCCCCAAGCTTTATAATGGCAGAGCATGGAAACCACCTGTTTGAAGCTCAAAAAAGTGCATCCATCTATCATAAACGTACTCCACGCGGCTCTGGGGGGTTAATAAAGGCCTTCTGAAGTGAAGCGTTGCATTTGTGTAAGAAAAATATCCATATTTAACACGTTATAAAGTAAAATATCTAGCTGCCGCCAGACCGCCTTCCGTATTCAACTTACGAAACAATCGTAACTGACGCTTGTTTCGCTTCACTTTGATGCTTCAAAAATGTCATAAAGAGATTGTAAAACTAATCCATATGAAATGAGCGGTTTAGTCCAAATTTTCTGAAGAGACATGATCGCTTTATATGATGAACAGATTGAATTTAGGCTTATATTCACATATACACATTCATCAACTCACACATTAGTTGTGGTAAACGGAAGCTCAAGCATGTTTACTTGACGTGTGAGAACCAATGAGGTTCATTCTTGTGTGTTACGCAGCACATTTAAGCTTTCGCAAGAGGTTTGTTTTAGCACATCATTCAGATTCGGTTGAGCTTCTGTTTATGTTCACTAATCAATGTTTGTATGTGAATAAAAGCCTAAATTCAATCTGTTCATCAGCGATCGAGTCTCTTCAGAAAATTTGGACTAAACCTCAATTCAGATTTTAGTTTTACGATCTCTTTAATGAACTTTTTGAAGCGTCAAAGTGTCAGTTGTGTAGCTGTCTATGGAGGGACAGAAAGCTCTCGGATTTCATCAAAAGTATATCCATTTGTGTTGCGAAGTTGAATGAAAGTCTTACGGGTTTGAAATAACATTAGGGTAAGTAAATGACGACAGAATTTTCTGTCAGAATTTTCCCTTTAATCTTACCGACCTCAGACTTTTGAACAGTAGTGCATATTTTTCTTGTTATGCTCATCTTCAATATATTTCATTAGCTATAAATTGCGTTTGATGATTATAAACACTGTAAAATGATTCTTTAAAATCTTTAATCATGAACTAGTAGAAATATCTATATATGGGAACCCCCTTTCCTGCCCATCAGATAATTTCCTGTCTCTGCCAACAAACCCCCAAAAATAATGGCACAAAAACACATGCTAAAGGAAAATATGGTTTGTCAGGAAGCTTTTTAAAGTATTTACTCTCTGTGCCCATCTGTCATCTCTAGTCATCTAATTATACAGAAGATTGTAATGAACCCAGCCACCTGCAATGCTTTAAAGCCAGTTGGCTAATGGCACTGCATTGTAAATTTTAAAGTTATGTGGGAAAATTGGCATCCTTCTGTTCAAGGGAAAACTGGTCAGTCGTGTATGGTGTAGGCATAGCTCTTTATTCCAGAAACATGCTTAATATGGAGACTAAAAATCAAGCTTATTTGATGTCTTCAGCTTAATTTGGGAGTCTAGAATGAAATGCAATTTCATACCAAGTATGATAATGTATAATGTAGTTGTACTACATTAATGAATTTGAATTTAATGCACTGTCTCATGTCTCATGCACTCATTTGTCTTTAACCAGTGCTATAATAGATGAAGGCATTTCTTTTCTATCTTTTTCAAACAAATATCCTTCCCATTAATACCATCATATTCAATCATATTCTCAGTAATTATTTACTTTGTAAGCAAAGACAGAATCATGCTTGTAGCTTGTGATATGATTATATTAATATTTGATTAATATTGGTGGTGAATTTGACTTGCCATGTTACCACCAAGGAGGTTGTTGTCTGTTTTTCTCCCTAAGATCATCCTGCTCTGACATAAAGTAAATTAACCTAATCACACTTAGAACTTAGTAAGGAGTCTTGTATTATTTTATTAATATCTCTACTCTATGGCTAAAGCAGGTGTAGCTTTACTGTGACAGAGGGGATCTCAGAGGCTTTGGTTTCTCCAGTTTCAAACCTCTTTGAACATGCTGCGCTCTCGGATCATGTAAATTATGCTTTTTTCATGTTCTGTTTTCAAAGCTATACATTTCAGGGTGTTTGCATATTATGTGCAAGTTATTTGTGCCTGAAAGTGCTGTGGGGAACAAATGCAATATAAATGCGCTGAGTTGAAGCCATTGTAATTTCTGATTTGGTGTCTTGGATGACTTTGAAATGGAATATACAGTGAGAAATAAAGATATACCTGTTTTATCCATTAGGATTTGATTGGAGAGTGAAATGTGGGCTTTCACTCTTAAAGAGGCTGCCTGCATTGAAGGCATCTAGGCACATCCGAATCCAATGTTAGCTTCACTCCTTGTCTCCCGAGATACCTTCATCTGATCGATTTTTGAAGGCAGCATAGTATCTTTCTCTGCCTTTGATATCCCACAAATCTGTGCTTTCCATTTTGATGTTAAAAAAATATAGCATCTGAAAGGTGCAGTTGGTTGTAAATGTACATTTCTGACCAACGTTTTCCACTTTTGATGTAATTTTGAGTGAGAAATGAGTATTGTAGTAATTACATATTCACTTAGTTATCACCAAAGCTCTCTCAATTTTGTTGTAGATCATTAAACAGTTATGCCTCCTCAGAAGTCTGTCTGAAATAATTTTGTGAGGTACCTACCTGTGTGAACGGTGCTTGAGGAGTCATTGCCTGATAGGGCAGTTAGGCAACAAGTCAGCTTCCTAAGCTTTCGGACGCAGCCAGTAGGGTCAGTTGTAATTTCTTGTTGTCTTTAAATTCGAGTTTGCTGAGCTTCTGTCATCTTTGTCAGTGATTCCTTGGTTAGTCCTGCTATTGTATCTAATTCATGTGTGCTATGTTCTGACAGTGTTGGCTGGATTGCTTCAGGCTTTGTGTAGATGCCACTGCAGTTCAGCTCCAGTGGGCCGTGTCATGAGAATCACAGAGATTAAAGAGCAGTGAATTGTTTTAAGGAAATGCTCATGTCTCTGAATCAGTCAACAGTGCGACCGGTGAAAACTTTAGTTTGTTCTTTCTTCACTTTACAGTAGACACCAACAGAAGAATAAAGCACCACAGGAGTGGCCACTGACATAGAGAGAGAATGAATGAATGAATGGATCAACAAATAAATGAATTAAATCTAGGGGTGCAACGGTTCAAATTGCTCACGGTTCGGTTTGTTACACGGTTTTAGGGTCACGGTTTCGGTACGGTTCGGTATGTGCAATGTTCAGGGAAAATAGGACTACTGTCAAATAAAAATAAAGAAAATAAGAACAAATAATCAAACTACAAGCAACATCACAAATAAATACAATCGATCAAATATTCAAATAAAATAAACAGTGCTTTTCAGGTTTTTCAGGTATCAAACAGTAGTTTCCAGGTACAGAAAATGGATAATCAAATATAAAATAACACTGCATATTATCTTCACTGTATAAATTAAATAAAGATTAATCATTACTGAAGTTACAAAAGCTATTCAGTCAAGAGCAGTGAGTGATTTCTTTGTCATTTGTTGTTTGATTTAACACTAAAAACACAGGGAGCAGGAATAGTTTTTTTCCCTTTAAGACATGCACGATCCAGTAGGCCATAAGGTCACTTAAGACATAACCGACTATGTTTGTTAGGATACTCGCCAAGACGGGCATGTTTACATAATTTTTGTATGAATTTGTCCACTAAAGCGCAAGACTTAAAAGAGAACTCAGTATTTGCGCGCTGTCTGAAATAAGCGTGTGCGCGCTTCGGATGAGCGTACACACAAATCTTCTCACAGCGCGCGCAAGTTCTCTTTCGCGTCTTGATCTTGAATGTTTAAATTGGCAAGGCTTAAATGAGTTTAGTTTAAACACAGATAGCAACGTGTGCTGTTCAGGTCTCACCTGCGCTCGCGCGCTATCAACACCCGGGTGATGACGGCGTAAGTGACTGGACATTAGAGCATACGGCACTCGCAGTGAACAAAGTTTACAAAGAGTGACTGTTTTGTCCACGCTTTTTGATTATCGTTGTTGTAACGTTTTGGGAAGCCAGAATGCGCATCCATCGACCGAAACATACATTATCTGGACTGTGTCTGTCTGTTTTCCACGTTGCTATTTTAAACAAACCATATTAGCCTATAGTTGCGTCGTCATTCGAGATGGACCGCGGTGCAAGGGCGTAAGTGGAGAACGGTACGGTTCGAACCGTTGCACCCCTAATTAAATCCTGGATTCAACAAGTTAAGCTCAATTAACAACATTTGTGACATAGTGGTGATTATCACACAAAAAAGGTTAAAAAGCGGTTATGGTGAGGCACTTTCGATGTGGCCAATTTTTGGGGCATTTGAAAGTAGAAATGTAACACTTATATTTTATATATATAGCACTTACATTATTATTATATTTTTGTTAGAAATTGTGTATTATTGAGCTGTAAAGCAGTTAAAAACAATGTTTGCTGTTCTTTTCGTCGTCACATTGTCATGGCAAAGTTATATGCAACTTTTTATATAACTTTACACAGAAAAGGTCAGCAAGCAATTTTTTCACACTAAAATTATGTTGATATGCATTATGTATCTTGTGTCTGTACTACTGAAACTTTTATTGCCATTTTGAGTGCCTCACTATAGCCCAGATTGTTGCTTTTTAAAAGAAAAGGAGGGACAAATAAAAATAAATTTTCATGGTAATCAACTTTAGCTTAAAGGGATAGTTCACTCAAACATGAACATTCTTACCCTCAAGTTGTTCCAAACCTTTATGAATTTCTTTCTTCTGCTGAACACAAAAGAATAAATTTTGAAGAATGTCGGTTATCAAACAGTTGATGGTACCCATTGACTTCCATGGTATTTTTTCAATCAACTGCTTGGTTACCGACACACTTCAAAATATGTGTTCAGCACAAGAAAGAAATTATGTAAATGATGACAGAATTTTCATTTTTGGGTGAACTATCCCTTTAACTTGTATTGAACTTGAAATATTCCTTTAAGAGCCCCATATTAAGGGTGTGCATTTCCATAAAGGACAAGATCCAGGTTGTTAAACTGTCTCTGGCTTTTTTTCAAAGCCTGACGACCCTGTCATCATGTTTCCATTAGGAAACACATCTCACAGCTGCTGTCAAAAGCATCAGCCATGTGCACTTGGACTCTCTGCAGAGCTCAGACTCTGCTCTTGACCTTCAGGTGATCCAAAAGCAGTCTTACACTGAAGCTTTTTTTTTAACTTTAATTATGAATTACTAGAGAAACCTGGAGCGAATAGCAATCAATTCGTCTGGCGATTAACACACAGGCTTTGTTGCGATTATAATGATTTTTTTAAGAGGTAGGCCTAACCTCAGGGTTGTGGATTATCCTGTGGCGTTTGCTGGGCCTGTGTGCAAATCTTTTCAGCTTAACCAAGACCCATTTGATTGGAAATCATGGCACTCTGAAACAGAGCTACAGTTCACATGCACTGTTGTACACTATTACATTACTGACTTACCGAGCTTAATTGTTTTTAGGTCTCCAGGTAATAATGTTTCATTCATTGATTTTTAAGGTACTTACAAAAGATTGGTGAATTTGGCCCAGGCTACCTGGCAGTTCTTTCAATGCCTCCCAAGACTTGCTACTCCCTTCTGCATTGTGTTACTTTTTAATTATGAACCATAATAAAAGACTCAAGCTTTAGAAATTTAACACAGAGCCGAAGAAAAGAACATTAAGTCATAAGGGTTTTAACATGAATTAGCAGAAAGAATACAATTTTTGCATACATGCTTTGGTGAGTTGATATAGCAGTTTATATGCTAATTTTGTCTGTTTTTACACATTTATGAGAGTGTGAATGAGTTCTGGTGCCATTAAACATCATCTAGACGCCTAAATGAATATAATCTCATTGCTCTGTGAAAGAGCGTGACATTGTAGCTCAAATGAATTGGTGAGGCAGCCATGAACAGCGCAAAGAACAAAATTTAGTGTGGAAATTACAAAAGCTTCTTTTTTGGTGCTGTATTTAAGTTAGACTCATAACATATAGTAACAAAAATGTATTTTAGAGTAAAAAAGTATATTACAGTTTTTGCCTGATATAATATTGTCTTTTCCTCATTATTTAGCTTAATCATGATTATATGTGTACAGAATTTTTGATAATTATTTCAAATGGTGGTTTAGTTAAAAGCACAGCAAAAAATATATTTTATAATTAGATTTTTTAGTCATACAGACTCTTATTTTGAAATGTTTAATCTGTTTCCATTGTGAATTGATAAACTTATGCAGTCTCACAAACCCTTTCATAGAAGGAAATCTCATGTTAGAGTACATAAAGGCCGAAATGATCATCCAAGACCTGAAATGACCTCAAACCCCTATAGAGTTTTATGAGGTTTCAAAGAGAGCGAAATCGAGAGAGAAAGGGACTGTAAATTAGGTATAGTTTGGACTGAGCCTCTCCCTCAGGGACTTTCGTTATACTATTGACTTTTTTTTCAGCCGGCTCTATAAAGGTCTTTGAATCCTTGAAGGCGCAGGTGGAGAGTTTGCATTTAGACATCTGCTTCTGACGTTCAGAGAACAGAAGTGCTTTTTGATGAGAGATGAGATCAGCAGAGACCAGCCTTCACCTGCATGCCTGCTTTTTCATGTCCCAGCTGCATAGCCAGGTGTTTAAAATAGAAGAGCCTCTTAAAGTCATGGAGGCCACTCACAGAAAGCCAGAAGTTTGCAGGTGGGTGTCATTTTTAACTCCACTGCAAATATGTAGGTTGATGTGATGAATCTTAAAGTGATAGTTCACCCCCAAAAAATTTAATTCTGTCATTTACTCACCCTAATGTTGTTCCAAACCTGTATGACAGTGAATAATGAGTTTCGTTTTATTCCTCAAGCAATGTGATCAAATGACTAATATAGTTTACAAATCATATGGAGTTCATATGAATTGAAAGCAACATACAGCGTAAGCTTTATGAAGAATACGGAAAGCGGAATGGTGGAAGCACTTGCAAGGCGATCATTTGTGTTTATAAAGCATATACAGTTGTATTTTTTTAAAGAAAATGGCCGATCGTTTCGCTAGATAAGACCCTTATTCCTCTTTTGGTATCATTTAAAGCCCTTTGAAGCTGCACTACAACTTATTTTGACCTTCAACCGTTTGGAGACCATTGAAGTCCATTATAAGGAGAACAATCCTGGAATGTTTTCATCAAAAACCTTAATTTCTTTTCGACTGGAGAAAGAAAGACATGAATATCTTGGATGACATGGGGGTGAGTAAATTATCGGGAAATTTTCATTCAGAAGTGAACTAATCCTTTAAGTCCAGGTGTGATATAGCTAGGGATGCAAAGGGATGGAAATTTTCCAGAATTTCTGGAAACTTTCCAGGATGTTTGGAAACTTTCGGGAAATTTCGGAAAGTTTCTGGAAATTTACCGGAAAATTTCCGTCCCTTTGCATCCATAAAATATAGCATTAAATGATTATTTCCACCTCATCTGATTATGTTCCTTTGGTATTCTTAGACTCAGTAAGTGTACATATGATACAGAATTCACAGTATTAGATGTTAATTGGCAGCTTATGTTCACTTTTCTTGCTGCATAAAGCGTTTTCCAATTAACCTCTTTATGGGCATCCTTTGACCACATTTCATAACACATTATTGTCTCGCTGTGGGGTTTGGAGCTGTCATAACACCCCCTCAGAGTATAAGAAATGCTTGTCACGTCAGAATGCGCCTCGGGTAGACATGGTTGAGTGTCATTCATCAGGACCTGGCTGTGGAAAATCAACAGCATCGATTGTTCACAAATCTCCTACAGGGACTGAGCAGATGAGCCACAGGATGCTGCAAAAGTATTATCATCAGGAGTGCTTCCCATGCTGTTATCTATGGCAACACTAACCTGTCTCACGAACTAACTCATGCTGCTTTGCTACAGAGCCTGACCTTGATGCATCTTTAAAGTGCCTTGTTTAATTTCATGGATTTACCTGACAAGCAAGACAAGCAAGTGCACTAGAAGATGCTTTTCCACCATCTACTTTGCTTCAGAAATGACCTTGCCTCTTAAGCGGTTTCAATAGAGGTGGAAATCTGTCCTTGTTTTTTTCTCTTCTTCTGAGTAAGAGTGCCATTCACAGGCTACAGAGGCTTGCTGTAATCAAGTTTGAAAGATGGGCTTGATTGAGAAAGGGCTCTTACAGGGTGAATCTGATATGTAACCACCCACATTTGTGGCTCCCTCTCATTTAAATCCCTCAGAGACAGCGAGATAAGTCATCTTCATGTCGTCATCAACATTTTGTTTAAATGTCTAATTGTTTATCTCAATATAGAGTTTCTTTTCTGCATTTTTATTAGGTTTACTTGAATAATAAACAGCATTGTGGTTGACATTTGCAGCAAGCTCAAGACGACACAGAGTGAGCGTTCTCTGATCAAAGAAATTTGCCTTTTTGGTGCCTATTTGTTATTAGAAAAGTGACAAGCGAGTGTTGCTTGATCCTCACTTGATTGTTACGGTCAGGAGTCCAATCAGCGCTCCTCTTTTAAATGTCCTCGTTGATAATCTGCTGTGTAATAGTTGAGATATTATCACAAAGACATTATAACAGTACTACACTTAAAACACTTCACTGAACTCCACAGAGACCACAAGTACTTTAACAATAAAGGACGCATGCTGATATTAAAAAGAAATCTTCCTTTTTCAGGTTACGAGGCACTTTTATCCAAAACGACTTCCAGTGCTTTCAGTCCGTGGGGGGAATATTTATGAATTTTCTGGCCATAATATTTTTCAAATGTATGCCATATATATGTTGTAAAAAGCATGGCTTAAGTAAATAATTTTTTAATTTATATTTATATCCATGGTCTGTCTGAATAGATCATTCTGATTAGCTGGAAGGTGTGTAATAAAACCTTTTAATGTACAGGTAGTTCTAAGTCAGTTTAATCCATTTTTGAAGTAATTAAATTTACATCTTAATTGCTAGAGAGACACTGCACAGATGCAGAATTCACACACACACAAACACAAACACACACACACACACACACACATCTCTCTTTGGATAGGATAATTCATTCAAATAAATGTAACATTACTGCACTATTCTGTGTCTGATTTAAAGAGGACATAATAGATCTAACAAGCTTTAACTTGTCAATGCTGGCAAATGACCATGGTATAAATGGGATAATCCCAGCTAGTCATGGATTATCACTTACATAGGAAACATAGTCTTTTTAAACTTTCAAATCCAATCTTAAAATATATTTTGGACAATATAAAGTAAAGAAGTCTTTTTTTTCTGTTTTCTATTTTAAACTGTAATTTATTCCTGTGATGGCAGGAATTGTGAGCATCATTACTCCAGTCTTCAGTGTCCCATGACCCTTTAGAAATCATTCTAATATGCTGATTAGGTGCTCAAGAAATATTAAAACAGTTCTGCTTAATATTTTTGTGGATTTTGTGAATAGAAAGTTTAAAACAACAGCATTTATTTTAAACTCATTTATTTTATTTTATTTATTTTAATTTATTTCAAACAGATTTTTTATAATGGATATATTTGTTGGACATCGACCTGAAAAATGAATGCTATATCAGATGCAGGTAATACACTTTAGTCGATCTCTCTCTCTCTCTCTCTCTCTCTCTCTCTCTCTTTCTCTCTTTCTCTCTCTCTCCTAATACCATAATGCTCTACTCTACATATTACAATAAGCTTGAATAAAGCGACTCAACGTTCCTTCGTTACTAGTTCTATAGTGATGTTTTTCCAAATAGTTTTTTTTTTTCATGTGAACTTGTGAAGTAATGTGCCAGGGCTTGTCATTTTTCTTTGGGAAATGTTTACAGGCACTTCACGAACCAGAGGCTGCTTCACCAGCTTTCCTTGAAGAGTGCTAATTGCTACATTTAACACACGCTGCGGTGGCCTCTGAGGGGGACAGTACTGTGATAACCTTTATAAGAACTCGGCACAGTGTTTTGACAGAATATGACACATGTAAGTGCTTTTTGGGATGTACCAACGTAAGGGCCCATCCTTAAAAGAGCTCTCTAGTGAGTGCTGCTGATTGTACTGAAATAGAGTGACAACCCAGCATGAGGCTGGGTGAAGAGCGTCTCTCAGAGAGATAAGGCATGGCATCCGTTAAGTTCATTTAATGGCATTCACTCTCATTAAGGAATGATACACAGCTTCACCATGATGACTAGTGCGAACTGGCTCAAAATCAGTCTTTTTATTTGGGATGGTCCTGCTGGCCTTCATAACAGACCACTTGTCCTACTTTTAAGCATTTGGCTATCAAAAGAAAAGCATGTTTTGTTAGGCTAAATGTAAGATGACTAAAGAGTTGTTCACACAGAACGTGTTTTTACGTTCCACTGTTGCGTTTCTATATTTTTTCTATGTAAACATGCTAATGTGTTTGACCATTGCACTTGTATCTTTTGCAGAGTTTTGTGCATGAAATGCCATTCAAAGCTGAATTTTCAGCATCATTACTCCAGTCTTCAGTGTCACATGATTCTTCAGAAATCATTCTAATAAAATAAAACAAAACCAAAAAGTGGCACTCAAATTAAAATAAGCTCAACTTACCAAAAAAAAAAAAAATCTTTTGACCTATTTTTATATTCCACTGCCTTGCGCTTCTTTTAATGTTTTGTGTGAATGGCCTAAAAGTAAGTAGCTTGGGCCAAGGGGCCAAATCACACTGTATACGGGGTCAGGGGACACTAATGGTCATCTTGTCACCCTACTTTTCCTCTTTGAAACTTTGAATATTGAGAAATTTGTGGGGCAAGAAGGTGTGAGTTTGTTAGATAGATGGCATTTTGCCCTCTAAACACCATGTAGCATTTTAACTGTATTGATTTTAATGTTAAGCAGATAGCTGTGCTTTGGCTTCGGCTTCCTTTGTTGCCATTGGGTTTAGAGGTGGACTTCCTGGCTTGCAGTGCTGTCTATCTACAGCCAGGATCTCTCATGGGACTCAGGCCAACACTCATCGACCCATTTAGAATAGTTTGCACCATAGACTCACGTTTTAGCCACTAGATAGAGAGCATTAAATGAAGTGAAGTGCTTTTTATGGGTAGAGAGGGGAAATTAGTCTCATGTGGTAATGGATGGGATGACGAGAGTGTTTTTTTTGGAAAATGAGGGCGAGTCCTCATGTTGCACAGCTGTATGTTTTGTTCGACATGGCTGATGATGTACGCACCCTCTCTTTATACTTGAAGTGAAGTGGCTTTGCTTTATTTTAGCAGCGTCGTGTTGTCGTGGGCTCACGGGGGTCGGGGGCTGGCTTTGATTGTTTATATATAGCTACTGTATGCATTAAACGTCTCTGAAGCAACTGAGATCTCGCCTCCTACACGACACATGCAAAAAAAGAGAGTTGAGCGCCACAGAACAGTGATGACAACATGCAATCTCCAAAGCAGAGAACGCTACCTAATCTCATTATGCTCCCTCTCTCCTGCAAAACTATGAGCTGTTTTCATCAGTGCCGGGATTATTTATAGACTGTAGGTGCAAGCTTGTGTATTCGAAAGGCCTCTGCTTAGACGCCTGTGTATCCAGAGAGGAATGAGAACAGATGTTCCCATTACAATTGAAAGGATCATTTCTGTGGCTTTACAGGATTTGGGGAATAAAAATAGAATAAATACATTTGTCCGATGTTTTGTGTGCTTTGAGTACTTGATGCATTTAGTATTGTGAACAGTAGATGTAAAAAATAGACTCAGTGTGGAAAATCTTCTCGCAGCTACGCTTCAACTGTGCTGCTCCTACTTTTGTGGGCTGTTAATTCTGTATCCTGTCAATATGGGCACTGAAATAAAACTGAAGCAGACCTAGACTGTAGCTACAGTATGAGATGTGAGTCAGCCAAATTAACTAGACAGACTCTTTCTTCTCTCGTCCTGTAGATTGAGGACATCATCACTCGCCTCCAAGATGAAACTGAAGGTGTGCCAGTCAGAACGGTCAAGAGCTTCCTGTCCAAGATTCCCAGCGTTGTTACAGGTATACTGGCGGGATGTGGGTTTTTCAATGGTCGTTGTTATCATAAAGAAAATACAATACAGTTTAATTGTAGCAGTTGAGCTGTATACATTTTCAACATTGAAATATTGAATTTAAGTTGTTTTATTAGCTTATTTGCTCAAAGGGTGGGTTCACCCAAAAATGAAAATTCTGTTATTAATTACTCACCCTCATGTCGTTTCAAACCTGTAAGACATTTATTCATCTTTGGAACACAAATGAAGATCTTTTTTAATTAAATCAAAGAGCTTTCTGTCCCTCCATTGACAGCATAAGCAACTACTGTACCACTTTCTAGCACGTTCACGCAACATTGTCTGCTCTCGCGTCAGCACAACATGCATGCATGGTGGTGCTCTCGTGAAAACAAGTTGGAAATTAATATTTTGTAAATAAAGTGGTAAATTGTGGGGGGGTTTTTGCTCAAAGTACTCTCATCGCTTCATAAAATTGAGGTTAAACCACTTGGGTGCCTTTTAATGGAGTGTCTATTTACACTAAGCGTAAATAGCCTGTCTTGTTAGCAAAGGCTATTTACACTAACTCCGCCCACCAATGTCTGATTTTTTTTTAAAGCACGCCACCCAATGTCTGCAGTGGCGTAGACCATAGAGAGTATGGCACGTGGAAGTAGCTTTTTAATGCGATCAGATTTGAAAGGCATATCTTTTTTTTTTTTTTTATAAAAATGAAAGAAAAAAAAGCCACTGCCTTTAATGATGTCTTTACTACCTTTCTGGGGCTTGAAAGTGGTAGTTGCGTTGGCTGTCAATGGAGGGACAGAAAAATCTCAGATTTCATTATAAAAGATCTTAATTTGTGTTCCAATGATGAACTAAAGTGTTACAGGTTTGGAACGACATGAGGGTGAGTAATTAATGACAGGATTATCATTTTGGGGGTGAACTAACCCTTTAAAGTGTAGAAAAGATGAACACTGCAACAATAATTATTTATGAAATTTGTTTAGGAAATATATGAAATTCATGGCTAGTTAGCTAACATTTGGCTTTCTCATTCAGCTCTTTTACATTTTTCAGCTTTTTGTTTTTGAGATCAATGTTTTCATTTTCTGTTTTAACTGGGGACTTCTTGCTAGCTATCAGAATTATTATTAGCAGTCAGGCATGATTATGTTATTCTGTAAGCGAAAGTTTGATAATAGGTTCACAGTAGTCTTCATCTGATGTGAATGTACATGATTTTAATAAATATTAGTGTCAAATGAATTATTCATTTCAGTTGGGTTAACTTTTTAATGAGGAAAAAGTTACTGAGTGCACCTTTAAAAATACCAATTTTCTTGTGTATCTAAATTAATGAAGCTTTTTCAAAATAATTTTTGAAAGATTTATATCACTGTCAGTGCTGATAAAATATGTAGACAGGGTTGTGCTGAGTTGCTGTTTGTCAGGGCGTTTCATAGATCACAGTGTGAATTCGGTGACAGATCTGGATCCACACGCCCCTGTGGTCTCCACCGATCCGACTAACCACTTTAACTTTCACAGCTTCCTTTAGAGTATGATAATGAATGCTGGAAGAGCTGTTATTTGTTCTTATAAGCCCTCAAAGAGAATAAACCTGAAGATATGGCTTGATCTGCTCACATTGCTAAACACAATTACTACAGTGAGCAGCTCTAAATGGATGCCCACAGGCCCGGATAACTAATAGCTGATTTGGAAGCGTTGATGTTGTACATGACTGAGGTGGTGCTAATGTAGATTTAGCTTGACTGATCTGACACACATTGAATTATAAACCATAACATGTTATGATGATTTTGTCTTTATATCAAGGCTTTGAGAAGTGAATACAATTTATGCATAAATTTACATGTGAAAATAAGCTGATATGTTTCCCCATTTTAAACTTCAGGTTCAGACATTGTTCAATGGATGATGAAGAACCTCAACATAGATGATCCTGGTAGGTCCTGATCTGAAAAAACATCTTATTGATGATTGCAAGTTTTAATCTGCAGTTGTTTATGAAAGTATTTAGTGAGAGTAAATTTCTAATTTCTGTATTTACAGTGGAGGCCATACACATCGGCAGCCTGATCGCTGCCCAAGGCTACATATTCCCCATCTCTGATCATGTTCTCACCCTCAAGGATGATGGGACATTTTACCGCTTTCAGGTAAGCTTATCTATCTACCATCAACCAAATAAGAGTCACATGGATTGTATCCTGGCAGCTGTGGTTTCCAGGACGTGATCTTGTTTCACTTCAGCACAGCTGAGATTCTGAATCTACTGTGCGAAACTATGAAGAAGCTCCACTGACCTTTACACCTGCTGAACAAATAGGATTTTGTTTGATCAGTGCAGCTGCCTTATTAAGCTCTTCACTATAGACGGCATAGGTCAGGCAGTACGTTAATGAGATTCATTTAACATATTATATATACACTTCACTTCAAAGGTTTGGGTCAGTACAATTTTTTTTTAAAGCATTTAATATTTTTATTCAGCAATTGATCAAAAGTGACTGTAAATACATTTATACATTTTACAAAAGATTTCTATTTAAAGCTGCAGTCTGCGATTTTTGGCCCTCTAGTGGTTAATAAACAGAACTGCACGCGTCTTGCGGAAGAACATTGTAGCCGGAGCTACTTTTCTCTGTTTATGTCTATGGCGAGTCACGCAGTCACTGTGATACTCTGCGGCAGAATAATAAAAATAGTCAGAATATAAACACCTATTATAAATGTACCATAATGATTCAGGGTAAGACAAAAACACGGTTTAGAAAATGGATTCATGTTGTACATTCTCATTACATAATTTTTGTAAATTTTAAACACACAAAAAGTTGCGGACAGCAGCTTTCATATAAATACTGTTCTTTCTATTCATCACAAGTCCTGAAAAAAATTGACCACTTGACTTGACCACTAGGGCCCCAGGGCCTTGGCCCTTCATTCACACAGAACATTAAAACGTCTAGAGCAATTTTTTTTTAAAGTTCTTTTAAATTGAGTGCCGTTTTGTTTTGTTTTGTTCAGTTTCCACAAAAATATTAAGCAGCACAACTGTTTTCAACATTGAGAATAATAAGAAATGTTTCTTGAGCACCAAATAAACATATTTTAAACCATTATTTCTGAAGGATCATGTGACACTGAAGACTGGAGTAATGGCTGCTGACAATTCAGCTTTGCTATCACAGGAATAAATTACATTATAAAATTTAATAAAATAGATAACAGTCTGTAACTTTTTTTTTTGGTTAAAAATGATCCAAAATCAATTTTTGAGCAAGTACATAGCCAGCCAGTGTTCTCCTTACCTTAGCCCAATTCACAACGGTAAGCTTGTAATAATGTTTTCTAATAAGAGCGGTACTGGTGGGTCTCCACAGGAAATTCGAGCAAGCAGCCATTCGTCTTTGCGTCATTACGTCTGTTTACATAAAGAAGGAGTCCCAGCTAGTAGGCTATATGGCATGTGGAGGATGCTGCTGGTAGCAGATCATTTATAGCTTTTTCTCACAGCAGCTGCAATAATTAAACTTATTATTTTGATGGTGGATTATAATCCAGAAAGGTCCAAATGACAATCATCAATGACAACTGGAGATTCACCCATAGGCAAAAGCAAAAGACTTCAGACTGAGGAGTGGCTACAGAAATTGAAATCTACAGGTAACGCTAATACACACTAAATACACAGTCACGCAATGCTGATGTTGTTAACATTAACAATTTGAGAACAAAGTATAACAATAATAATAATTTGCGCGGTTTGACGAAATGAGCTAAGTGATCGTTAGACTTGATCACCATTGGCAGCGCAATTTATTGCAATGCTTTTTTCCTTAGTTTGTCAGAACAAAAGTGGCAGACGTTACTTACTTGTTCAGATGACATTTTCCGGTGAAAATTCTTATTTTGGTCATACTTCCAAGACGTAGAATCTGTGATTCCGAAGTACAGTATCCACACCGATGTGGTGACTGACAGCAAATATTAAATTCATCCGCACTGAGGAGCCATACCGATGCCCAACCCATGTAAAGATGATTCCGCAAATAACTGCAGTTGCAGGTTTCAAACAGAGGTGGCGACAAAGAGGCAAAACTTACAGGCTGCAGCATTAAATTCTAATTATATTTCCAGAATATTACTGTTTTTGACTGTCAATGCAGCGTTGGTAATTATCTTTCAGAAGATGAGACTTCTTTCATAAACATTTACAAATCTTACCGACCACAAACTTTTGACCAGTAGTGTGTTATGTTTATTGTCTGTTGCTGTAGATCTAAGGTGTTAAATTATATTTCATCTCACTATGTCCTCCAGAAATAGGTGCATATTTATCTGCTAAAAATCTGATGCTTCATTTTTCAGTGATTTAGATGATTAGCAAAGAGATGGCCAAGGGCACATCTTCCTCTGAGCCTTTTTAGCTCACATAACTCAGAGGAGTAATACTGCAGACTTTTGACTGCTGGGTAAAACTGTGAGAAGTGCTATCATCTCATTTGGAAATGATTTCAACATTTAAAGTTACACATCCAGGTTTTTTTAACCAATCGCCTGAGCAGTGATTATCATGTGATTTAATCTTTTTTTTTTTTTAAATGTCGCTGCTAAACATCTACTTAAATACAGTATGGGTGCAGGTGTATTGTTTATGTGTTAAGTATCCATGTTTTAAATTACCTTATTCAATTCAACCCCAGAAAACCAACTGTAAGTTATCGAGAGTTTTAGAAGAAAAGCAGAATTCTCTGATAATGACATTAGGCTATATCTTTCCAATAAGCATGATACAGTATCAATAAGCCAATGAATGAATCTGAGTTTCTTTTGTACGTTCATTAATTACTCAGGGGGGAATTAGTGTTTCTCTGTTTCTCTGGAGTATGGCTCATCAGCTCATTCCCTGACGATAATGATCTCAATGCACCATCATTTGCTTTCTGCTGCCTGTAGTCTTTTAGACTGGCTCCACGAAGGCGAGAGAGTTAGTTCAGTTAGTTGAAATGTTGTTAATGGCTTTTATAACATAAATATCTTCATATAATATCTGCACGAAATACAGTCATCATTTCAGCTTCAACTTTGGCTAGTAAGTAGGTGGCAGACAAGAAATTCCTAGTTCATTCAAACTCGCACCTGATTTAAAACAAAATACAAGTAAATCAATGAAGTAGTTACTGGCAATCCTTAAAGGCCCCGGTATACTTCAAACGAAATCGAAGAACTTAATAAAATATGTGAAATGAGCATCGCAATTTAATGTATTTTAGCTAGAATAAGTTCATGTTCATACTCAGAATCTACCTACTAAATAGTGGGTAAACTTCTACAAAACTCAAGAGTAATCATCTTTCTCTCTCACTCAGGCTCCATACTTTTGGCCCTCTAATTGCTGGGAACCAGAGAACACAGACTACGGTAAGAGAGGGACCCTGCTGGGCAGACTCCCAATGACGTAAGAGCACACAGAGCCTTAGCATACATGCCTTTCAGAGAGCTAATATAAATCATAACACTGAACACCCTGTGTTCAGCCCACAGTCTGCTTTCCCAGGACTATTACAGCTCTGTTGAACAGTGAGGGAGAACTGCAGAGCATCTCTGTAGGTGTAAGAGTATGAGTTGACTGTGGGCAGATGTTCACTGATGGTCAATGGTGACTCATTCACAGTTCCTACTGTCTGTAAACTGGCCAAGCAGAGATGATAGATGCAGTAAAAAGCACAAAATCCAATCAAGGTCTTATGCTGGATGTGTGTGTTTGTAGGGGTGGGATTATACATGAGAGTTGATAAGGCCAAATCTCTCATGGCCTCTTGTCTGTTTCTCTCTTCTCTGTCTGTCTCCCTTTCTCTCTGTTGCCTGTCACAGCCATCTATCTGTGCAAACGGACCATGCAGAACAAGACCCGGCTGGAGCTGGCGGACTATGAGGCGGTAAGTGACCCACTGCAATGACAGCTGAAAGAGAAAATAGAAGTAGTGTGTTTTGCCAGCATAGAAGCATTTCAGTTTGGATTCTCGTAGCTATTGTGAGCCCTTGTCGTCGAGCATTAAACTTGAAGTGTGTAATTTTTTTCAAAGATACTTTCTCCTCCATAGCGTAATGTACTGAGATGGCGATAAGTATGCCATTTGTAGATTGTTTTTGAGATGATATACTAAGTCATAAATGTATAAATTACTTGAAAGGAAGTGACAGTCACTTCACTTGGCTCTTCACTACTGACTATCCTGAGCTATGATGTCAAATTCAGCAGAGAGGGAAAATGATAAATTTTATGCTCTTAAGAGTCTTCCAAAAATATTGGTCACTGGCAAAACAGCTGCTATAAGAAATATTTTGTAACATTATACACTACTGTTCAAAAGTTTGGGGTTAGTAAGTTTTTTTTTTTTATTCAGCAAGGATGCATTAAATTGATCAAAAGTGACAGTAAAGACATTTATAATTTAAATAATACAAATTTGTCCATTTTAGATAAAGTTTGTTATTTTGAAATTTCACACAACTGTTTTCAACATTGATAATAAGAAGAAATGTTTCTTGAGCAGCAAATCAGCATATTAGAATGATTTCTGAAGGATGACACTGTGACACTGAAGACTGCAGCAATGATGCTGAAAATTCACCTTTGCCATCACAGGAATAAGTTTCATTTGAAAATATATTCAAATGGAAAACAGTTATTTTAAATTGTAATAATATTTCACAATAGTACCATTTTTACTGTATTTTAGATCAAATAAATGCAGCCTTGGTGAGCATAAGATATTTCTTTTAAAAACATTAAATCTTACCAATACCAAACTTTTGAACTTTAGTGTGTATATATACAGGTGCCGGTCATATAATTAGAATATCATCAAAAAGTTGATTTCACTAATTCCATTCAAAAAGTGAAACTTGTATATTATATTCATTCATTACACACAGACTGATATATTTCAAATGTTTATTTCTTTTCATTTTGATGATTATAACTGACAACTAAGGACAATCCCAAATTCAGTATCTCAGAAAATTAGAATATTGTGAAAAGGTTCAATATTGAAGACACCTGGTGCCACACTCTAATCTGCTAATTAACTCAAAACATCTGCAAAGGCCTTTAAATGGTCTCTCAGTCTAGTTCTGTTGGCTACACAATCATGGGGAAGACTGCTGACTTGACAGTTGTCCAAAAGACCACCATTGACACCTTGCACAAGGAGAGCAAGACACAAAGGGTCATTGCAAAAGAGGCTGTCTGTTCACAGAGCTCTGTGTCCAAGCACATTAATAGAGAGACGAAGGGAAGGAAAAGATGTGGTAGAAAAAAGTGTACAAGCAATAGGGATAACCGCACCCTGGAGAGGATTGTGAAATAAAACCCATTCAAAAATGTGGGGGAGATTCACAAAGAGTGGACTGCGGCTGGAGTCAGTGCTTCAAGAACCACTACGCACAGACGTATGCAAGACATGGGTTTCAGCTGTCGCATTCCTTGTGTCAAGCCACTCTTGAACAACAGACAGCGTCAGAAGTGTCTCGCCTGGACTAAAGACAAAAAGGACTGGACTGCTGCTGAGTGGTCCAAAGTCATGTTCTCTGATGAAAGTAAATCTTGCATTTCCTTTGGAAATCAGGGTCCCAGAGTCTGGAGGAAGAGAGGAGAGGCACACAATCCACGTTGCTTGAGCTCCAGTGTAAAGTTTCCACAGTCAGTGATGGTTTGGGGTGCCATGTCATCTGCTGGTGTTGGTCCACTGTGTTTTCTGAGGTCCAAGGTCAACGCAGCCGTATACCAGGAAGTTTTAGAGCACTTCATGCTTCCTGCTGCTGACCAACTTTATGGAGATGCAGATTTCATTTTCTAACAGGACTTGGCACCTGCACACAGTGCCAAAGCTACCAGTACCTGGTTTAAGGACAATGTTATCCCTGTTCTTAATTGGCCAGCAAACTCGCCTGACCTTAACCCCATAGAAAATCTATGGGGTATTGTGAAGAGGAAGATGCGATATGCCAGACCCAACAATGCAGAAGAGCTGAAGGCCACTATCAGAGCAACCTGGGCTCTCATAACACCTGAGCAGTGCCACAGACTGATCGACTCCATGCCACGCCGCATTGCTGCAGTAATTCAGGCAAAAGGAGCCCTAACTAAGTATTGAGTGCTGTACATGCTCATACTTTTCATGTTCATACTTTTCAGTTGCCCAAGATTTCTAAAAATCCTTTCTTTGTATTGGTCTTAAGTAATATTCTAATTTTCTGAGATACTGAATTTTGGATTTTCCTTAGTTGTCAGTTATAATCATCAAAATTAAAAGAAATAAACATTTGAAATATATCAGTCTGTGTGTAATGAATGAATATAATATACAAGTTTCACTTTTTGAATGGAATTAGTGAAATAAATAAACTTTTTGATGATATTCTAATTATATGACCAGCACCTGTGTATATATAACACACACACACACACACACACATATTAGTGCTGTCATGATATCAGATTAAATTTTTCACACCACGGTTATTGTGGCTAAAATAATTCACGGTGACGATATATCGCGATATCTATAGAAAGTAGAAACCTTGAAAACGTGTTGCGTCTTCTGCTTTATGACAGATGGCAGCTTGACATACTTTGGGATGTCAAGCAGGGGCTGACGCTGGATTATTTACGTGTCATTTTATCATACATGTACTATTAATTTTAAATATTATGGTTATCGTGATATATTGTCACACCCTTAATTAACACAATATCGATATTTATGTTTTGAATTTTATGGTTATCGTCAATATCGCGGTATATACCGGTATATTTGAAATGTCATACTGCCATGCTCTTTTGCTGCAGTATAAAGTATGTATATTGTGCACATTATGTGAATTATCTGTATGCATATGCTGAATTTGGAATAGCATACTTGTTTTTACTATTTCTGCCATTTTTCAAATATATGAAGAAATGGTAATAGTAGCTACTATGCGTTTCCAAATTCAGCCCTAAATACCTGGATGGCTTACTACATTTGGCAATGTGCAGTCATTTCTTTTTTTCTTTCTTTCTTTCTTTACTCATTTATCTCTGACTCTTTCATTCAGGAGAATCTAGCGAGACTACAGAGGGCTTTTGCCAGAAAGTGGGAGTTCATCTTCATGCAGGCTGAGGCACAGGTCAAGTAAGTGCTGTTGTCAGGACAACTACGCAAACACTTGCTCTCACTCATACCTGCTCTCTTCTCTGTTGAAGACAGATCTACCCTTTGTATTCGGCCCACACACATTCACACAAAGACATACGTACTGTATATACACAAACTCTCATTATGATGTAACACAGTAATATTGCTGAAGTGCAGTTGTTAGGGGCGAGACATATTAGCATGTGCATTTGATTTGGAGTGGCTCTCATTGATTGAAGCAGTCTCTCACTCTTCAAACACCGGCTGAAGAGCCTCATCTGATGGCCGAGGGCTGCAAACACAAGTCAACCCCTGCTCTGATTTTTGATCATCAGTCTGTCTATCATCACACTGTCTGCAGTACCCTTTTCAGGACGAAACCCCCAATTTTGTGGAAAGCGAGAACAGGAGAGATGAATGAAAGAGTCTCAGGGCTCAAAACCAGGATCAGTGAGAGAGAGAGAGTGATGCAGCAAATGTCAGTTACGTAAGAGTGAAGTGGCAGGAATGGAAATGAATTAGCTTTGCTCGCAGGCAGGTTGCAACTTTGATGAGCACAAGGGCTTTGCTCTTTGTCTGTTTTAACGTGTGAGGCAGGACACGTGTGTGTGGACTGGGAATCTTTCATGCTCTTTGTTTAATATTAATGTCTTGCAGCTTTGTGTTTCTTTGATTTTGTAGGATCGACAGGAAAAAAGACAAAACGGAGAGAAAGATTCTGGATAGCCAAGAGAGAGCCTTCTGGGATGTTCACCGTCCTGTGGTGTGTGAGGGGTGGACCCGGTGTGGGATGGGTTGCTGTGTTTGCATCTTGTTTGAATTAAATAGATCACACTGAAAAAATGTACTTTAAGACACCATTTGTGGCTCTTTAATTAGCACTTTGGAAAAACTCAAGGGCCATTTTAAAAAGCTAAATGGAACACAGAATTTCCTTCTTTTAGTAACTAAAATGAAACACTTTGGGGCACTTCAAATACATATTGAAGTTTTTTGAGTACATAGCAGGATATTTGAGGATATTTCAAAAGGTGTCTAGATGTTCTCCAGAGGGTTGTGCCAATGTGATAATCTGCAGAACCCCCAAATCGTGTTTAAAAATCTGCACTGTTCTGTACTGGTCCTTCAGATTTGAACAAATTTGTGCGTTTTGGACAAAAAACGTTTATTTGAATCTTAAAAAAAAAAAAAAAAAGGAAGAAGAATGATTTCTTTCATCTATAATATAATTTCTAGGACTGTCAGTACATTAAAAATGTTAAGTAAACTTTACAATAATATTCAAGTTGTTAACATTATTTAATGCATTAAGTACTCTGAACTAAACATTTTATAGCATTTATTAATTTAGCTTAAAGGGATAGTTCACCTAAAAATGAAAATTCTGTCATCATTTACTCACCCTCAAGTAGTTCCAAACCTGTATAAATTTCTTTGTTCTGCTGAACACAAAGGAAGAATGTTTGTAACCAAACAGATCTCCCCCCCCATTGACTACTAGAGTATTATTTTTTCCTACTATGATAGTCAATGGGGGGCGAGATCTCTTTGGTTACAGACATTCTTCCAAATATCTTCTTTTGTGTTCAGCAGAACAAAGAAATTCATACAGGTTTGGAACAACTTGAGGGTGAGTAAGTGATGACAGAATTTTCATTTTTGGGTAAACTATCCCTTTAATTTGAATTTATAAATATACAATTTAAAAAAAATTCTGTCATCATTTAATCAACCTCAGGTTCCAAACCTGCTTGACTTTTGGAACACAAAAGAAAGATATTTTAAAGGTGCCCTAGATTCAAAAATTGAATTTACCTCGGCATAGTTAAATAACAAGAGTTCAGTAGATGGAAAAGACATACAGTGAGTCTCAAACTCCATTGTTTCCTCCTTCTTATATAAATCTCATTTGTTTAAAAGACCTCAGAAGAACAGGCGAATCTCAACATACCACCGACTGTTACGTAACAGTCGGGGTGTACGCCCCCAATATTTGCATATGCCAGCCCATGTTCCCAACATTATGAAAGGCATTAGACAAGGGCAGAACGTCTGGATCTGCACAGCTGAATCAACAGACTAGGTAAGCAAGCAAGGACAATAGCAAAAAATGGCAGATGGAGCAATAATAACTGACATGATTCATGATAATTGTCTTTCTAAATGTTTCGTTAGCATGTTGCTAATGTACTGTTAAATGTGGTTAAAGTTACCATCGTTTATTACTGTATTCACGGAGACAAGAGAGCTGTCGTTATTTTAATTTTTAAACACTTGCAGTCTGTATAATGCATAAACACAACTTCATTCTTTATAAATCTCTCCAACAGTGTAGCATTAGCCGTTAGCCACAGAGCATAGCCTCAAACTCATTCAGAATCAAACGTTAACATCCAAATAAATACTTTACTCACATAATTCGAAGCATGCATACAGCATGCATGACGAACATCTTGTAAAGATCCATTTGAGGGTTATATTAGCTGTGTGAACTTTGTAAATGCGCTGTAATATAGTCGAGAGCTCGTGTGGCAGGGAGCACGCGATTTAAAGGGGCGGCGCCCAGCGTAAATCAGTGCATTGTTAATGATGCCCCAAAATAGGCAGTTAAAAAAATTAATTAAAAAAAATCTATGGGGTATTTTGAGCTGAAACTTCACAGACACATTCAGGAGACACCTTAGACTTGTATTACATCTTGTGAAAAAGCATTCTTGGGCACCTTTAAGAAATGTCTGTTTTTTTTGTCCATACAATGGAAGTCAATGGTAACCAAAACCAACATTATTCAAGTATCTTATTTTATGTTTCACAAAATAAATAAAGTTATACTGGTTCGGAATGACATGAGGGTAAGAAAATGATGATAGGTTTTTTTTGTTTTTTTTTGGGCAAACTGTCCCATTAACCTGTTTCAATAAAATGTTGTAACCCTGACAGCAACATAGTGTCGGCCCAGATCTGGCCTGCATCTGGTCCATGTGTAATCCACATGTACCAGATGTGGGCCGGATCTGGGCCACACTATGTTGCTGTCTGGGAAAATAGCTATTCCATTAAATAATATTAATGAATTCATTATTGTTACCAAATATTTAAGTGTGATTAATCTCACAGTTTTTAGAGTTAAAAACAAAATAGTATGTGTAAATATTGGGTCCAGCAATTTGTGTGAATGAAAATCGTAGTGGAAAATGTGCACATCATATCAGTTTTTATCGCTATATTTACATGTGTTTGTGATTCACAGCCTGGGTGTGTCAACACCACAGAGATGGACATCAGGAAGTGTCGCCGCCTGAAGAATCCTCAAAGGGTGAAAAAGGTGCTGATGCTGTATTAATGTGTGTACTGTATGTATGAGACAGATGATTGTATTGTAACCATCTTCGTCTCTGTCTCACAGTCGGTGTATGGGGTAGTGGATGACACACAGACTCAGAGTCCTGTACACACACCCTGTATACAGCAGAGCAGCAAGGACACCAGAGAGGACATAGAGAAAGAGGTGTGTGCGAGCGATGGTGTGAATTTGATTCTCAACAGCCTCACAGTGGCTATTAATATTTAGCACGGATCACTCACATGCTCAAGTGAAGATGCGGCGTGTACTCTGTCTTTTTCAGATTCTTTTCTTGAACGCTCAGTTGGATCGACACTGTATGAAAATGTCCAAAGTCGCTGAGACGTAAGTCCTCTTTCTTGATCTTTCCATGAAACTCAAACTTTTCTCAGCAAATATTAGTACATGCAATTAATATTGGATTATTTGGGGGAAAAAAATTGCTTATTAGGGATGGGTTCCAGTTCTGATTCCTCTTAACCATTTTTGTTAGTTAACAGTTCAATTAGCAATAAATTTAGTACTTGTAAGGAATAAATAAAAAATAAAAAAATGAAATGCAATTTTATTGCCGATCATTTTCATTTGATGATAAATAGCTTTGAAAATACTGATAAGTCTGTTGTAAACATTTTATGCAAGAATTTTTTCGAGACAACATTTAAAGGGATAGTTCACCCAAAAATATTCATCATTTACTCACCCTCAAGTTGTTCCAAACCTGTATGAATTTCTTTGTTCTGCTGAACACAAAAGAAGATATTTGGAAGAATGTCTGTAACCAAAGAGATCTCGCCCCCCATTGACTATCATAGTAGGAAAAAATAATACACTAGTAGTCAATGGGGGGGAGATCTGTTTGGTTACAAACATTCTTCCTTTGTGTTCAGCAGAACAAAGAAATTCATACAGGTTTGGAAAAACTTGAGGGTGAGTAAATGATGACAGAATTTTTATTTTTGGGTGAACTATCCCTTTAAGGCCCGTTCACATCAAGGATGATAACAACAATGATAACGATAAAGATATAGTTCTAAAAATCATTCTAAATGTAAAGGAATAGCAGAGTCCACAATAACGGCACAAGAATCACTTTTAGAAAAAAAAATTTCAGCTGATTAACGATAAAACCATTGACAGCCAATCAGAATCTTATAAAATACTACAGACAAACCTCATACAGTATGAACTTCACTTCACAACTCACAGTTAAATTGTAAGCTGAATGTGTTTGATTCAAAAATTCAAGTTGTTCATTCGGGAATCTGACTGGTTGTGTATGTTTTTATAAACTAAACAATAACAGGTGGTTACATTTTATTTGGATGGTCCACTTTTGACATTCTACTAACTATAATTAACTTTGCAACTACATGTCAACTAACTCTCATTAGAGTATTAGTAGACTGTTAGACTGCTAGATTAGGGTTAGGGGTTCGGGTTAGTAGAATAAGTTGACGTACTTGCAAAGTAACTTATAGCCAGTAGAATATCTGTTGGGGGACCATCAAAATAAAGTGTTAGCAGATATTAAGCAGTCAGTCTACTAATACTCTAATGACTGGTAGTTGACATGTAGTTGCAAAGTTTCTTATAGTTAGTAGAATGACTAAAGTGGACCATTAAATAAAGTGTTACCTAACAGGCTCATTAGAGTCATTCATTCAGGAAACCACACTTGTCATGCTGCATGTTTCACGCTCTAGATTCAATAGCAGGGTTACAGTGCCACTAAATCAGTCATGCAGAAAACTGTCAACAATGGTGGAGGATTGCATGTTTGAGAACCGTTAATTCAGTTCCAGAAATAAATTCAGTTACAGTAATAATTTGGCTCCAGTAATAAAAATAGACTTTTATACAATAATATGAAATATAAATATGACTTCATATCTTTGTCTTGCAGATTGATGAGCTACACAGAGCAGTATCTCGACTATGACCCATTTGTGGCAGTACCAGAGCCTTCTAACCCCTGGATCGGGGATGATGTCACTTTCTGGGAGCTAGAGGCCAGGTATGAAAACTTAAACATCACATCTCTCTTTTAAGATTTCTCTTTTCTCTAGTCAGGTTTCATTAAATGAAAGGGAGAGGGTGCAGGAGGTTTAAATTGTTAATTGTCCACCTTGTAAATTCTGCATTAAATTGATCTATTTTTAGAGTTACATCTCTCAAAAAAATCTTCTCTTTTGTTTTTATGTGTTGTCTTTATGCTTGTGTCACTGTAATGGGGTCCAAACTGGGGTCCATCCTAAAATAACATATAGGTCTGCTGACAATTCTTGAATTGTGAAAAAAAACATGGCAAGTGATAGAATGTCCAATGAAGATGCACTATAAAACTACTGATTTTAAGTCATATATTTTACAACAAAATATTGAAATATATATTAAAAGCATAGGACTGTGAAATTTAGAGTGCGGGGAGACTGATTTGATGACATCATTTGCAAAGCGAGAGTCATGTTTCCATAGTAACAGTGACTACTCTGATTGGTGGACCTCTCGCCAGGATTGTGACTAATGTAGTACCTCGTTCTGAATATCTCAAGTAGTTTAAGTCTGCCGAAAGTCCTCTTTGAATTACATAAAACACTGCAGTTTCCTTCATCTCTGTTTGCCCGAGCCGTTCACACAGCACCTCAAAGATGCCCTGACAGGAATTAAGGAATACCTCCCACACACGCACACACTCATCCTAGTGTTTCATTTCTGGGTTTCTTTCAGTATATCTCTTCACATTGTTCAACAATGTGAATCTTGTCACTTAATTATGCAAACAGAGGTTGACTAATTTACCTTATTTAATTAACAGTAGTTGGAATTAAGCTTTCTAAAATGATTAGCTTTCCTGTGGTGCTTTACACATTGTAACTTATTCAAAGACTAATATACAAGATATTATTAGACGTGATTAAATGATCTTGTGTACACACACAGTCTCTTTCTCTCTTTGTTTTCAGCTTTGTCTTGTTAATATGGCAAACAATGGTACATTGTGTTGTCAAAGCAGTAGCTGCTGTCAGTAGATATGGCAAAGAACAATGCAAGTTAAATAAATAAAATACTGTCTTTCTCCCTCCCTCCCTCTGTCTGTCTGTCTCAGTAAGGAACCGAGTCAACAGCGAGTAAAGAAGTGGGGCTTCTCGTTGGACGAGGCTTTAAAGGACCCAGTGGGCCGTGAGCAGTTCCTTAAGTTCTTGGAGTCCGAATTCAGCTCTGAGAACCTCCTGTGAGCCTTTCATCACCATATTCATCTGTCTTCATTTCATTTGCACTTCTGTGACATTTTCCCCTTTACACTCATCCCTCTCTCTAAACCTCCCACTCCGCTGTTAATGACTTGCACAAAATGTAGCAGAACAGGACAAGCAAAAGGTCAGACCTCAACCGCAGAGATGCGTTTTAATAATACAATGAGAAAGAGTGAGTAAATTCACTGATGGTACATGATCATTACCACCTCCAAAGCCTGATCACTGATGCATTTTGATAAGCTACTGCAAACCATGGGGCAAATGAGGCAGCGGTGGGCCCCAAGAGATGCCCAACCAGGACAGCGAGGCCCCGAAGGGAGTTGCAGAGATAACGCAGGTCACTGGAGCTGTAAAGTGACTAGGCAAGAGATAAAATGCTGCTTGTCTCCGTGCATCTCTCATTCTTCTCTTTCTCTCGTATCTCCACGTATCCCCCAGCTAGGCATCTAATAGCCTCTGTGGGGGCTGTCTTATGTTTGCCAGTCTGTGAGGAGAGTGAAAGTGATGTGTCCTCTTGACTGCCTGACACTCCCCTGGGCCCATTAGGCCCTAAACCACTTCTACACTGCAGAGATCAATAGAGCTAGTGTGATATGAGGGTAGGAGTTACTGGGCCATCTCTCTCTCTCTATCTGTCATGGCAAACTCTGAGTTTGCTAAGTGTGTATACTGACTTCAATAATTAACCTGGTGTTTGTTACTAAGGAGTTTGAGAATGCCATTGCCATCAGCGTTGTAAAGAGGTTCCAAAAGTAACACTCGCCCAGTGCTGATTGGGAGTAAAAATTGGCTTTAGGGAGAGAGCATGGCCGTGGAACAGCAATATAATGCATGATTTAAATCAAATTGCAGGAAAAATAGTCTGGCATTCACTTGTTTTTTCTTCTTCATAACTTAACACTTATATGCAATATTCCTCAAGGTATTGAAATCGCTTTTGAATGTGCGCTCGCTTTTTACTTTCGCGATCACGAGTACTCTGTGTATAGGGAGCGACGGTACTGACCGCACATTTTACAATATGAGATACACTACAGGTCAAAAGTTTTTGAACGGTAAGATTTTTGAATGTTTTTAAAAGAAGTCTCTTCTGCTCACCAAAGCTTCATTTATTTGATCCAAAATACAGCAAAAACAGTAATATTATGAAATATTTTTACAGTTTAAAATAACTTTGTATTTGAATAAATTTTAAAATGCAATTTCTTTGTTGGCAAAGCTGAATTTTCAGCATCATTATTCCAGTCTTCAGTGTCACATAATCCTTCAGAAATCTGTTGCGCACCAAGTCCTCCGACATCGACTTGTCAGTCATCACATCTCTTTCACTCGCGTAATAAGAAATCTGACACCTGCTGCAATTAGCGTCCGTTCAATAAAACCACATATGTTAAAGTTAATTTGATTTGTACTGTCCTCCCATTACCAATACTCTATATACAGCTGACATTTGTTATTGTTTTCTCTTTAGGTTCTGGTTGGCTGTGCAAGATCTGAAGTGCCGCCCCCTGCAGGAAGTACCGGCTCGTGCTCAGGAGATCTGGCAAGAGTTTCTTGCTGAAGGAGCTCCCAGTGCCATCAATCTGGACTCACACAGCTACGAGCGCACCAGTCAGAATCTAAAAGACCCGGGCCGCTACAGCTTTGAAGATGCCCAGGTGAGTAAGCTGTCACAGGAAGCTGGGCTCAGTCACTTTTGGCTTTAGTTCCTTTTCATAATTCCCACACCCTTTCTACACTTTTGGGGAAAATTATCCTACTATATGAACTAAGTGAGAAGACATCATGACATATCTAACAATTGTATGTTATTATTATTATTAGTGCTGTCAATTCGATTAATCGCGATTAATCGCATCTAACATAAAAGTTTGTGTTTATGTAATATTTGTGTGATTATATATTATTACATTTATATATATTATATTTATATGTGTGCATAAACATATCTGTATGTGTATACACACACACACAGACGTATATGATATATATAAATGTAATAATATATATATTCACAAACATATATTACGTAACCACAGACTTTTATGTTAGACACGATTAATCGTGATGAATCGATTTGGCAGCCATAATTATTGTTAATTTTTATTATGTTCAATAAACAATGTGTAAATGCATGACATTTTTACAGAGTATTGAGGGCTTTTAGGTCTTTTGATGGACGGAGGGAGTATTAAAGCTGCACTTAGGGACAAGTTGTGCCCAAGGCAGAATCTTTTTCATTCTTTGAATTGATGAAAGAGGAACTTGAAGGCTTTGGGCCATTCGGGGAGATTGATGTTCAGTAATGCTGATGGATCATCTGTTCCTTGTCCTTGTCCTTATGGCTCTGTTCAAAAGAGTTTGCCTTATGTCTGTCTCCTTCATTTATCTACATTTACATGCCTGTCGAAAGAGACAGAATAATAGGGATTGGAATGCTCAAAAGCAGGGCAAAAATCACTATCTCTTTGGAATTATAAAATCCATTTTATTCCAGAAACTGTCACCGACTACAAGCTTACTGCTTTCAGAAAATTCAAAGCAAAATAATTGAAGAATGTGTTAAAGAATCAATGACATTACTGCTCAGAGTCTGTCAAGATACTTGCTAGGAGTCTGTCAAGTGGATTACGCCTAATTTGAAGGTAATGTCTAAGGAAGAAAAAAAAAAAACGTGCGCCTTCATCACCTTCAGTAAAACATTACTTTTGCACTAGCAAAGTCTCGCTACTGCTGCTGCAAGATATGCCTTATCAGACATAGATTGACACTTCCTTTAGAAGAACCTACAGATTTATTCCTGTTTGCATATGTGAAGTCATGATTGAGAAGAGAATTGAAGCAGGATCATGAGGACAGAAAGCTGGTTTTCAGAAGATTCTTGGCTCTTTCTCATTACTTTGCAATGAGGCACTTTTCTTTCGACTGGGCTGCGGAGTTACTGTCAGCCTCCAATGTTTTTCTCTTTCAGGACCACATCTACAAGCTGATGAAGAGTGACAGCTACCCTCGTTTCCTGCGCTCCAATGCTTACCAGGACCTCCTGCTGGCCAGAAAGAAGGTTAGTCTCAATCTGCCATTTTTTTAATCTGGATCGTTTTTCTGCATTGTTGTTTTTAGTATCTTTTCCACATACCCTTAGCAAACCCTTCAGCCATAAGAACAAAAATTAGTGCATCCCAGGAGCACTGTAGGAAAAATATATCCATATAAAAAATATATCCATTGAAAAACAGAAAAGAAAAAAAAAACTGTTATTTTCAGCGAGGATATTTTCTGTTAAGTTTACAGACATTTAATTTCATTCAAAAACCCAATACAATGCCGTAATTCAACAGGAAACCACCTGTGAAACGTTAATACAGAAAATTCCTTCACATTAAACAGTACGTTGGACCCAATTTTTTAGTTTTTTAGACATTGACACTAGTACATACTATATACAGTGGGTACGGAAAGTATTCAGACCCCCTTAAATTTTTCACTCTTTGTTATATTGCAGCCATTTGCTAAAATCATTTAAGTTCATTTTTTT